>CM040748.1:5597500-6047500 GCA_022829145.1 Albula goreensis | reverse complement strand
GTGCAAGAGCAGAGGCAGGAGGAAGGAGAGTGGGAGGGAGGGAGAAAAGAGAGATGAAGAACAAAGGGAGCGAGGAAGAACTGAGGGAGACAGGAAGCACAGAGCGAGGGAGGAGAGAAGGAGAAAAGAGAGATGAAGAACAGAGGGTGGAAGCACAGAGGGGGGGAGGAGAGAGGGAGAAAAGAGAGATGAAGAACAAAGGGAGCGAGGAAGAACTGAGTAAGACAGGAAGCACAGACAGAGGGAGCAGAGCGGGAGAGATGAAGAACAGAGGATGGAAGCAGAGGGGGGGAGTCTGACCTGTCCTATAGATCAGGGCCTCCTCCTCCGAGCTGGGCTGCCACAGGGCCACAGGTCCCATCTCCGCAGCCAGCTGGTACTGCGTCAGGATGCGGTGGAGCTGCACGGGTCTGAGGGTGGGGTGGTCCAACGACAGCGCCCTCCAGCTCAACTGCAAACCAACACCGTCAAACAATGCCACGGTCAACGAGTTTCTCATCACACACCAACACCTGTAACACACTACACACATTCTACACCGATCCATACCGGCTGGCCGATTTTCGCGGAAGGTAGAAATCCAATTAAAAATCATAAAGGGCTTTTTCATCCCCACCCCCCCGCTGAACGTGTTTTGCCACCTCTGACTTCTGTGCAAAAACAGCAATTACCACGGCGACGCTGAGGAGTCCCGACGCCTTGGTGCACGTCTGCATGTTTCCACCAGGAATATAAATAGCACAGCAGGTATCTTTATATACAGAAAGTGGGTCACAAGGAATTATATCTGTTGAAGCGATGTGGTTAAGACTCTTATGAAAATGATGATCTTAAGTTATGGATAATAACTCCTCATGAATATATATTGTGCACACATATAACATTGACATCTCCAATGACAGTGGTAGCCTTTGCATTCCCAAACGGCCCTGGATCACATCGCATAAATTTGTGACTTAAGTGCATCCGAGATGTAAATAACAAGGTTAATCGCTGCAAGCATGAAACATCAGAGAGCAAAGCAGACAAAGATTTTAATCGAAATGCCCCCTGCCAAGTCCAGAAAGAGAGAAGGCATCACTAAGTGGACAGTGAAATGGATTCCTTACGATAGAAGTCTTACGATTTATAGCCAGTATTCCTGCGGAAACTGAAGACCGGCTTTTCGGAAATCATAGCCATCCGAGTTTGATCTCAGAATGACATTCAATTACATATTCTATCAGCGGAGTCATAAATCTGGACTAAATCTCAGTGCCAAAGCCAAAATGGCTTCTCCCCTCCTGGGTGGTCAATGAACAAAATGCCAGTGGCGTAGAAATCTGTTTCCAGTGGTCTCACAGCACAGGTATTCCAGTACTGCATTCCAAGGTATTGACAGACGTTGGAGGAACCAGGAAATAAAAGCTGGGCCATACACATTGCCAGACCTCATCTTTAATTAATGCATGAAGATTACACTTCTACTAATCATACTGCAGTGATATATAAAATTTCACTATTAACAAAAAAAATCCAGTGCTCATTTATGCATCAAATCAGAGGGCTTGTAGTTTTCATTGAGAATAAAAGCAATAAGTCTGCAGTGTAAAAAAAAGAGGCCAAGGGATTCCAGACGTCTGATTGGCTGGTTAATATTTAATAGAATGCTCTGGCGCTACAGGGCTGATAAAGACCCTGCCCCACAGTGTGGCATGTTTGTATGCTGAGACAGGACTATGGGAGGGGGGGACGGTGTAACATACCTGCGCAAGTTGCTGGGTGGGCGTGGCCAGGATGCGGACGGTGCTGCAGAGTTTGGCAAAAAACTTGTCAGCCAGATGGGCCAGTCCCATCTTCCCTGCCCAGTCCTGCACCATCCTCAGGCAGGCCTGGATCTGCACCACGCGAGAGCGCTGGAACCAGCCTCTGGCAGGGCCTACGCACACACACACACACACACACATGCACACACACACACACACACACACACACACACACACACACACACACACACACACACACACACACACACACACACACACACACGTGATTCAGGAAAGAAGGCACAACACTTGCCAGATGTCCCCTCAACTTATTAATCACTTTTATCAACTATTACCGCATTGAACCTAATGATGTATACTTTACACATACATTTTCATCTTATAGTTTACTTCAGCCATACAGTAGTAATAGTCTTCTGATTTCAGTTCCCAAACCAAACATGCTGTACAAGGATTGACCTGAACTTCAATCAGTAGTACAGGGATAAAGCCGACTTCCAGAAAGATCTATGAAGATTACTTTTCTCATGGATTCCACAGTATTGGTTAAAGTTATGCTGAGTCTTTCAGGGAATTATGGGATCAGAGGCAGGGGTATAAACACTGTACAGTGCATGGTGCTCTCATGGGAAAATACACAGCTCTGGCCTATTCAGTCAGCAGCACAAGAAAGCGCAGAATCCCTGTACACACTGCAGCGCAGCCAGCAGAGAGAGGAACACAGCATCACTGTAAATAGGGGGAGGACAGTATTATGGAAACACCAAGCAAAATAGAACAGACTAGACTAGACTAGACTAGAATAGAATAGAATAGAATAGAATAGAATAGAATAGAATAGAATAGAATAGAATATATTTTTTTAAATGGCAGGTGTAGATTCAGTTCTGTGGTCATTATTGAGGTCATTGTTTTGTGGTTTTTAACAACTACCCAACTTCATTATCCCACTATCCCTGTCTGTTAGCTTTGACTTCAGACCTGTTCATCTTTTTTGGCATATGCTGTCAACATTTTTGACACCATTCTCCTTGAAACATTATATAATACACATCCTTCAAAATCTGTAAAAACTGTAATGTCAGTTTATAACCTCATATATTAAAGGTTAACCTTCAATATTTATAGCAGAAACATACAGGCGATTAGTAGTGCCATTAATATGAAGTACATGTATGTATTATTATTATTATTATTATTGTGATTTAGTCACTTCAAAGTCTGAGTCCTTTTCAGTGATGCTTCTATTATTTTCCAACAGTCACACTGCATTGCAGTCAGCAGATAGAGAGAGAACAGATTCACTGTGTGCACTCTGCAATGCAGTCAAGCAGACAGAGCAAACAGAACAACTGTGTACACTGCAGTCCAGTTTGTCACTCTCTCTTAATCCCCCTTTCCAGGTGCTTTAATATGCATCTTGCATGCATAAATTTACTGAACATACAAACTGATATGACAATCAGTTGTGCAATATCAGTTCAATAGCCTGGTTTAGTTTCAATCAATTTCCAGTTCATTTTAGTGAACATTTTTGTGATGAAATCCCATACAGTTGCAAAGGCCTGAGTGCAATAGGAACATTATGCTGCAGTGACAATGTCTCCTGCAATGTTTTGAAATTTGGCTTTTAATCTTTCATTCGGTTGATAATACTCAATGAAGTCATGTCAGTTCTCATGAGCAAAATCAAACGGAATGCCTCCAGCATACAAATTGTTACAGCAGCTCCGCATCGCTACAACAATAATGTGATTACATTATATCTGCTGTGTAAGGCCAGGACAGGCCCTGCAAAATGTCTGCTGAGATACAACTTTACATCATTTCATTTTATCCAGTCAATTGCTGTACATTGCATGTGACAGACAATATGACATCCGATTAAAATGTTACACTTGAGGTCATGACAAAGCAACACTAAATGCTGGCTGTGGCTCGAATTCTAATGTAATGCTGCATATGTGTGAGGGTGAATTTAGCACAAGGCATAATACAGTAAAACTCAGACTTATGTATAAATTAATATTCAGCGGTGTATTTTCTAATTAGACCTAAGCACTGACATACGAAAAATTCCATTTTTGAGGGTCCACCCACATATATATATATATTTTTTTTTCTGCCTAGTTTCAGTTTCTGCCCAGTTTAAAAACACACAATTTTTTTTCGTGCCTTGCAAAAATATAACAAATGCACTGCAGCCAGAAAAAAAGGAAGTGCAAAGAAAACTTTGACAATATATAGATTTTGTGCTTCTTTGTTCTGCTTCTTTCTTTGTTTAAAGAAAGACATACTTCTCCTGACATGCAGAGACGAAGCCTTTGCCAGCGCTGAGGACAGCCTGATGGGCAATACAAGTAATGAATTGTTCCCTGCTGTGGTTGACTTAATCTCTCTTAGCCACATCATGTTCCTCAGATATAGTTATAATGTACAGTGCATAATTGGCTTTTGACAGTATAAAGATGTGTTATGGCAGGTACATGTCCATCAACCATGAATAACAGTGGGTGGCTTGAAAGATATAAACAGTACTTACTCTTGGTTCACCAGTTGGCACATATTATAAATGTATATCAATTGAAATGCAATGATAAAACAGGGTTTAACCCAGGGGTTTTTTTCCCAGCATATTGAAATGGGGACATGTCACACTGTCGATGACGCACTGAAGCACTGTTGATGTTTGTGCATCCCTATATGTACACTTTATGAAGATATATTATGTAATGTATAATGACATTCCAGGAGAAGGAAATGATCTGGAAAAAAATAAATGCAAACAATGAGACAAGCAATAAGAAAAGTATAGCATCTATACCCTGTACAGTATGTTTTGTAAATACTACTAATGCGCTTTGTCTTGTTTTCGTGCCAGTGCATGTCTGACCTGACGCAATAATAGGATTAGCCCGTGTCTGGAGTAATAATCTCTACACCTGTTTTCTGTTATAAAGAGAAATTGATTTGTGCATTGTTTTATAATGTAGTGGCAAAGCACGCACACACACACACAAATCACAAACTAAAACCTTTGAGGTAATCGGTATGTAAGAATGCCACTAAAATTCTGAATCAGGAAGTCTTCTTTGTAACGCTGTCTGGTTTTTATTCACACAATTGTTTCAAATTAGCCTGGATGTATCATGGAAAATAGCATGAGATCTCACAGTGGCAAAAGAAACCCGACTCGTGACCCGACTCGTGACGCATGAGACAGGCCAAAATGTGAAATAAGAAGAAAAAAATACACCAACAAATAGGAAGTAAGTGTAAAGACTTCCAACGAGAAACTCAGACAAACTCAGATAAACTCTGCACTGGTGTAAATTAGCTGGTGCTCAGGGTGACACAGGAGGCAGAGTCTGAAGGGTGAAGCGATGATAGGCACCAAAAACAATTTTTTTTTCATTCCATCTTCTGTAATGCATCGTTAGTGGTCTTGTTGCTACCCTGCCTGGCCCGGTTGCCATGGCTGCCAGAGTAGACTGAGTACAGTAGAGTGTGGCAGGAGGCCCATTCACACGTCTGCTCCGAGCGCCAGGGCACCATTGTACTCACACAGTTCACCACCCGCAAATAACCCAGCGATACATCACCGCATAGAGTCCGGCCGCAATTAGCGCCGTTACGCCGCGTCTCCTGTGCGTTTTAGGATGAGAGCAGCAGGCGCACGGCACAGCAAGGTGAATTACAAGGTGTCTGCCCTGGATCATAGAGCTGCGCTCAGCTGACTTATGCCTTCATTATATTTTTTATCGCGGCTAAGGCAGCGGGAACCTTACAGTTATTTCCAGTTATTTAAATGCGCTGTTATATTTTTAATCAGCGATTCACAGCGTTTTTTTAGGTTCTTCAGGTACCTGTGACAGCACGGAAAGGGCAATGCAGCAGTTTTTCTTTGGCGAGCACGGGAGCCGACCTGTGTCTGGTGGGAAATGGGGAGCGGAGCGGAGGGAGGAGGGGGGATTGTGCGAATCTGGCAGCTCATTAAGACTGAGAGATATAGCTTCCAGCGGCAGCGTGTTGCTGTGAGACCGGGCCGGCTCCAGACCCCCAGCCCGCAGGAGGAGACGAGCCCGGTGCTGGGTAATGAAGACACATGACGGCGGACGCTGGCCCCAGCGAAGCTCCGCTGACACCTCGTCTGCACTTATCACGCATGGCCGATCCGGCAGAAACGCGCCCGTCCAAAACCGGGATTTTTTATACCTGTGGCCCGAGGTAAATCATTTAGCTTCAACGCGCGAAACTGCTGGGTATAAATTTAGCTGCTGTCATTTATACTGCAATAGCTGTTTCCATCTCCCGATGGACTGTATTGTGTATGTCTTGTGAATGATCTGGAGTTTAAAGAAGAGAGCTGGCTTATCTGCCCAGAGAATTCTTGGCAGCTTCCTCAGCAGTAAAAAAACGTTTGTAACACAAAAAAAAAAAAAAAAAAAAAAACTTAGGAGGCAGAATTACAGATACACTATTGGACAAACAAACAATCATGACATCGGCTATAGATATGGGCAAACATGTAGATGCTGCCTGGATTTGCTGTGTGGGTACGTTTTTGATCATATCTTTCATTATTATGTATTTACTATTAGGTAATAGAGATATTGAGGTTTTTCTATTCTATTATAGTCTAATCTATTATGTCTCTAAAACCTATTTTTTGCAATATCCACTCACATCAAATCCTCTCCAAAATGATATTCTAAAATCATTCAATGTCATTATTTTCTAAATCAGAAGTATTAAATACATGAGTATCACCGTTGGGAGGACCTGACCCATAATGATTATCCACACTCAGGCTACTCATTTGTGACAGCCTCTCTCAGCGATGCTGGAGAGGTCTGCAATCTAATATGCGAACAGAACTCAAGAGAACTCAACACTTATACAGATCCATTACCATTAAATTACTCTAAGTATCCCCAATGATTATAACCATTTAGGAGGATACAGACCACATTTTTCACCACCTACACATTCCCTCAACAGGCAAAGAGAGTGAAAAATAAAATGATTTTGTTTGGGGTGATTGAGTATGTTCATGGTTTAACAGCAGAAATTGGACATAGTGACACTGAGAAACTGGGGTGACAAAGGACAATTATAAACAAGAGCCACAATCCACCAGTCATTCTCCTCAAAATATGTGAACCCACATCAATGAGCCAAGGAGTTTTATCAGATTAAGAAATTCCACCTCTACAGATAGTGAGTAAAGAAATGAATGGCTATATGAAGCTTCGTGGCACCTTCTGAATTGAAGACGACGACTGTGCAGTCTGTTGTCACTCACCTTTGTCCAGCAGCTGGTTGAAGAGCGAGACGTTGGAGAAGAAGAAGAGGTAAGCGAACATTTGGGACTGAATCTCGTGATGGACCTCGTACTGCTGCAGCAGGTCCTGCGTGGTCTGGAAGACCTGAAGAACCTTCCGGACCGGCTCTGGCGGCGAGCCCGCACCCCTCCAGCAGGGGTCGTTGTTCTCTCCCTGGAAAGGGTTGCAGTCCAACAGTCCAGGGAGGACCACATACAGAGACTGGAGGAGACAGAAACGTCAGTGTGTTTGTGTACTCTATGGAAGCAAACTGCTTTACCACAACCTGCTCTACATTATTGACTTTTGGCCACGTAATATCTATCACCTCATTCTCATATTTCAGCACTCCTGCTGTTTCCCAATACACCCAAGGCAGCCTACAGTTTCCAACTACAGCCCAGCGGCCAAAGTCTGCTGGGACCCAGAAGGTTTGTGGCTCTAGTCCCAGAGTAGCCTCAATAAGATCAATGCAGCTTTTGGTGCCCCTGAGCAAAGTTCTTAACCCCCCAGTGGCCTTGGGGGATTGACCCCTGGTCAGTTTAACCAACTACAAGTTTCCTTGAGTAAAAGGGTCAGCTAAATAACTGTAATGTATTGAGGGTCTTAATAATTTACTATTGGCGTGTACTATGTCTAGTACCAACACCTATTTTAAGTTATTAACCAATTAACAGTTAAAGCGCTCCCAGTGATGTGCTGCACTGGTAGACAATGTAGATCCAAATATACAGTGTGCAACAGAGAGTACAGTAGATCCTACAGTTGGCAGGTGGTATGGGTCAAGGTTTCACACTCTGGCAGAAATACTGCAAGGGTACTGGATAATTAGTAGCACACATGGAGCAGGTGAAAGAAGAAAATCAAATCCCTGTACATCTTTCCTAGAAAACAGCTGAGATTGTATAGCCTCTCAACTCTACCCTAGTTCCTACTCTAACCTAGATTCCTGCACATCTTGTTTGGATTATGGTGCAGGAAACTACCTTAGGTAAAGCAGGAAAGGGTTCGGTGTGGGTTAAATGTTACGTCTTCACATTAACTTTGTATTTTGTCCCTGACTGACTTCAGCAGGATGGCTAGTCTGCGAAAGCACATAAAGGACAACAGAAAGGAACACAAGCCTCTTTTGGAGTAAGCTAGGACCTCCTGAGGCCAGTGCACACGTGACCTTGGTAATTATCTTGACTTAATTGACGATAGTGTGGCTTATCCCGGACAGAGAGAGCGCAGCGCTAATGAAATTACAGTGGCACCTCTCGACAACTGCGGGGGCCATCCCTGATTTCCAGGCGCCTTATCGCAGACGGAACGAACGCCGTGGCAACCCCGTGCCTCTCTCGTTCATTCTGTTCCGATCGCAGGGACGGGTCACCTTTGTGGCGGTCACTTCCCATCTACACCCCCCACCCCCACCCCGACCCGGAACCAGCTAGGTGTCCTCCCTAAGGCCGCCCCTGGGAGGGGGGGGGGGTTTAGCAGTGGGGCAGGTGGCCCAGAACTCAAGGGTTTTCTCTTTGTAACACCCTTGTGTCCCTTTGTGTGCCAAAAAACCCACCCACAGACAGGCAGGCAGACGAAAGGATCCAGCAGCCCGGCACAAGGGCTGTCTGTCTGCGCATGGCCTTGCAGGAAGGAGGTATAAACTCCTTTCCCAGCAGGTGGTCCTCCACACATAAGAGGCCTGATTAGAGAGGTCATCTGGTGTCAGAGTGAGCCAGAGTGGTGTGACTCTGTGGGCCGACAGGGCCACGGCCATCTGCTCTGCACTGGAGCACTGACTCTGCGCTAACCGCTAAGTAGCTTTTGTTCCCTGAGGAGATTACATCATTTACAGTGAGTACGGTCATGCCCACACTCACAAACATCCATGTTTTCTTCACTGGATTTGCAAGTTTTGTTTTTGACTGCATAAACAAAAAAAAAAAAACAAACAAAAAAAACTCCTTACAAAATTATTCCTTACTCCATAAAACTTTTGAGTGTTTAGTGTTTAAGTTCCGCAATGCACACTCTCCATTTTGACTTCTCAGCACAATCCTGCAATACCAATGCCTGTCCCCAAATGTTTTTTTTAACTTTACTGAATGTCACAACAATGAGTTTGCATCCTAAATGTCCACTTTCACCGCACTCTTTTCAAGGTAAAAGGTTAAACCAAAATAATTTTCCGCCCAAAAGAGGGGACAAAAGGCCCCATGTTTACACTACTACCCTCCACTGCTCCCACACCTATTAATAGCCGTGTTGTGCTGCGTTCCCTCCCTCGTCCTCTCATGTGCTCTGCGCAGCCCTGGCGCATTTACACGGCATGCCTTTATTAATAGAGCCGAGGATGAAGCAGGCCTGGCTGCTGCCCAGCGCAGCCACGGGCACCACGCCCACCAGCTCCGCCCCGGCCCACTGTACATACAGTACAGTGCGGTACAGTGTGCTACAGTGCAGAGCACCGTGCAGCATCTCCGTATGTTCCCTCCAAACGGGGGCCCCTGCTCTGTTACCGCTTCCAGCTCCTTAATCAATGCGCGGTAGTAAATGCTGACCAATAATAACTCACCGCCGGTCACATTAGCTGCCTTCCCGGGAGCTGCAACCCGGGTATCGCCACAGTAAACAGCAGATATAATTAGCGCGGGCAGGTAATGGCTTAGCGGAGCCGCGGAACGGGGATGTAGGACAGTCTCAACAATGACAATGGCACGGTCCATTCAGTCCCCCCCGCACCCACCAACCCCACCTCTCTCCCTTCCCCGCCCCCCTCCACATTCAGTGACCTTTAGTGTTCTGCCCACTGGCTTATACAATGGGCACGAATCAGGCATTAAACCTTGGCGGCTTCCAGTTAAACAGATTACCAGAGAGAGGGAGAGTGTGCGCTGCCCTTACCTTTGTTATGTAGTACACACACTGCTGAAATGTGTACATGATCACCTCCTCCAGGACTGTCATGGCCTCCTCGTTAGCGGATATGGTAGCGGACAGCAAAGACTCCTTCGAGCCTGAAAGAACAAGAGGGCAAAGTCCACAGGGTTTAGTTGAAGATGTCGCTTATCAAAATTAAGCAAAATCATCAACAAAATAAGAACAGCTGTAGCTACAGTACACATTAGTTGATATACAACAACCACGGTGATGTGGAGTTTAGTAGTCCGAAAACAATGTCAATCCGAATGGGGTTTAACCAGGAAGCACCATTTTAATTATGCCCAATGCAAAAGGGTGAGCATTAAGCCCAAATGCTATGACACATTACATACATAAACAATGCAAAATAAAATCATTAGGGTGCAAGCAGCTCTTGACTCTGATTTGCAGTTTTGGTATGGGTGGCTTGCTTCAAGCTTCCATATGGCAAAACTGAGGTACATAACTGAACCACAGTTTTGATGTACCATTACGCCGCTATAATTCAGTAATCTGGCATTTCAGTAATCTGAAGCACTCTGGGTTCCTGAGGGGTTACTGAGGTTTTATTGCACTTTTTATATTTACTTTCACTGTCAAAAATAATTAATTGATCAGTCAGTCGGGCAATAACAACAACCAGCTCCGAAGGGCTAGATTTAAACCATCTTGTTTTGCATCCGAATAAATTAATTTAAATCTCCGTAAACGACCAGCTAATTACAATTAAGAAGTGGCTCTAACGCCTCTCAGTGAGTTTTCAGCCATTTCCGATACTGCTGCCATCAAATGAATCCCATCAATTCTGTACTAAAGAAAACTTAGTGACACCAGCAGAAGGGGAAATTAGATTCCTATAATGAAAAATGAAAAGGTTTCTACCTTTGAGGGAAACAGCTTTACAATGGTTACATTTAGCTGTCCAGAGGCTGAGGACAACATATATCTGTTTATATAAAAACACACTTGCATTTGTTCCTGTAGCGATTTCCTGTCTTTATACAATGCCACCCCTCTTTCATGTGTTTTAGTAGCTCAGTAAGCTCCCGGCGGCTCATTGCATTTCCTTAATTATTCATGTTTATTCTTTTTTTTAATCCTTCTCATTTTGTGGAATCCTCTGTCAGGAATCTGTCATGGGAAGCAGTAGGGCCTGCCCACTGCTGCAGTGCACAGGGAGCCTGGGGACTGCCCTGCATGTTTGGTGACACCGATGCGGCGAGCCCTTTCTCACTCTGCAAGCTGCTGGATGAGACACCTCAGCTCCTGTGCATCTGGACTGTTTCTCAGCTACCATTTTACTCCCAGACATCATTTACATATTACAAGGATCACGCGCACGCACCTTTCTCTGAGCGAAGGGTGGGGAACATGAACGGCAGTATTACTACGATTCTATACTCATTTATTAGCCATCATATTCCACCTGGAATAATTCTGGCTAAATGGTCTTGGGTTAAACAATGCTCACATAAACAATTTGTTGTTTTTTTTTTTTTTTTGGGAGCAAAGTCATTTCATCATAAATGAGCGCCTTCAGCGGCCCGTTACCATGGAGACGGTTCCCGTTGCCGCACGGGGCTGGCCCTGACCGGGCGCGAGTTGCGCCATGTAAGGAAGCTGGCGGTGGGATTCTTTCCAGAGCGATAATCTCAAAGACCTCTGCGTATGGCCCTCCGGGAGCGAGCCCCAGCTGTGAGTTAGCATTCATGCGGGGGGATAAATTGGACAGGGTTCTCTCAGAGGGCAGTGCTCGAAGCCAGACACAAGCTTTTACTATAATGGCATTCTTACGCTAAAGGTTACTACTGCTGCAGATTGTTTTCTAGTGAGGGGGAAAATATGCTGACAGTAAAGAAGCTTCATGCCAGTCATATCAAAATGATAAGAGGGAGTGTATAGAGGGAGGTGAATAGAGTGAGGTGAATTCAGAAAGTAAACTGACTCGGGTGCCAGGCACCTGTAAGCACGACAGCAGTCACATGATTGGCACTAGAACCAATTACTTAAGGCCAAAAATGATGACTCACAACACTCTAACGTTACACCTGCATTTTGTTTTACATCTCACTGGGGGCCGGAGGCACTCTGGCACCTGCCTTTAACTTGGCTTCAGTCAGGCAGGTATGAATGATTCTCACCCTGGATGATGTGAACGAGCACAGCGAAATCACTCTACAAACAGCCTATAAAGACTGTCAAAATTTTAAAGAAAAAAAAACCCAAAATGTTCAAAGTATGTACGTGGCTGCGTTCCAGGGTGAAAGTTTTTGCTTTAAGGCAAGAAAGCTATTTTCCAAACTTGCATGACTAACGGTTCAAACAAAGGATTTTCTGCAGGGATATTTTTCATCAAAAAACAAAAGCTGAGTCAATACCAAATCTTTCACGAAGTTTCTCACAATTTATTCAACGTCTTCAGAATGTACCTCCCTACCAGTACTTCTGTCATAAAGACCCTTGCAGCATTGTTGACGTTCACACTTACTGCACAAAGAACCTGCAACAATACTGATGTTGATATGCCCACTTGGAAAGACCCTATGGTAACACTGCTGTTGACGCATATACAAAGACACCACAGTAACAGTGCTGCTGTCACGTTTGCTTACAAAGAGCCTATTGTGACGCTGTTGCTGACTCTAACCTGGAAACCACTTCGACACACTTAAAAAAACACAGCTACTACGCACCTTGCAATCTTTTTGCTCTGGATATTTTAAACGTCAGAACACATTCCCCTCAGCTAACACTTAACTTTCGTCAGTATTCTTCTCTCTAAATACCCTCTGGATGCCCCTGCCCCTTGTAGATGAGAGATTTCAGTAAATACAGTCTGTTTTGAATGAGCAGCATATAAGTGTAACACAGAGAGGACATGCCTGTTGAAGAAAAGCCCTTGGGGAGACTGTCCTTGCATCACGGTTCTGTTTGTTTTGGCTAGTGTTAAACAAATGTAAGCAACATGGCTTCCCATCTCAAATATCTGAGAGCTGAGGAAAAACACTCGCCAGTGCAGAGATGACGAACTTTCCGCTGTCACAGGAGGGCATGTACAGCTTCATTTCCATGCATCCATTTCCTTAATAATAGGCTCAATAACTTAATCAGAATCCAACACCCACAGTTACTACGGACACAGCCTATGCACACATCATCTTCAGTACACCTGGAAGTACATGGTGATACCAAAAGCTGTCCGACTTTTAAGTTTAAGTTTAGGTTCAAAATTCAATGGAATAGCCATCAAAATAGACAGTAGATATTGTTTTCTGCTTTCTTCATTATCCCTGACCAAACAAGTTTTTGCCAGCTGAAGTCCTTATGGGCCAAAAAAAGAACCTAATTTTAGCTCTGACATTTTCTTGTTTTTTTTCCAAATGAGAAATGAGTAGGCCTGTCTTATCATTGTAAAATCTTGTCAGACACGCATATGTTTTCCTGCAAAGTGTGCAGTCCCTGCTTTGCTTAAGCTCACACTGCAGTCTATGAGGAGAGAGCTGAGTAATAGCTGCACTGAAGAAGCACATTGCCTTCATAGCAGGCAAAGGCAGACTATGGGTGCACAGCCAACTGGAGAAGCTGCTGGTGCAAAAGAAACGAGGACAATCCTGCAGAACAAAACCCACCCTCCCAGAGCAACTTATACAGCTAATTATGTTCAGTTTGTTGCTCCTACCACTGGCAAGTTCAAAGTTCAATACAGTCAACTCTTGCTTTTCACGAACACTTGAAATCACAAGGATTTTCTAAAAAATGTACATAAATATTAAATACAGTATTGTGGAAATCCCAGGAAATTTACTCCTTCCACGGCTGAATAAGTATGTACCCAGCATGGTTTTCTTTGCATAACCTTAATTAAAATTGTATTTTCAGGTTAAAAGTGAATATAATTTCATTAAAATAAGTTTTAAACCATTTTAGATTATAAAACTATGTTTTAAAACATAAGCTTAAAAAGATTTCAAAGCGATGCCAAAGGGTTGTGAAGAAAATTCTCAGATTAGACAAATTCACAGGGGGCTTAGTAGAATTTGTCACTTTCTCTCCCACGACACGCACAGAAACATGTACTTATAAACGCTTAGAAAGTAGGACTCAAAAGTATGTCCACATCATAACAAAGTGTTGTGAGACATCATGTAAACCCTTAACCATGTGCCTGGTATTAGGTCCCTCAGTTCAAAAACAGAGCGAGATTTACGATTGTTATACCATGAAACATCTAGTCACACAAACACACTCAATCCATACAGACACAATACATTTTCTTGCATCCATTTACCCACTTTTCCACACACATGAAAATGCAAAACAGGAGCGAATAAAACATGTTTCTTCTTGCTGGGTAAGACTCATGATCAGCTAACAGTATAATATATACCTTATGTAAGTGTGAGTATGAAACCACACAGGGCATCGGATCATAATGAAGAGACTGTATTTATATGTGTACGAGCTCCCCTTAACCACAGTGACCTGTGCTGTCTTGGGCTGACTTTGTCTGGAATGGAGGCCTGACACAAGGACAGGAGGAGGATGAATCCCAGCTAATCTTGTGAGGGATAATAGCATTTCCGAGGCTGGAGGCTGTCACTGCTAATTACCTCCTGACCATCATTTAGCAACAAAAGCACTGACAGGTCAATGCCGCACCACTCGCCCAGGCAAGAGTGTAAAACATACAAGGAGTAGATCCGGGGTCTCTTCTGGTCAGACCACAACCTTTTGCAGTGAACATACCAGCCTAAAAAACGTGCAAGCTGTGGCATCTCTCTGTTTTGGTTCCTCTGTTAATGTTTCCATTTAGCTCGATAAAACATTCCAAAAACTAACGACACAATGGTGAGAGGCCTCTCCAGGAAACAATGGAGGAAGCTCTCCCTGAGAACTCTTAATGTATGGCTCCAAGTTCATGAGGATAAGCGACAACGCACTGCTCCCAAAGCCTTCGCTCCCATAGCTCTTAATTAGCGCCTTTGTTCATCACTTGCCCACATTCAGCACGGGAGGGTTCAGAGGGAAACATATTCACTGACGATTCACACACTGTATTTAAGTCAAGTGAGGAATCTCACAGCAACCTCTGCGAGAGAAGTACAGCCAGCAATTATTTTCCTCATGGTTGGTTATTGCACAAAAGACTCATTACTTTGAGTGCGCCTAATGCTAGCGGGACTGGGTGCTTACCTTTAGAATCCAGCTTCTCGATGCCCTGCATGTAGGTAGGGGACTTTTGCTGGATGAAGTAGAGAATCTCGATGGCGTTGGACATCCAGAAAAAGATGACCTGCAGGTCAGGGACCAGGTCGGAGATGCTGAGCAGGGAAAGGGATGCAGGGTCCTGGCTGGAGAGGGAGAGGGCAAAGTGGGATACAGCAGACAATGCTCCTGCAAGCTCTGGAAGGACTGCATGCTAACAGTGTCTGGGGCAGCTACATGAGCAACACAAAAGAGCACTGACTGACATAACTCCTCCGCTGTCAATATTTCTGTTTTTAAGTCAAATGCACACAACGATCAGTGAGGAAGTATACTCGAATACATCTGCCAGCTCTCATTCAAATAGTCTTTAAAACAGATGCTGCTCTCTGCTTACTGTGAGTCACAATATACCACTCTTTGGAACTTTCATAGTCTGTATATCTTTGAAGGCGCATTCTATTTTTAAAAATAGGAAATAAAAAATGTAACCACTTTCAAAAGTATACAGAAAGGCAGACTATGAAATAAACAGAATGAATTAAAACTGCTAGAGGGCCTAAGCTTTACTATAAAAGGCATGAGAATTCTGTCCAACAGAGTCGTTCCCCTCCCGGTCATTTTTGGGGATCGAGAATTTGTTCCCACAAGATGGAACGTGATACTCACTGCTGAGCTTGCTTCAGTGCCAATTCCTTTGTCTTCTCCTGCGAGGGACACATGACACAATTAGGGATTCATTCAACTTTAAACACAGCGGGCGGACCTAACCTTTAGAGGCCTTACTCTGAAATAAAACAGACATAAAAGGCGTTATCTGAGGGGAACGCAGAACCCTTTGTTTAAAGGTTTCCAGTAAAGGAAAACTGGAGCTGATCTCTCATAATTGGATTTAAATAATTGATCAAAGTTAACAGTTGAAACTGACCTCAGTGCTCAATTAAAGTCTACGGTCTCCGTGAGCTGGACAGCTCTTGTGAAAACACTGAGATAGGGTTTCTCTGGAGGAGAAATATCACTTGAGCTGTGGAAACATCACTTGAAACTACTTGTGTTGACTTGCATTTTCCCATACCTCAACTGATTTCCTGTCATTTTTTTTGGGCAGGAAATTCAGCAAGGGTGAAGTAAGGATCCAGACCACGGTGCGACTCGTGATCAACAATCTGAGGCAGTATAAATGAACAGAGTCATGGAACTGTAACAGATGACTAACAATGGTGATTGCAGAAAAAAGTGGTGTTAGCATCTAAAGAACAACATATCACAGTGCCCACACCCTGCTGTCGGCATTTTGAAAAACCCAAAAATCTTCATGCTAAAGATTTTCATGTACTGTGCTGTTTTGTCTATTACGTACAATCAAAACAACGACTCAGTCCTACTTCTCTTGTGGATTAATCCTACAGTTATATTTGATCAGAAAAATAGATATTGAGAGAAATCAAGGGCTAGATTTAATCTGAGATTCTTTAAGGGTATATGCAATTCAATCAAAACAAGCTTTCCATTACAACATAAATTATTATGATTTTTTTTTATATTTTACTGGAGACAACCAAAACTGTGATTTTTTTTTCATTTGGAAATAGAACAGAATGCAGCACAAGAGATTCAGTGCATTTGATGGTAACAATTTGATGGTGGTCCACATTTTCACGTGGAACCTCAGAGTTATGGACTTATGGTTAACTGAACAGGGCATGGAACTACAAATAGCATATGCTATTGTGCCTTATTAATGTCAAGGATAGCATCAAGCCAAAAGGACTCATACTTCCCATGGTCAAAACATTCAAAACACTGTCAAGATTAGGTGAAGAGGCCAGCCAGAAGCAGATGGGCTCCCCTCTGAGCCAGTTTCTGCTCAGGTTTTCTTCCTGTATGACAGGAAGTTTTTCCTTGCCGCTTTTATATATTCATTTTAAGTGCATGTCCTACTGCTAAACGATGTGCCCAAACTAAATCTAACAGTTTGGAAAAGAAGCCAAAGATCATCACATTTGTACTTGCAAAGTGCGCCACTGAAAAGATGCTCCATTCAGATGAGGTCCTAACGTATAAAAAAACATCCCCGAACATGAAGTAGTATGTCCTTCCAAAGTATTGAATGTACGTTTTGAATGTAGCACAAAACCCACCTGAAAGAGCAGGTATTCTCTAAGTAGATGTCTGTATTACCCATAAGTACAAGCTCTCATTCTTTGGCACTGCACAAATGGGAATACACTGACCTAGCCTCTCGTTGAATAAGGCAGAAAGCACTTGGCCCAGACACAGATAATGATATAGGAAACATGCCAGGTGCTTTGACCAGAATTCAGAAAAAACCTCTGCATCACATACTGTACTGTGGGAAATACATATTTTTTTAAAAAAATCTGCTCCATGGGAAATTTCTCTGGGATTTTAGGTCTCACACTATCCTTTAAGTACTAACATGGCATCAACACTTCCCATTTAAGGTAGACAAAAAAACTACTGCACTTGTCCGTCCCTGAAAATCTCAGTCAAGGATCAATAGTACATGACCAACTATCTATTATACACATGTCCTGAGTAGGATACAGACAAGTGATGTATCTAGAAAAGGTAAATCTATGGAAGATGAATACATATGCACACAAAATCGATCTGCCTGTCTAAATTACACACGCATATATGCATACACGCACGCACACACACACACACACACTCATGCACATATATTATGAGCTATATACCATTGACTATCTCTCACCATGTACATACAGTCCCTCACTGTAGTATCTTTCTGATCAGTGATAAGGCGAGCCTCATTAGTTCGTCAAAAAAGACTTTGTAATTACAGTCAAAGCCCCTACCCGAATCTCTTCACGCAGCGGCACACTTATGTGCACTGAATCGGCAATTAAACGTCAGGTCACGAGGAAAGCTGCCGCAGCTTGAGGAATATAATTATGAATATTGGGGGGTGGGGTGGGGGTGGGGGTGGGGGAGCTGTCTGTGCATTAACTCCCATACAGAGGCCCTGCAGCTGCACTTATTTCTGCAGGAATGCAGAGTGAGAAGGAGGAGAAGAAGAGGGGGAGGGAGGGGGGGAAGGGGGAAAAGGGACACCACAAAACAACAACAGAAAGTTTCAGCGATGACAGCCCACTGCTCTTTGCTATTTTTTTTTTGTTTTGTTTAGGGGGAAAAAGCGACACTAACCCAAGCTATAGACTGTATCCTTTTGACAATCTTTTGGAGGAGCCGCCCAAAGCTGCCCGGCTCAAAGGCAGAGGCTGAGTGCTTGATGCACAGGCAGAGCAGGAAGGCCGGGGTCAGTTTGTGGTCATCCCCACCTGGCTCTATGAGCGACATGATTCTGTTGATCAGCTCGTCCTCGTGCGCTTTCTCGAAGTCCAGCTGCAGCTTCCTCTTCTGCAGGCTGCGGGTTTTCACCAGGTGGGGCTTCAGGCCGCGCCGTCCCGGGTTCTTGTCCCTGATGATCGAGCCGCAGAGGCGGCAGGCCTGCCCGGGCGTGGCGGTCCCTGCTCCGCCCCCGCCGCCGGCACCCCCGCCGCCCGCCTCGCCCTCCGCCTCATACAGCTGGTTGAGAGTCCGGAGACGGGCAAGAGTCTGGGCGGGTAGGGGTTTGGCGCTGACGGGGTCCTTGTAGAGGAAGATGTAGTGCGCGCCGAAGGACAGCAGGTCGCCGTGGCGCAGGTGCGTGGTGCGCTCCGCGCGGGAGAAGTTGACCAGGACGCTGGCCTGGGGCACGGGCTCCACCACCAGCCGCTCCTCCACCGCCGAGCTGAAGCGCCGCAGCACCTGGATCTTCTTGATCTTGCAGTGCAGCGGCAGGATGTCCGGGGATGACAGGCAGATGTTGGGCCGCGCCGACGCCGTCTCCTGCCCCACCGTGTGCTGGTCCCGGTTCAGCAGGTACACCAGGCAGTCCTGCCAAAAAAAAAAACAACCGAAACCACACGGTTTAGCGCCGTGCTAGCCCTCACTATGGAGTATCACTATCCATCAATAAATTGCACCCATACTTCAATATTCACAGGTTAACGCAAAAAGAGACGTATTATGGAACACTCTGTATTGGTTTCTTATTCCTCGTTTCACTGCTGACAAGGTTTCTCATACGCAATTCCTTAACCAATATTGGTTAATTCGTTGCAATTTACTTGCAAAGGAGCAAAGAATTCAAAAGGTGCCATGTCTCCATTGACTCCACACTTGAAAACAAAAAACACACACACAGAGGAGCACGTACCCACACCGAAGAACCCATAAATCAATATCAAATAAAAACATCATTCCATGTCAAAGTGGTGAAATATAACTCATGATTGTGACAGGGGTAAAACTTCTTGTCACACATGGACCAGCAGGGACCATTTTGCAGATGGAATGCTTTCGCATGACAAGCTGAGCCGCTGCACAGGTGTTTTGAGCAAGGTGGGACACGGGCCAGATGCAAAAGGGCTTGCCCCGGGCCAGTCCTATGCTTCAGTACAGTGTTAATGTCACATGTGAGCAGTGGGGGTAAAAAAAACAATCTGCGTCCAGTTACATCCACACTACAGAGCAGAGAGTACTTTACAGAGTGCACCTATTTCCTTCCTTTAAATGGATTGAGACATAATGCACATGTTACCCCTTGCGGGCCCATATGCGGGCTTAGCCACTGCTTCTCATCGATTCAAAGCTCGCGCTTGTGTAACAACACCACGGCGACGGTCTTAAGGACAAAGATGTTCTTTCAAAATGATTCATTAGAGTGCTTTGTGATCAATTACCAACTAATTGGTTGCGCTGGAAAGAAAAAGCAACATCGTGCTGTAAGGAGAATGCACCCGATTAGACATGCTTTGAACCAAAAGAACAATGGACCATCTGTACACGGAAGAGGCTTACGGTTTCAGAGGCAGCAGCATGTGGTCTCGGGAGCACACAGAGATGGGAATCTCAGTCTACACAACCAGGAATTAAAAAAAAACTGATTGACTAGAAAACTCACACAAATCCCGGCCTTCTCTGACCTTGGCATATTCTGATTTGTCTTTATTGAGGAATTAAAAGAGTCAAAATATTGAGGAAGAATATCTCTTCACAAAGCAAAACAAGTTTGACTGACGTCTCAATAATTGTGACTTAATGACATTTTTATGATAACAGACCATAAAGTAACATGCAATTAACAGAATAAAAACCCTCTGTGTGTAAAAAAGAAAAAAAAACTACTTGATACAAAAAAACTGAATTTTGTACTTTTATTTGAATTCCTTTCTTGTATGTGGTTGATTTGTTTTTTATATAGAGAGTTTTTCATGTTAAGAGTTCAGTGAAGGCCAGCTGTCAGTTGGATATTTTTACATTTCTAGCGTCATTGACAAGATGTCAATCATGTAAAATGTGCTGATTCAAAAGTACCAATATTTTTATAGGAAGCTCTATACAGTTGGAAAAAAAAACACTTGCATAGATCGTGTAACAGAAATGACTTTCGAAATTCACAAGAAAGGAGGAGATCGGTTTTGATGACTGGATGTCCACACTGATGTTGGTGGTATGGTTTAAGGCACAGACAGTGTTACCCAGTGCTCAGTGGAGCACACAGCCCTGCAGGCTGGGCTGGCTGCACTCTTACACTGGGATCAGCACATTCTTCCTGAGCTCACAGATTTCCCGCTCTCCCTCCCTCTCTCTCCCTCTCTCTCTCTCTCCCTCTCTCCGTCTCCCTTAGACTGCCTTTGTTCCTAAGATAAGACGAGGTGATGTCCCTGCCCAACATGAAACATTAATCAAACTGCAATCCAGTCCGGCGTGGGCCCGTATGTGAGTCCTCCATTTTCACTCCACCACACCGTCTCTCTACAGATAACCCAGTACGACTTATAACGACCTCAACACAAATCAAGAGATCAAAGGTCAAATGTTGCTGTTACAAGCACGTATGCAATTTTCTATGTGAAATGACACAGAGATGAAGAAAAGATGAAAAAAAAACATGACTTAATGGTGTAACATAACGTAAAAATTTAAGGAAATGATAATCAGATGTCAGATTGAGGCTTTTGTACCTGTCGATTGTATCCTTGTAGGAGCAGGAGGTGTGGGGACTGGTAGAGCGAGTGTCGCACTCCTCCACTCTCTCGCTCGTCCTTCCTGCGTCCCGCCTGGAGCCCGTCTCTGCTGCCCCGCCCCCTCAGGGGCCCCGGCAGGGTGGAGTAGTACCGTTTGGGCTCGTCCCCGGGGCCGCCCACCAGGTTCAGGCTGGTCTCGCTCAGGCTTCGGCAGAAGCTGGACCCGTGGTTCAGGGTCATGGTCCCCTTGGCCCGGTTCCGCTGGAGCTTCCTGGCCTGGGCGTTGATGTCTGGGGAAGAAAAATTAGGGTGGGGGGGGGAAACATTTTAAACCTGCACCGACATAACCCACTGCAATGCTGCGGGGGTTTACTGGGCACACTGGCAAAATGGGCGAGCTCAAACCACCATGACGCATGTGACATGGACTTGCAATATGCAGAGATGTGGAAGCTGTCGCGACACATGTAGTTCTTTTCTCACAGATACACAGTATGCGCCATGCAAAACAACATTGCCATTTTTTTCTTTATTTAGTGATTGAATACTTCTGGTCATCAGGGATTCAGACCCAAGGAGAATATACTGCTACCATCTTTCTGGCAAGATGGGTGATATAGTCGTTGAAGATAATGCAACATCAATCTCTCTTCCTTTTTTTTTTCTTTTTAAAAATCTGGACATGTCTTTAGAAACTTCACACCCAAAAGAGGCCACAGTGCAGGCCAATGTTTTGACAGACAATCGCTAGACTCACTCTCCTGGCAAAAGGTAAAGATTTAAAGTGTATACAGTTGCAAATATATAACCTGGGACAGTGAGCTCGTCACCCCTGGGGCTGGCATCTACGGTCTGAACCCTGACGATGCAGACTGAGGCGATGGCGGGATGAATGGGAATGGGCGAGACACCATACCTGAGGACAGTCCCCACCTTTAACACTAGCACTGGAGGGCTTTACCGAGCGCGGGCAGTGGGGCGAACTCCGCGCTTTAAAATACCCAGCTCTACCCATAGGAGGCGCTAGGATGTGGGAGTTTTTGTGGACTCCTAAAACAAGGGAGGGCACACTCTCATACTTGATGGTATGCAAATACAAAGACAAACAGTTCTTTTTTTCTACTTACAAAAACACTGTAATTGCACATCAGAGTTGATCGGCCGGGTATCAGGAGTCATTAAAAAAACTGAGCCATGATGCCTTTCACAGCAGATATATTTCACAATCTATACAACAGTCAGATTTCAAACAAAGGCACAATGTTTTACTTTCAGTTCTTAGAGCATAATGAGTTATTACTAAAGACATCTTTTATTAAGGAAGGCAATTACTACAAATTACTCCAACCATTAAGAGCTTAAGAGACAGAGAGAGAGAATGAGAGAGAAAAAAATACAGAAAAGATGAGGTGTGGGGGGAGTTCCCAGCAAATCTCATTTTAATACAGCAGGCCTGGAAGAGAAGACTGCAAAGGTCATGGCGAATGATTAAACAGAGGAAACACACTATGTGTTCAGCCATCGTTTCACCTGTCACAGACGGAGCTTTCCCTTATTGCACGTTCCTGCAAGGGGCATAACGACGCTGGATTTCATTATGAGATCGCAACCGAAATCATCTGTCAAGCACAACTCTCCCTCTCTCTCTCTCTCTCTCCCCTCCCTCTCTCTCTCCTCCCTCTCTCTCTCTCTCTCTCCCTCTTAACCCTCTCATGAAATCCACCGCATTCATTCTCTGCCACAAAGAAAAATTCCTGACGTCCAAACCGCAGATGCCGGGCAGCTCTCCTGTTAGCCAGCGCTCGTTGCATCTGCTTATTATCAATCTTGATCACGGCGCTGTGCTTTGCATGTATATTTAATCACTCGGCTGTGGCTTCGCCCTTCCAGGTCCTCCCATAACATTGTAAACATCAATGTAACTATAATTAAAAACAAGGAAGGCTACGCTGCTGCATTGCAGATGCTCTCAACAGATCACTGCACTGTACAGCCAGTGGTGAAATATCTACTAGTCAAAGGTATGCTTTTTTTTTTTTTCCTTTTTACAGTGGTAAGACCAAAATCAGTGCAGTCCAGCCAAAACCAATGGTGGATTTGTAGCTCCTGCATAATTGATGGTTTTTTGTGGTGGGTGTTTAAATTTTTCAATTAAAAACAAATCCGCACTCACTGCATTGATCCTAAATCTAATTCTGTGGCCAAAGAGTGTATTTGCAATCTTCTTGAAATTTAGGAATGGGTCTGATCAACTCGTCCAGATACACTTTAACACGTACTGAACACAGAACATCACCCAATCAATTGGCAGCTTTCACAAAAGTTGACTGAGGTGTGCGGCCCCAGCACGTATATAAAATTGCGAAAATGTGAAAACATGGACACTGTGCAGAGGGCCACCGTCTTTCATTTCTGATAGCCCAAAGGTTGGAGCCCTCTGTACATGCGTGTTGACAGCTAGCCAGGTGGAGTCATTAATTATGAATTTCATTCATTTAGGCTGACTTATGCAGGTTTAATTAACCTTAGCTCATTCAAATGCTTCAATAACCTCACAGAGCAGCTGCCACTTAGATAGATTCAGTGAAGGACTCTGAGAACCTTTTCACCGAGCACCACACACAGGCTAACACAAAAAAAAAAGTATGAAGCATTATGGAATATTCTGCATTCGATTCCTATTCCTCATTCCAGGGTTTCTTACATGCAATTCCTTAACCGCCATTGGTTAATTCCGTTTTAGCAAAGAATTCAGAAGGTGCCTTGTCCCCATCGACTCCATCCTCGAAAACAAAACACACACACACACACACACACACACACACACACACACACGCACACGCACACACACACACACATAGAGAAGCAAGGTACAAGAGCAATAATCTCACTTGGACTCTACGGAATCATTTCTCCCTCTCTCTCTCTCTCTCTCTCTCTCTCCCCCTCTCCCTCTCTCTCTTACTTTTGATGAAACAGAAGCTGATTAAACAAAGAAGTAACCCGCAGGAGCTGAAATGAGAGAGTTAGACACTTAATGTATTCGACAGTCTCCCCTAAGACAGAAGAGACACTTCTCATCTTCAGGATTCCCGTCTAGAGTGTCACTCGGCTACCGTTGCTCCGCTGTGGAAATCTCTGAGCTCATTTATTTAAAACGAGGGTGCAGCGCTTTCACTTTGATTATCTAATAACACATAATTTTTATCAGAAGGCATCCGATTCCATGGGTGAGGATATCAGATGGCTGAGAGTCGCTGATCTGGCTGGCAGATAAACCTCTGTGTGGTGAACAGACATGATGGAGTTCCACAGGCAAAACAGACTAAACCTGGTAAATAATAAAAGAATCCACAGTGCTGGGTATCAGTTTTTAGTGGCTTCTTTTTAGTCTTCAGATCAATGCCAAGCTGTCAGTCCTGAGCATGGCTTTGCGGACATTTTGAAACCAGACATTTCAAAGAGGACAGCCAGGGCTTCAGATGTCCACGCTGACAAGGAAGAAAAATGAGGCACGGATA
Organism: Albula goreensis; assembly: GCA_022829145.1. NCBI lineage: Eukaryota > Metazoa > Chordata > Actinopteri > Albuliformes > Albulidae > Albula > Albula goreensis. Next base: position 6,022,721 of record CM040748.1, on the reverse strand, counting down.
ACACAACACTCCGAAAAGTGTTACCTATCCGTGAGTGGACTATGTGTTTGCATTGGAATAGCTTACAGGTAAACTATAACGGGACAGAAAACCAGAATCCCTCTGTTTGGAGCTCCTACACATCCCACAAGTGCAGTCTGCGGGCGAACGCCTCTGGAACGGAATTCATCTTTTACAAAGAATATCAAGACAGAAATGATTAAAACTTGTAAACCGAATAATAAACAAATTGTAAACCAGTGGGTCACACTGAATGTGTCCCCTCCCACGTCTTTTCTAGGATCCTGCTGTTGTAACACAGAGTGAGTGGGTTGGGACTATAAAACGGGAGCATAATTCTCAGGCCCTAAAGACACTGGATCATTTACGATTGTAAATTACATGAGCATATTTCTCCTTCTTTATGGCTATATTTCCACTACAATTCTTTTGAGGGCAATAAAGAGTAATGTAGTTTTGAACTACACAGAGGATGGGGCATGGAGCACAATCCTCCTTGTGTAGAGGAATGTAGAATATATAAATGGAAAGCCCCAAGTTTATCTTCATTTCAGAAGATAACACATAAGAAAATTAGCAATTAATATCAGATTAATCTGGAGTTGTAGCCAGGAGTGCAACTCTGGAGTTGTATATCATACAGCGAAATGAAGAAAATAATTTAATGCATGTCGAGTTCCTCTATGCCTCTGTTTTTGGACCACTATCTCTGCAAAGACATTGCGCAGGTGTTCACTCATTGACCTGTAACTGTAATTTTACTTAAGGAGTATGCACACATTTCTTTCTACAATACATCGTTTATCACTCTGTCAAAGTCAAAACTTACAGAAAATATAAGCTTTGAAAAAGGACAGTGACTCCCAGCCTTATCAGCAATAAGGTATAAGGTACCGCCACTATACGCTGTCGTAAGTTGCCAACACGCATAAGAAGAGATGACACGGGCACAGTTAGAGCAGAGGAGACAAATTCCCTTTTCTCTTTCCACTGGAATAAAGGGATTGGCTGTCCCCTGCAGATTGAGCAATGTGGTCACATACGGAGACAGGAAGTTTTTATGATGGGCTCAGGGCTACGATGATGCGGCGATGAGAGACCTATTACGCTGTCACGGTAACAGATTGAGAGGGATCCGGTGTTTTGCCTCTGACTAATCAATCAACACTTTAACACTGTACTTCACTGACACATCCTGCCGGAGACGCTAAACAGCACAGGACTTTCACTGACAGTGTTTCTAATCAAAGTCACATTTCTGTTTATGGATTTATCCCATTATATGTACCAAAATAATGAAAACACCATATGAAGTAGGATTTTTATTTTTAAGTCCCTATATTTCAATTAAAAAAGAGTATATATGCATACATTTCATATTAATGTCACTACTTCTGATTATCAATATATTTCTGTTAGATGCCTTTAAGGCAACACTTTAAGAGGTGTGTTTCTAAAGTAATATGAGAAATGCAACAGATTTTTGAGAAAGGTCAACTAAGTTGGTGCCTTGATGTATTTCAGTCACAGAAATGGTAAAGTCATTTTTAACGTGTTAAGTGATACAGTGTGAAAAATCATGACGGTATATGCCAAACAAAGAAAAACAACATAGGACAGAGGAACAGCAGTCACCTACAGGAATAGCTGGAAACATATATTAATATCAGAAAACAATGGCTTTAGAATTTACCTTAGAACTAAATCTACACTTTTGTGACTCAGACAAAATATCAGATATAAGTCATGAGCTTAACAAACCTGACAGGCTTGCAATTCAGAAGCCACTTGTAACCAAGGCTAATGTGTAACCTGGTCTAATTGACAACACAAAACCTGGACTTTTGAGCAGTGGGAGAAAAGAATATGGTCTGCTGAGTTGACTTCTACTGTGCAGAGAGAACCAGAGGATGCTTTTTAATAAAGTGCTTTGGGTAAAGAGTGGGATCTTTAGCTGTTCAGATGGAAACACCTTAAGATCATATTCAAACCATGCATTGACCGAACAAGGTATGGTTGAGTGGGGCAAGGAGGGAGGGAGAGAGAGAGAAAGAGAGAGAAAGAGAGATGATATTCTACAATTACTAAGGCCGATGTGAAACGTAAGCCTCATTTGTGCCTAGATGCTAAACCCCTGGATCAGGTGGAGAATAAATGATTCAATGAAGTTGTTAGTTGTATTGATTTTTTTTCTCTTCCTCTGGGGTTTTCTGGCTCGGGATGCAGCCTTGTTGAAACAGTAATTTAGCACTAGCGGGAGACACACTTTTTGTGGACCACACATTGGGGAGTGTTCATGCATCACACTCTCTGGCTCCTGCCCTTCCTCAAAGGTGATCAGGGCTATTTGCCCTGTCATTAGGACCACGGAGCAGGAAGAGTCTGCCCTGCATCCTTACCTGACCCAGCCAGATTCACACTGAATTAACACTGCACCATACGCTGCAATCCATAACTCTATCAATGCATACGGTGAATCCACTGAGCAGACAATACATGTCAAAAGCAGACAGCTGGCTGACATGAGGAAAGCAGGCCCTAAACATGGAATTACTTCCACTGAGTGGCCATCAATGCCAAATATCATCATAAATTTGATTAACATGGGCTGAATTTAATTTTAAAAATTTTTACATATCTACACAATGTAGTGTAGGGCCATTATTTCACACCCTCAATTCCTAGCAAACTTCACTGCACACTCAACTATGAATTCTGCTAACCTGCCCAAAAGAGATGTTGTACTGTATCTGTTTTTTTTTTTTTTTTTTTGTCTCCATAGAAACGAATGACCGATGTGTTTGTGCTGAGACATGACATTTGCCGAAGGGGGCTGAGGGAGGAGACAGAATGCATTATAAAGCACACTGATTGTGATGGGGAAAAATGCACATTCCTTCCATTCCCGGGATGAACCAGCTCCCTGTGCCCACTATTTTTACCGTTTTCCCTCCATGCCCCGGATCAAGCCAGGCAGCAAAGCATTCCGATGGGAACACTCAAAAGTTTAGAGGGGAAAAAAAAATGGCAACATACAGAATGAAATATACTGATGTATTTTTGATATTCCCAATCATACCCATGTACATGTGTGTCACTCTGCGATAAGGATAATGCAAAAAACTGCTTATATCTAGTTAAATGGAAAGCAACATCAAGGTTGAACTTGTTGGTTTCACAGGCTTTGACAGGCCGTAGAGCTCCACTGAAATACAGCACACACCAAGCTAACTGTAAATTAAAAGGCAAAATGATAATCGTGACCTTATTCAGGCTTCAACCTTCTCTGACACTATCAGAATTTTTGATCAGGTCATTACTCACTCATTTGCTTGCAAACAAATTAACATCCTTAATTCTGTAGTCAGAAAATCTCCCCAGAAATGTGTGTCAACAGCTGATGAATTTCATAAGATTAAAACACACACTCACACACACACACTCACAGACATACACACCCACACACACACACACACACACACACACACACACACACACACACACACTCTCACAGACATCACACACACACACACACACACACACACACTCACACACACACACACACACAAACACACACACACACACACACACACACACACACACAAACACACACACACACACACACACTCACACACACACACACACTCTCACACACACACACACACACACACACACAAACACACACACACACACTCTCACACACACACACACACACACACACACACTCACACACACACACACACACACACACACTCTCACACACACACACACACACACACACACACTCTCACACACACACACACACACACTCACACACACACACACACACACACACACACACACACACACACACACACACACACACACACACACACACACACACACACACACACACACACACACACACACACACACACACTTCTCACTCAAAAAACTGAAAAATAAATCACTCTGATGCCCTTACATACAAATACTCTACACGGTAAAATATTTATTCTGCTCCTAAACTTTAGATGCATAACATGTCAAAACGCGGATTGTTAATCACGGTGGTTGGCCATGGTTGCTTTTAATTACAGGGTGTCTGACATTAAAACCGGCTGCAAAAGAACACAAAAACAACAAAGGGTTCCTGGGTCACGTGCTGACTAATGTTATTTACCAGCCTGTGGGTGAGCAGGCCGCTTGGCCACCGTGTCAGTCCATCCTCAGTGTCTTTGGGATGGGAGGAAAATCCATTTACAGACTTAGGCGAAACACAGGAGTAGGCGTCTGCTTTTGAAGACAGACTTACCCACCCCGTCGCGATTCCGCTGAATGCTCTGCCGCCATTGATTGAGTAAGGCTACCCAATGGGGGTCGAGTTCCGTCACTCTCAGTGGCCCCTTCCGTTGTCGAGCAGGGACGCCTAACGACACACCTGAAACCCTATATCACCTGTCTTTGACATGGCAGCTGCCTTTACATTGTCTAAAGGTTACACGTTTGGAGACGGCAGCTCAGATCATGCTGACAGAGATGTCATTGTGGCCACGACAAGGGGGGGGGGGATCAGGGGGAATGACAACAAGGACAAAATGTTACTCTGCCATTTTGGATAAAGAAGAATTATTGTCCAAATATAAAAAAAAATCTCTAATGTCGCACTTAAATTCAAATCCTCATTGAAGGCTTTACAGTATGCTCTGTAATAGGGATGCATTTCGATATTCAGCTCTCTCTTCCGAAGCTGGCATGGGAGTAACCAAGGAGACTTGCAGAGAGGTGGCGCTAACACCATTCGCATAATGATAACACAGTGTGAGCCATCAAAGACCTTGGGGGTTGCATGGCAAAAATAAGTCTGAGCCGCACACAAAGTACTTGATGCCGATGCCTACTCACACATTTCAGTTTGTCATTAGAGGTTTGCCCTTCTCAAGAAGTGCTGATTGATTGTGTGTCAATTCGTGTCTTAATTAAAAAAAAAAGTTGGACTTATAAACTGCACTGAAAACATAACATGCTGGAAGGTGGGTATCAGTTGATATCTAGCTGAGTGATAAGTAAATGCAATGAAACAGCCTGTTATGCTCTCAGCGGCCATAATTTATTCAGCACTTACAGAAAGTTGAAAAAAAAAAGATAAATCTCATAAAATTGTGATGGTCTTTCCTTGAGCTGGACAAAGATTAGAGACAGGAGTAGCACTAGGCAAACAGCAGAGACATGCAGTCTTTCGTTTATAGTACTTACAGGACGGGGTGAACAGTGCGCTACGGGAGCAGGGAGTTATCCTGAGCTCAGATCCGGATTTAACTCCTCAGACAGAATGAGGACCTGAGAGACTGATAGGGGCCGCGTGGGGAACGCTCACCTGCGGTGACTGTGTCTTTCTCCTTGGCGGCAAGCTCCTCCACCTCCGCCCTCCTGCGCAGCTCGAAGCGTCGGGCGAAGCCCTCCTTGGGCTTCCACAGGTCCTGCAGCAGGAGCGGCTTCTCGTTGTCCCCCAGGGCCCTCAGGCATTCCGTCCGCCACCGCTTCTCGGGGCCCTCGAACTTACCGATGACGTCGCAGAGCACGTAGCTGCTGGCGGCCGCCTTGTTGAGCGAGTAACGCTCCAGGGCCTCCTTGATGAGCTCCTGGGCGCTGGAGCGCGGCGTGGCCAGGACGCTCTTGTAGTTGGCCCCCGCGCAGATCTCATCGCCGAAGATCTTGAGCACCCCCGGGGCGGAGGTCTGGGTGGACAGCTCGGCCGGGTCATCGGTCACCTGCTCCGGCAGGTCGGTGACGGAGCGCCTGTCCCTGTAGCTCAAGGTGCGGTACAGCACCTGCGTGAAGGTGCGGCTCTGTCTCTTCAGCTTGCTCTTGGAGGGCAGGGACATGCTGGCCGAAGACCCATAGAACATCCCGCTTGGACTGGCACTACAGCGCAATCTAGAACTGCGAGAGGACAACACACAGAGGATACAATGAGGAGAAAAAACTACACAGACACAAACAAGGCTAACTAAAGGTAGTCAACCGTGTAACTGAGGCAAGATAACTTAGACCAGATACACCTGATTGACATAAAAGGCATGGAATATGGTCATGCATAGTATTCAAAATACATTTTCTAGACTTGTTTTCTTTCAGCTGCTCTAGCTAACAAACCCCCTCTTATCATCGCTGTGTGTCTGCGTGTCTGTCAACGACAACTGTGGAAAGAGACTGTTCCGTTCCCTCCCTTCAGCACCAGGCAGACCCCACAGTGGACAGGATGGGCCTGAACCAATTATCTCAGCAAAGAAAACACAGGCGTGTCCACATATATAGTATTGTGGAAAGATTTTGAAGAAAAATAAATAAATAAAAGGTCATGGAAAAAAAAACCTCATGGGCGCTGAACAGCGGAGATAAGGACTGAAAATGTGATATGATTTCTGAAATACTCCCAGGGTGCTATCACCATCAGCCTGGGGGTGTTAAACACCTGACAGAGACCACAATCCGAGGCTTCAGCAGAGTGGGGAAAATGGATGCCTTTTCACCTAGTTGAACAATGCAGTCAAATGTTTGGAAGGATGACAAAATATGCCTGTCCTGCAGTTTATCTGTTAAAGAGACATACTTCATCTTTGATGATAGAAGGTATCCTGAGAGGGATCTTTATCCCCAGCTCTCATGCTCCAGACCTGGGGAAAAGAGACCATGCCTGGGGACCTCAATGACATTAAACTAAACTGTGGCGAGTGCCCTAATGAGAAATGAATCTCTCAGCACCAGGCACAACATTAATTCATTCGGCGTGGAGTGGGATGACTGAATCGCAATGACAAAATCAAAGGACCAAATCAGCAGAGAATACAGTCTGCCCTATTGGCCTTTGAAAAACAACAACAACAACAACAACAACAACCGGAAAATCACGCCCAGCTCTGTGCTTAAAAATATGATCCACACCTGTGCTGAATACAAGGAAGATGAGTGGGTATGTGTGAATGCGTATGTGAGTGTCTGTATGTGCGTATGTGTGAGCATGTGTTTGTGTGTGTGTGTGTGTGTGAGTATGTATGTACGAGTATGTGTGCTTGTGTATGGGTGTATATGAGTGGGTGTGTTTGTGTGTGTCCATGTTTGTCCACATGTATGTGTGAGGTTGTATGTCTGTGTGTTCATGTGTGTGTATTTGTGTGAGTCTATGTTGTTTGTGCATGTGCATGTTTATGCGAGTGTGTGTGTCTGTTTATGTGTGTGTGTTTGTGTGTGCGTGTTTTTGTCTAAGTGTGTGTGTGTGTGTGTGTGTGTGTGCATTTGTGTGTGTGTGTGTGTGTGTATACACATGGAGGGGTGAGGGAGGATGGAACAGCGGGTTTGGCAGGAGAGACTGGCTCAGTTTTCTGCAGCCGGCGTGTAACTGGTTTGCTGGTAGGTGCTGTCGTAGTGCAGGGGTACTTTTCAGCTGCAGAAAGAGACCGTGTCTCAGTAGTGTGTGTGCTTAGCTACCTTACTGCAGAGTGCCTTCTGCCCTGCATCCAGCCAGAGTGGGGTGTGCAGCGTACGACAGAGGTAAAGCGCTATCTCCCCCGCAGCCCCACTTCATCGCAGGAGCCCTCCTCTCCGGCTGCAAAAAAACATAAGGACAAAGGGGATACAGCTGCATGGGCTGGGCGAACAGAAACGCATGCAAACACTGAGACAGGCAGGGTGTGCAGGCTGCAAACACTGAGACAGGCAGGGTGTGCAGGCTCCAAGCACCATAATGGTAGTGATCCACATTGCTTGCTCTTCTTTCTTTTTTTTTTTTCTCTGAAACCTATTGCTCTCTGTTGTAGGGAGGCATCATTAGTGGGGTGCAGGGCGGAGAGTGGGGGTGTGGGAGGGGGGTTTAGGGCTGGGTAGGGGTGTTTAGTGACACAGAAATACTACAGCAGCCCTGAGACTTTGAGGGGCTACCTGCAGACAAAATCTAAATGAGTTAATCAGCAATTGGTTATCCTCACACTCGTTATCAAAATGTGCTGTTAAGCAGGAGGCAAAAAAAAAAAAAAAAATACGTCTCATTCCTGCGAATCATATGCCAATTGACTACGCATCTGACAGAGAAGAAACTCTGTAGACAAAGAAGGGTGTCCACCAGGCACGGTGTCCTCAAATGACTAAGCCAGGTGAGCCAGAGGGAAGACATTAACCTTTAAAAGCTCTTAACGACTAAAATACTGGTTATTAGTCTGTCTCATATATTTAATGATCGCGCGAGGCAAAATGCGCGTGTGGTCAAAAGGCACTTTTGACAGATGTGGAATAGTATGCATTGTTCCAGTGTTCCAGAATGTGTGCTCTGCATTACGTTCTGTTATATTGCATGTAGCCCCATTATTTTATTATAACAAGATTGCTTTTTAGTCAACGGATTTAAAGTTAAAAGGAGAGGAGTATATGTAACATTTCATTAGAAACACCGACACAAGTAATTATGTCGCTGAAAACACAGTGAAATTAAACTCATGCCGGTTAATGTGCTGTTATTACAATAACTTATCTTCACCGTGTCACATTTTTTAGGCAACTTAGTCGCTTATTTCGAATAAAAAAATATGCTGGGTTTGAATGATGAAAGAAATGTGCTCACCGGAGCAAAGAAATTCATTCAATTAATCTAGAGTGTGCAGCCTGTGTGTAGTTCAGACAGTTGGGTCTCCAGTAGCAACCAACAGCCAACAGAGAGGCACCTGCTAAACATTTAAATGATCAAAACTACGTCCGTTTCAGGCATCTCGCCTGATATCAGCCGCGTTCTTTTCAGCCAATTTATGTTACTCTAAATATTTACCGTATCAACTTTTGTTAGTAATACTTTTGAGGAGATCATTAAAAGAGCTATTTACTAAAACCTTGCGATACCATGATTCGCTGTAATTGTGTAGTGTGTGTCAGTGCCATATTAAATATTTATTACTTTCATTTCAACCTAGCAGAATAAGCTGCATTTGCAATGTTTCAATATTAAACCCTCTAGTATATGTACATCAGGTGCGAATACTCACGTTGTCTGCAGTGGCAGTGTCCATACTGCTGGCATTCTTATAGTCTTCACCATATTTCCTCACGTTGAATTTGGAATGAACTGCAGTAAAAAAAATTCCTCGCCCAATACACGACGCGATGTTCTCCTGCCTCAAGAACTTGCACAGTCTTCTGTGTTCGCGTTTTCCTTTATTTTGCGCGTCTCTCCGGACTACCCTTTCAGCCCGCTGGCGTCTATCTGCATTCCCCGGGTCCGACTCTTGCCGGAGATGGGCGAACTCTGTGTAAGCTTTCGGCTGGTGTTAGGACAGGATTTAGTCTGTCTTTGAATGATTACCTATCTACAACAGGTTTATTGTCTCCATCTACTGGGCGTTACTGGAACGCATTTTACTCCTTTGTGGCTAATTGCTCACCGATTCTTCCACAAATAGGCTAATAACCAAATAATCAGATATCACAAATAGTCATCTGGCTCTGACATTTGTTTACTACATTACTTATTTGTTCAGACATAATCGTTGAATTCGATATTATGGTACCAAAGAAGCGGAAAGAATACCCTACATAATTCGTAATACACATTCAACAGAGAGTATTAGACCTGATTCTTCTCCACCAAGGACACAACTGTAGCCTATTTTTTTGTTTAACCCTTGCAGTTCCAGGGTGTGTCTCTGCAGGCTTTAACAGCTATTTTTTTGCCAATTTAAGTGCAGAATTATGAAATATTATTTTAAAAATAAATATGTAGGATACATTTATTATCATTATTATTATTAGAGCCATTTTTCTAAACTTGATCCTGGGAAGGTTCAAGGTAGATGAAAACATGTATTTAAGGTCTGTTATTTTTTTCCTTTATGCTGTTATATCATACTGCAGGTGTGGCTTCTTTTGATTTTCACTGTTACAGAAGTTTTCCTTTTTTTCAAAAATGGTTTAGGTTCAGTGGCGAGGTGTCCAAAGCCTAAAGATCCACATGGACTGTCATTTAGGCGTCTTTCAGCGGATAAATCGCATCCTGGTTTTACCCGTCGGTCTGTCATTTACACCAGTTTAGCTCACACGTACATCATGATCTGGACATACATGTGTGGCAAATAATCACTTGATGTTATCAATGCATTTGTCATATTAGCTATATCGGAGACAAAGCAATGAATGTCATAAGGTCAGTAACTGATATGGAGCCTGCACTGAAGTACCCTTAGAAATGGTAAGTGCACTTCACAAGCAATCCCACCATTTGTGGAATGGCAGAATAATTCCAAATTCCATTCCAAATGGGCCATTAGTGACAAGCATAATATATAGTATATTGTATTACCTTATCAGTTTATATATTATATAATAAATAAATAATACGTGACACAGAAATTTGTAATAAACGTTTTGTTATTAAATGACAATAAAAATACAAGCATCACCACAAATATTACAGTTCTTAATTTGAAAATTACACTCCAGAGAACATTCGCAAAAAACCTCACAGTAAAGCCACCAGTTACAGATTTAAGACCATGGCTAGCTTCACAGAATTAAAACAGAAATAGTCACAGTATTAAAAACGACATCCATGTACAAAGTCGCCCTCCCTATGTACATTAGAAAAAACGTCATTCTGAAAGTTATAGGCAGTGTGGCTAGGATAGTAAACCTGTGGGGGGCAGCAGCTGTTGGGGGAGGGGTTACCAGTGAAAGTGACCTCCCATTCATTTCACATCACAATCCAAACCTCCTTCTGATTGGTGTATGCTAGTGACAATCATCTGTGAAAAGCAAGTAACTACCTACTTAAGTCACTAAAATGTTGAAATTCACCAGCACCTCTGCAGTGTGCCCTCATGAAGAGAAAGGAATTAGAAGAAAAGGAATCGGACGAGCACCACACAGTACAGACTGACTCATCCCGATCACATACGCGTTTATTTCATTGATTTAACTGCAAGAGATTCGGTTAGGACTGCGGTGTGCTTCAGCTACTCATTCCATTTTAAGTAATCATTACTGGTCCGATTCTTGTTACTGGTCCACAGAGTAAAACTGATGTGTTATTGTTAAATAAACGCATCAAAAATTAGTCTGAATCCTCATGAAGTTTTGTATGAGTCACATACACCAGGGAGGCAGGTTAGAAGTTTTCTATTCCATTCACTGGTAAAGAAGGGCTTTGATATCAAAGGCCTCGATATTAATACACCCTCTCTACATTCTCATTTCATATCCGTTTCTTTTTAAAAATACTGGCAAAAGTGTGGAAAACACACATTATTATTATTATTACTGTAATATCAGCATACTTGAAACACGGATCATGAATCTAATACTGTATGTCACACAGACCAGCTGTTTTAGAAAGACGATCAGAGAGGAAAAACAGTAAGTGGTCAGAATTTTTGAAATATCTGTATATTAAAGATTTCACTGGAAACTAAGTCTTGTGAGTGGTCAAATCTCATTAAATGAATGGTTTATCATGATTTCCCCTTTCAGCTACTAATACAGAAAAGCTTTAGAATAGCTTAAGCACCCTGTTCTGCTCTTGAATGTATGGTATACAACTTCTGTAGTAGAGTTGTGGAATGAAACTAAAAGCCGGCTGCTTTTAATTAATGTACTGAGGTGTAGGGCAGACATGAAGTGGCCCCATATTATCAAATAAAATGTACAAATGTAAAAAAATATAATCATATATTAGTATCTCAATGTGTCCCATCTTCAAAGCCAGACATCCAGCACGATCGAAAATAATTACATTTTTTGAAAATACAAGATATAAAGGTAAGAAAGAGGGAATTGTCACTGCTCTCCCAGTGATGACACTGGTAAACTGTTTATGGACAGGCGGGTCCATCAAACGGTAATCCGTTTTGTTAGTGGAACGAACTTCATACAGATCTTTTCCTGCTACAGCGTCATAAGACACAGAATACGGGCAGTCACACACTGGCAGCCTTTTATCTGTGATCATTTCTTTGAATGTAAGACTTAATTTTGTGTTCCCCTCGCTGGGTGGCAGTTACAGCTTTCAGTGCAATCCTATTCACACAACACCTGAAGCTGGTTCAGCTGTGTATTTTCTTAATCATGCTGGGTCTCTTTCAGAGGCTCAACATGACATCCTCAAAAAGAGAACTGATGCAGTGGCGTTTCAGTCCTAAATTTGACAGATGGGTCAAAATGGAAGGTGAACATTTCATGAACATCTTGAGAAGAGCAGTGCTCCCCTGCTGTGGCATTTATTTAAACACAGAAAAAAAATAATTAAGTTTAGTATCCATCATAATTATGTTACATATCCAATAAAGACTGGAACTAAAACAATAACTGGACAATAAATTATATCCTACATTTATGGAACAGAATAAATACATTGTAGAATATTCTCCAAGTTCCCAGTGAAGCAGTAACACTACCATTCACTGATGAGAGCAAATAATGGAATACAGAAGAAAAAGTGTGTTGTGAAACCTTTCATGTGAGATTACCGTGTTCAAAGGAAAGTATCTGAACGGTCTCGCAGCATAACATTTTCACTGTAATGCTTCTCGATCACATGAAAGCGTACTGTGCAACGCCATAACAGTGGTTAAGGAGGTAAGGGACATTTTCCTTCCGGACACTTAACAGAAATCCATTTGAAAAACGGAATTGTTTTTTTTTTTTTTTTTTTTTTTACATTCATGTATGTACACAATACTGTTTTGCTTTCTGTTCTTCAAAATCTGTAATGACCATTTTTGCTTGAAAGCTTGGCAGTGTAGTTTTCAGTGAATGAAACGGGTCAGAAGATCTGGTTTATTTACAGAGGAGTCCTGCTGAGGAACTTCTGTGCTGGGCTACGTGACTCGTTTAGAACAGGCCCAGTGAAGACAGCAAAATGACAGACACAACAGAGAAGAAAAAACATATCTGAATGTTGATTCCATGAGTATTATGCACTAGAACACATGGAAGGCAAAGACACTCCATGAGAGAAAATGTATTGTGAAAGCACAAGATGTGGCACTTGAATGAACACACTGTATGATACATGGCCTTTTCTGGCAGGGAATTAGGTCACTCCTGGATCCACTACAGAACAGCGGCTATTCATGAACTACACTGAAAATGTCAATTTGTCAGTTCATCTGTCTTAAAATAGGTTATCTGCCAAGATGGCCGTAGTAGCAACAATACTCGGAAATGTTTACACAAATTTGATGTGCATAAGGGTAAACGTACATATATGTGTGTGTCCAGAACAGCGGCCGAAAATGCAAGCACTGGGACCCACAGGAATGTATACAGTACTGTTAGCGGCAGGCGCGAGCCCCAGCGCCAGCAGGCCCAAGTCGGCCTTGGAATGGTTTCAAGTTTACAAAAGATTTTCAATCACTGTCACATCAGCTTCCCTACAGCATATTGTCACCTTGGTCCCTATGCAACCCAAATCATTCAGCTCAACCCTCTCAACCATAAAAACAAACACACATACATAACATTCCAGGTTAAACCATTCACCCCAGTACGCTCCTGTCTCTATGTAAACCACTGAGAATACATTATGCATGTGATCTTCGATGAAGAAAGGCGAATGTTTCTGATGTGCTGATGACCACAATGCAATACGCTGATACCATGAACAAAATACAATCGTCGGCCCTTGTCCTGTCAGCCAGTTACACTGTTGAAGAGATACTGCAGTGGATATCTAAGGAATTTCATGTTTTGTTGATATTTCCCAGGTGTCCTTTTGTTTCTCACAATGGAAAATCATATTTTATATCTGCACCTCTCTTATCAGAAACAAAGTGCCAGCAAAATGCATGATCTGATTAAACAAAAAAAAAAACAACAAAAAAAAAAACATGAAAGATTGTATATTACCAACTGTGACAAACAAACTGACACTCAGGTTGAAGAAGTAACCAAACATCACATTCAACAGAAATTCATTATTCAAAAAAGTTGGTGAATTTCCAAAAGGACGTTTTAAAGGTTTGAGTAGATTCAGTGCTGTCAGACATAGGGAAGGTATTATGCTTTACTGTTTTTGGCCTAAAGAGGGAACTGAGAGACCTTATTCTAGAGGTTCTTATCTACTCCTAATAAAAATTAAAATAGACCTCATGACAAACTACACTCTATTCCTTCCATAATTAATCTCCACACACTACATCCTGCTTTTGACCTTTGGGGAATTGGAGACCACATTTGTAATGCAATGAAGGAGGATGGCAGGGAAGACAGCCATTTATTTAATTTTTTTTTTTTTTTCCCAATTTTTCAATTACTCTTTCTACTACTTTCAACTATTACTTATTAATTCTTTTAAGTTAATTATGCTGAGAAATGATTGGCACTCTTGATGAATATTTTAAAAAAAAAATAACAACACAGATAATGAGCTATACCTAACGTTCAAACATATGGGAAAATATATTATTGTATTCTAGTACAACTGTTCTCGCAAGTTTTTTTATGCACAATGGCATTTCAATAAAAGAAGCCAAGGGTCACAGTTGGAGAGCTGCGGTGTTTGGTTGTATCTCAAAGTCACCAGGTCTCCAAATCCACAGGCATATGTCATATCCATGCCAAGGTGCTATTTGAAAGAGTTGCAAGAGAAGAAAGCCTCTACTGAGCATAGCAACCAAACTAAAGCACCTGAAGCCAAACGCCACTGGCGCTTTGATTAGAAGTGGGTCCTATGGTCAGATGTGACCAAATTTGAACTCTTTGGCCATTTACGTCATGTGGACATTTGTAATGAGAAGAGCGATGCGCACAGAGAAAAGACCCTCATACCTGCACTGAAGCATGGTGCTGGACCGTTGATAGTATGAGGTTGTTTTATTGCCACTGATACTGCAGACCTTATCAAGGTCAAAGGAAACATGAACTCTACTAAGTATCAATTCATTTTTCCCAAAAATCCGTTTGCCTCTGCCAGGAGGCTGAGACTTGGCAACAGGTAGACCTTTCAGCACAACAATGACCTCAAGCACACCTCAGAATCTACAAAGAGAAGATTGGCTGAAAGAAACATTTGTATTTTGCAATGGCCAGTCCCAACCGCCGGAGCCTGATTGAAAACGGGTTGAATTATTTGACAAGGGCAGTCATGAAGCGCAGACCTGAGGAGACCAAGCATCTCCAAAGACTCTGCAGGGAGGGTGGCCTCAGGTTGCCTCCCAAAGTGTTCTCCAACCTCATTCAACAATTTAGTGATATTGCTTGCGAAAAACATTTTTAGAACAAATGCATCAGAAATAAAATGACCTTTCTGATATGTTTGAACATGAAATAAAGCTCATTGTCGGTGTTGTATATTCTGTCTTTTGTTCATCTTCATGAAGGATGTCAATAATTTCTGGTGCTGCTGTGTAATCATTTGATAAAAAAAAAAACGACATGGAATATGATTTGTGATAGGATAGACCCATAATTGTTAAATATACTAACTGGGGATTTCACAAAATATAATAAAGGCATCTATATATATTACAAGCCTTAGCTTTGTCCTGCACAAATTCAGCAATGTCCACTAGAGGGAGACATTCATAGTTAACAGCAAAGCACCATTACTACTCTTAGCACCGCTGTAGTGATATTAAATTGTGTGTTTTTTTTTTTTTTTAATGCTCCCTAGTGAACACTTTCCTTAAAAAGAAACAAACAGGAGCGAAACACTCCAAAATAAATCCAATGTAATATAAATATCCAAGGCAGTATCTTTGCTATTCGTTTTTGAAATATTAGATTAGAAGTTTGTTATGGTCTGATTTTCATTTCTAACCATTCACTCAAACACTGTTTTTCAGAGTGGCATTCTCAGGCAGTGATAAAGGCTGAATACACCAGTGCAGGTGACCAGGTAGAAACATCTCAGAGGAGGCTCCGCCCCCCCCATCCCCCAAATGTAATGGTTTTTTGTGGGGCCCTGGGTAGAGTGGGGGCTTGGAGAGGGTCATTCAGTGGTTGTGTGTCATCTGGAAGTCTTCATCTCACTGGTCCCGGGGGTGTACAGGTACCTCCAGATAGCGTAGTAATGGATGCCCGCACCGATGGCCACGAAGAGGTGCCAGATGGCATGGGCGAAAGGGATTAGGCCGTCGCTCTTGAAGAACACCATGCCCAGGCAGTAGAACATGCCGCCCACGATCAGCTCGAACAGGCCGTCTCTGTCAGCCTACGACAGCCAGAGAAACAACGCTTTACATAAACGCTCGCACCTACGAAACTGCCAGAAAAAAAAAAACAAAGCCTGAAATAAACGCTAGACTGAACTCTACAAGAACAACACCTGACAAATGCTCCAGCTGACATCACTGCTTTAAATAGCGCAGGCAGGAAAAAAACCGGGGCCATCGGGTACTATCCTGCTCTACGCCTAAAACAAGTTCTCAAAGGGCAAAACTCGGTACAATGAAACATAAATCTGCTTCACAATTCAAAGGCCATTTATCATAAAGGCAAAAATAAAATGATGACAAATTACTCAAACCCATACTTTTTACACCAACAATTTATACTTTGCCTTCAGTGTAATTGATTGCTAGGGAGCTGGGATGAATGAAACGCTTTAGCCCCCTCACTCATCATACTCATCGCACGGTCCACAGTCCAGCGCTAGCTATTGCCTCCTCCATTATCGCACACCGCTAAACTGTTGCTGCTCGCTGGGTGTGCGATCACGGATTCGCAGCGGTGCAGGTAGCCTCGGTGACAGCCGTGGAGGCCCACCTACCTTCCTCAGCGTCTGGAGGGTGCGGGTGCTGGGGTGGGGGTGGGGGTGGGGGGGTTTACAGCAGGCAGCTGCTGCCTCCGTGGGGGGTTTGTCTCATACAACGCCAAGCATACGCAGCTGTCTGTTCCTTACCATGGAGAGGATCACCAGCGCAGGAAACACGCCCATGACTGTATAGCATATTAGCTCCACAATCTTGTACCTGGAAAGAAAGGCAAGGAATTACGTTTAGATGACTTGCTATATTGGTGCATTTGACAAACTTTGTTTTAAAAAACACTTACAACTGTCAATCAGTTTTTCACAAGTAGTGATAATTAATGATGCTTTGGGGCCAGCAACTTCACAGGTTCAGAAATATTTACTCAAGTAGGAATATGCAGAAGTAGAAATAAGTACTATCAATGCAAATATTACTGCTTATGTACATGAAGTATATATGCATTGCCTCTTAAATATATGACTGGGTGGGGCAGGAGAGAAATTTGCCAGTCAAAAAAAAAAAAAAAAAAAAAAAGAAGTTCAATAAATAAAATAAATCGTGAAATTATTAAGTGAAAATGATCATCAAAAATAAGATCCTTTGGTATAACAGAGAGCATAAATCATACACATTTCCTACACTGCAGTACCTTCCATCTCCACTAAGAGGCTCAAAAGTTTATTTTTGTTCAATCAATTCTGGCGCAACAGTAATGTTCTACGGAACCAAACCTGGACCTGATAACACAGTGACTTGAGGCAACGGAAAACTCACGTGCATGGTCAGTCTCCTTATGACTATCACACAATTTTCCTATTTATATATCTCACTAAAATATCTAAATGTACATACATACATATACACACACACACACACACACACACACACACACACATACATACAAACATACATATGCATATAAAATAAGTGTGTCTTCAGCTTTCTGAATGGTCATTCATATCTCAGCTGGTATTGCAGCCCTAGCAAATCTTTGTCCTTCCTGTCCTTTCGATCTCTTCCACAGTGTGCTGAGGACATCCTGCGGGAGAAGGTTCTGGATTCCTTGGTAACGGTGTGTGCCCACGTGCAGACGGGCCTTGGCTTGGTAACATGCATACCTCTCATGGAAGAAGAAGACGTAAGCGGTGCCCACAGAGGCCATAATCCAGATGACCCAGCGCATGTGAGAGGCCCACGGGCCCAGCTCCCTCAGGTTCAGCCTGCGGAGAACCACCCAACGGCTTCAGCACCAGCGCAACGCATATCACAACAACAGAACATGCCGCAAGATATGATAAGAGAACAAGGAGACGGCAGCGTGTTTGCACTGTAACAAGATTATGGTTACATAAACAACTCAGCATTTCACTGAGACATTAAAAGTATGCTGACTGTAACAAAAAAAGGAACAGAAAGGAACTGAATTTTCAGAACTGAAGGTAATCAAAGATAAAAAAAAAAACATGGAAGTACATCGTGGGAGTCTCTGGACTCTGTAATCATGTGTAAATGCCACACTGTAATGAAACATAAATCAGCAAAGCAGGGTCCCACAGACACACAAAGACCCACAAAGACCCAATTAGAGTGCGTGGTCTTCAAATATATTTCAAATATTTAACGATTATTTTTCTGTAACCTCTATCAAGGGAGGACACGAGACACAAAGAGTCTGATTCGAAGACTTGATGGAAGGGAATCTTTTTAAAGCACAATAAACTGGATAGCTTGCTGTAATATGATGGATTAGAGACTGCATGTGGTAGCTTAACAATTCAGGTTTCCCAACTGCTGATCAGATTACAAATGGGGAAAGGAATGACCTGGGTAGGTAATCTGAGCGCAAAGTGAGACCACACAGGCGAAAACAGGCTGCATTCTGTAAGCATGTTTGAGTATTATGTAAGTCAGAACTTGGCGTGCTTGGAGTCTGCGCTCACCAGGGGGCGTAGGACGCCGCGATGAAAAAGTAGATCACCATCCTGTCACACATGTGGAAACAGTGCTCAACCATCCTGTTAAATGAGAGACAGAGAGGGGGGAGAGAGGGGGGTGAAGAGCGAGAGAGAGAAAGAGAGAGAGAGAGAGAGAGAAAAGCCGTTGTTCAGGCTCACTCTACAGGAAGGCTTCTCCCACCTGCTCCATTACTCTGCTGTCCTTGTTTAACCTCGTCACTCAAACCAAGCAGCTGGGTTGATTAGGTTTTAATTGGGTTTTTAGGGTAGCAGACACTGAGGACTTCTTACTTTTTTCCACTAAAAAAAATCTAAGCAAGGTGAAAACTTGCTTAGGTTTTTTCTCTCACAGTAAACTCGTGTGCATTTGCTGAATGTTAATTGTCCTCGCTGAAATGAAAAGCAATCAAACGTTGCTGCTGACCCCATGTTACAACCCCCAGCCCCATACAATTTTCTTAAAAAAAAAAAAAAAAAAAAAAAAAAAAAAGTTCTTTTTTCTCAAAACTTAAAAAGGAAAACGAGTGCAGTGGCTGGTTTAATTTGTGTGGAATGGGCTGACTCTGCGCCAGCTCAGTGTCGCCCATTCTGTCTCAGTGTCGAGCAGCTTTCTTAACCGTGTTCATTAGAGGG
Source organism: Albula goreensis (assembly GCA_022829145.1). NCBI lineage: Eukaryota > Metazoa > Chordata > Actinopteri > Albuliformes > Albulidae > Albula > Albula goreensis. The sequence continues at coordinate 6,003,427 of CM040748.1, read as the reverse complement.
CTATATTTACTTATCAGACGCCCTTAACATTCACCAACTCTATCATGCATTTCATCCATTCAGACAGGTGGATATTTACTGAAATGATCAAGACTAAGCGCCGTAGCGTTCTTCAAAGGAACAGCCCCCGAGCAGGAGCAAAGGCTCGGACCAGCTGCCCGCTGATCAGAAGAGCGGTTCCAAAAACGCTGCGGCGAACTCGAGCGAGGTCACTCTGCTTCTACCCCATTTACCATGTCAGATATCTGAAAGCCTGGTAGTGCTTCGCCTGGCCACTGTGGCCGGTGCGGACAACAAACAAAAGTGATTTGAGCGGAAATGAAACGTGAAAGTGCATTATCATACAATCAAGAGGCAGTCGTTGATACCATAAATGTGATGAATTATAAAGCACGGAGAACTAATTATTTATTGTTAAAGTGAATGTGGTTGGGGAAAACGCTGCTGCAATGAAGGTTATGCCAGCACTCAGCTCATAAACCTGACCGGGGGGGGGAAAAATCTTTAACTATGGGATGGAAGAATCCTATCCAAGTTTTATTATACTTCTCTTTATTCAGTTTTTGATAGCTGTCATGTGCCAATAATTTGAATATTAATTAATTACTTAGTAAAATTAATTAATGGAGGTGCACTCAAACAAATGCAAAGCGACTGAAGGTATCTCAATAAATTTTATTTCTGTTGATATCTGCCTTTTCTTGAAAGTTAAGTTAGCTACCTCCATTATTTAAGTTTAATAAATTATTCAAATAAATGTTAATGAACGTACTGCAAATGAATAACATGAAATCAGCTTTGATTAATTATGATGGAATAGAGATCTGACTGAACATTAGGTCAAGAGGAAAAATATCAACATAACGCAGAAATATCTTTACTCTGACGCCTTTCTGAGCATGAAGTTCAGAAACCTCATCCAAAACACATCTAGCAGCCGTTACACTCAGATTAGTGTTTAACTAGCAATTCAGCAAATTTTGACTAATTAAACTCAGTTCAAACTAATGACTTACTTAATGTACCAAAGACAAAGGACGAGGGTGAAAAATCCCTTCTCTAAAGCAATGCTGGAGCACAAAGGCAATGTTTATTTATAAATAGTTTGATAAGAAAATCTTTTTCAGCTTCTCAGAAAATATGATATAAGGCATTCATTAAAAGTGGTGAAATTACAAGAACAATCCAGTTTACTGAAAATATCCTGCAAAAATTCTTGGTGAAAAACACCAAGCATTTGGAGACCTCTGACACACTTGGAGCGAAACCCAGCCGGTAGTTTATGGTCTTTACTCTGATTCATAATCACTCTCTTGTGGTTCAATGTCAACATATGGGCAAGCCAAAAAAACAAATGAAAAAGCAATGCCAGTAAATTCTACTAACAGGGTTTCCAGTGGATTTCAAAACAGCTTAACATCACTCATGGTACTGTCGTCAATTAAGCCTGAATCTGAATGTGCCTTTCTGCCATAGGTTTCTACACAAAAACAAATTAAACTTTTCCATTATTGTGTTTTGCCTAATTTTATATGCAAATTTGCAGCTTAACTTTCGTTTTGAATGCAAATTAGATGGGCAGTGTATCACTGAGAATGACAATAAAAACACTGGAATAATATTTTAAAAGCCTTGTGTAGCTCAAGGGGTGCAAACTGGTCTCCCACATTTTGCGGGGATAATTAGGGGGCCGCCATTCATTCACAACCAAAAACATGCAGCTAAACATTTTCTGGAAGAAAAAAAAAAACAATCCATGACACGATGCTGCTAAATTGTGGTTTAGTTGTTCTTCCTTCATCTAAAGATGATACGCTACGAAAGGATGTTTTGCTAGTTTTATTTTAAAAGGTATAAAAAAAAAGAGGTGATTCCTCTCCCACAATATCAATGAAACATGAATTACACTTTCCATAAATATTTAAAAGTGTGTTTCTTTCACTGCATGAGGCCTTTTAAAAAAAAAAAGATCAGCTATGCTCTTAATTGCAGTGGGAGTGAGTACCCATGCAGAAGTGAATATTTCTCCCTCAGGGAGGTGAAACGTTTTTAATGAGACAGTCTATTAATGGACACTGCTGAGAGATTCACGCAAACGCCTTCACACAAGGGGCTATAGTCCAGCTAGCATGTCACACCCAGACATGTTTTATACATCACAGAATTGGCATCCTGTAAGCTGCCAGCCATAAGAGACAAAACGGATGTCACATGCAGGACCTGCTCATACATATTTCAAAGAGAATCACACACTTAAATGCTCATAGCAAACTAAAAACCAAGTGACCATCATAACCTTTATGGTAATATATGCATGGTACAGTAAATTTCTTTTAAAATCCTGACCTTAGTTACTCAATGCATTCCAAACATTAAATATGGAATTGGAAAAAAATCTTCAGAAGTTGGATTTTATTGAGACAATGAGCAAGCATTCGATGTTCAGCGGCCTATTTCCACTTAACCAGTCATGTGGGTCAGTGATGCAATACTATTTTTTCATATGAAAAATGGGGCAGAGAGCCACAAGGGAGGTCCATGTTATGATAACCCAAGAAATGTGGCAGCCAAGGGTCCTACCATGCTTCCCAACCAAAGACAGATAAACAGCAGCTAAATCCAGCCATTTGGTGTGATGATGGGCCTTAAGGATGGGCTAAAACTGCCTTAGTGTGTGAGAACCCCTTCCCCAATCCCCATTCCTGTTTGGGGAATGCCTACCGGAGGTGACTCTTCTTCCATGAGATGGTGTGGAACACTGTAGACACGATGAAAAGGCCGGACAGACCGAAGCCATAGATCCAGGCTGAGATGGTCTCCCATTGGTCATCGGACAGGAAGTGGAGGAGGGAGCTGCCAAGGATGCTGGGAATTATCCAGAGCTGAGAAACGACATTAAAAAAAAAAAAAAACAATGATTCATGGGTATGCCCTAAGGAACTCTCAGTGGGCGTGACATACACAATTAGGGATCCTTTTTCTAAGCCCAACAAAGCCTTCACTCTTTGAAAAACTGCTCTTTGAGGTCTGTGATACATTGGATATGGCCTGACTTCATTCATCTTGCCCCTAGCAGCTCACTTCAAAACGCCATCGGGCTTACGCAAATACAGGAGTAACATGCTGATGTCATACCCAGCATGATATCTATGGCGGGCAAAGAAAGAAACTTTGATCTGAAAATGCAGATCATCCCATCTGTCACTTCTCTAGTCTGATAAATTATTAATTTATCAAACAAAACATCATCTCCATACTCTGAGGTTCACTGATTAAAAACTATCACCAACTACTGGCTGCCAAAAATATGAGACTGATCAAATGCTATCTTAGTACAGAACAATGTGTATTCTCAGCCTTAAAATATAGCCTCTACATAGCTACTAGCATTATAAGCAAATTTAAAAACTACCGACAGAAGAAAAAAAAATTTAAAATTATTGGATTAGGCTACTTGTACTGTTTGCACCAAATGACAGAATGCCTCTTAAATTAAACCACAACAGCCACACTTCCTCTTCCTTTATTACACTACCAAGCTAAAAAGGTTTGGTTGCCAGAACATTAGAGTAAATGTTCCCAGGATGTAAATTTGTCCGGTTTCCTTGAAGTCTCTCGAATGTTATTTACCTCAAATGTTTTCCTGTGACCTTGACAGAACTTGTTCAAAACAATATAAGTTCAAACAATAAGTTCCTAGAATGTTTAAGGAATGTTAGCATTATAACCCAATGACAGTCTGACATGAGTCTTCCTTGAGTGTTCCTGGAACGCTTTGCGTTAGCTGAGCAGATCTGTAAGATATACGGTAGGGGGTTAACACAGAGAGCACAGAGGGTGTTGCTCACGGTCGTGGAGTTTTCTTTACTTCCAGTCCTTCCTGCTGTGTAACAGCACACCAGATGTGCTTGAATAGCACACAGGATCGGCCTGCGCAGGGTGCTATCTGACCAACGGCAGTGCCACAGGACACCCGCGGACAGGCTCGTAAATACAAGGCCCGGGAAGGAATGTGACAGACCAGCCAAAGACAGCGAGAGGAAAACTACCAGACAGAGGCTGAAAATATCACAAAACTGCAAAAATAATGCTTCCAGGAGGGAGATAATTATAGGATGGATTCTAAAGCGTACAATAGAGGGAAACCTGGGAGGAAGAGCTATTTTTTTTCCTTCAGTGCAGCTTGGAAGTGACTCCTAGCACCGAAAAGGAAGTTTTGTGCGTCTACCTCAACCCCGAGGCTATCCTGGCCCCCCTGTTCCCCGCTGTTTCCTGACATCCTCTTGTGTCAACGCCACAGCTCTAAATACGAGTTTTGCTTCCCCTTTTCTCCCTGTGTCTTTCTTAGCTTTTTCTGGTAGTGAAGGATCTGTGAGGGTGCAACCGCGTCTCATGCAGCACCAGATTACAAACTCTGAGAAATTCACACATAGTGAAGAACGGAGATGAGGAAGCTCACTCACTGCATGTGTAGCGCAGTTGGCTGCATGTTCATATTCTGTCGGCTGGTATCTTTTGTTGGACGGAACTCTGTTGTTCATGAATCTGAAAAACACAAACAAATGAATATTTCTCAGTGTCTGAAATTATAATATGTGGTTTCAAAATCACCTCTGCTGAGTTCTGCCCTTTGGAAAAATCAATAGCAGATGAATTACACAGCACAAACTAAAAACATTACAAGCAAAGCCATTACCTGTAGCTCTCTCATGCATGTTAGGATGTTCCCATTTTCACCTGGATGTCTCAGATAATAACCAGGCAGGTGACAGAAACAAATGAATTCTGATCCAATTAAAAGCTGCATTTCTGATGATGTGACATCTGAGACAATTTTCAACAAAGGTGATGCTACCTGTCACCTGTGTCTCAGGCCTACATTGTTACATGATATTTATACTGGTCTCTTTTCCGTGTCCTTGTTACCCTCACAGCTTTCTCAGGCACTATTCCGGATTAGCAAAACAGAACAGATAGCTGTAGCGGCAGCCCTAGAGACAAAATGGTACACAGCCTTCCTTCCAGGATAACTTTCATATAATGTATAAGCACAAACTTTAAAGCAGTCAAATAGACTGCCTGAAAAAATAAGACCCTAAAATCAAAAGATGTTGTCTTGCATGGCTGCCAGACAAGGCTCAAGACTGAAAGCAAATGGATGCATTTAGCTCAATGACGTCCTTTCAGTCTTGCAATTGTGAGTTGGTCACTGTGAGTATGGGGGGTGAGGGAGAGGAGAGAGGGCCGTTTTCTCCAGCTGACTGGGCAGTACAGTACAGTACAGTACAGGGACCTAAGGTAACCTAATCAATCTAATAACTCACACCCTGGAATCAGCTGAAAGTGGCCAAACTGACAAAGTTTTTCTGTAATTCACCAAAATTATGAAATCTTATGAAAGACATATGTGTAAAATGATAACCTCCAGCCATTAAAAAAAAAAAAACCCCAACATTAGCAAGGTAACCATAACATGAATGCAAATTTTCAGTTGCACTTTAAATTTCAACAGCAAAGGCAATGCGATTTCATTCCTTCAAAGCTAGCCTGTGATGGGAGAACAGTAGGCTTTGTCCTGCACCTCTAGAATGTAATTCTAATCCATATCACGTTATCACGCATGTAGCTGTATTTTACGGTTGCCTGGCAACAGCTGGTAACCGCGGTCCAATCCAGCCTGGAATCTGAGGTTCTTTACACCGCATATATTCAGCAGCTCAAGCATGAGAGCTGGAGTAATGATGTCACGGTAACCATGGCAACCTGAGGCTGGGGGGATTGTTTTTTTTTTTCAGTAAAATTCCTTTTTTTCCCCCTGTATGGACAAATTAACAAGACTGTGTCAGTTAGAAGCTGATGAAGCCATGCTGAATTAAAAAAAAACATTTACTAGGTATAACATGTCTCTGTATTGTGCATGCTAAACATTATCTTTCTCATTTCCCTAGAGTATACTGATTATCACTATCTGTTTTTTCTTACTCACAGAGGAACATTAAAATTGACAGCAAATCTGAAGCTTTCGTCCTATTAGCAGAAATACAAAGCCATATGAAAAACAACAGTATATCAGCTGGTCTCTCATGAAATCATGTTTTTTTCCAAATGTGTCTTTCACTCATGTCAGAATTGATATTGCTGCCGTTTTGTAAACATGGATCTTTTTATTTTGACTGCTCTAACAGAAAATAAACACAAAAATAACTACAAATATGCAATGTTAGAGTGAAGAATAGGTTTTACACGTGTGAGAAGCATGAAGGCTGTGCAGCTGAAAAGAAGAACAGGGTGGGGCCCTAGCCATAGCCAGCTCTCAGGGGGAAAATAACAGTGACAATATTTCACTCATGCTAAAGACCTGCAAATTAAATACATCCAAAATACTTCTACAAACAAACACAGGCTATTTTTCGAGTCTCTATGACAAATATCATCAATATTCCTCGCCCTTTCTTAACAGATTGCACGTACATTACATTTTCAGCACAATTTATAAAATATTAAGATCCACAGTTTTAAATTCAGATGAGAAAAAGACAGAAGCTCATTGTCAAAATGGAGAAGCGGTTTTTAAAATATGAAAAAAATGAATGATAAAATTGTGAATCTGTGCTGTCTGTGAGACCAAGAAACATAGAACATGTAGCTATACAATAATAAGGCTCAAACAGATGAGTACCCTTTAAAAACGGCTTTAATGGACATGGGCAAAACACATGCAATTTTCAAGAACCAAGGCGTCTCCAAAGAAGGGCAAACTTTGATTATTCAAAGACATAAATTAAACCAAGCTTAATCAGGGGTTTGGGCAAAAAAGCTCAAAAGTGAAAGCTACTGGCATTGTTGACTATATTTATCTATCAAATACTGAATGTGTATTCATACATCTTGATGGCTTATTATTATCACAATTGTTAATTGCCAAAACTATCATTATTACTGACAGCAACAGTGGTAGCAGCTGTAATGAGAACAAAACGACCAATTATGTCACTATGTGCAACAAACACGGGAATTTCTGTTCATTACAACTGCGTTTCAGTGAGCGCAGAGTTAAAGAGATTCAAACGTAGAGCACTTACTGCAACGCAGAGAAGATGCAATCACACTTCCTGGGGTAAAAAGGGAACCGTTTTTATTTGTGTGGTATTCTGCATCAATCTACCAGGACGTGGGCTCTACATCAACTTACAATAATTACACAGTTTCTCCAATCCTCAATAGTCTTCTACTTCATTATAGACTAATTAAAAATAAATGACTGAGCTCATTAGTATTGTTCGTCATAGTACAGAAAAATCCCCCATGACCAGAATCCCCTTGGACACCAATGGCATTTTAAAATGAATAGGAAAGTTTCTGGCCCACTTAAATCTCAAACCTTTTTTCTGACAAAAAAAAAGATATACCATATGACTGAGCTTTGAATGTTATCAATTTTGTGTTATTACATGCCACAGAGAGGATGAAGATAGTACAGTGTGGGAAGATGTCTTTTCGAGTACTTTTCATCTATAGCCTCTAGCTGGAACGCTTACAAACAACTCCCAGCATTTGACTTCCACTGAAACAACTGGCACCAAGAGCTGGGCTGTAACCCGCTCTTAGCGTGGCTGCAGTTTTACTCAGATGTCCCCAGTTTAGCTGCAGATACAAATTCTGCTTTCTATTAATAGTGGTAAGCAAGGCCTGCCTACGCAGACAGCAAAAATGAGTTTCTGAAGCGCTGTTTGACAAACTGCAGCGAGCTTCAGGGGTTGAGGATTTCATCCAGTGTGTAACTAAGTCCGACCCTCCGAGCCTGCAGCTGAGAACCTGAAGGTACGTGTTCACAACTTAGCACAAGAAGACAGATTTCGGGATGCTTTTAATTAACCGATAATAAAAAAAAAAAGTCAGGATAGGTCTTTCGCAAAAAAATGTATCTGTTACAAGCAGTCAAGCAAAAGCCTTCCACTCATTCAGTGAAGGGAGAGGGCCAACTTAGATCCCATATTTAGCTTGATGTTACGGAAATCTGCAACATGCAGTAATTCCCATCAACCCGCGACATTTTTTTTTCCCATGCAACCCCCAAAAAGGGGTTGGAAAAACACAGATTGCTGCTGATAAACACGGGTGACCCGGAGCTCTGCTGCCAGTGTGGAAATGCTGGCATGTTTCTGCCGCTCTTGGCAGCCCTCTGCGGTGAACTGGCTCTGCGTGCTGGCATTCAGCTCTGAAAGAGGATTTCTAATTTAGGACATCGGATGCACCGACGGAGCCGTGTTTCAGTCCGCGATCGGTGATCCAAAGACCTCCAGCGTGCCCATCTCTTGTGAAATGTCCGTGCCTCCATCACTTGTGGGGGCTTTGTGTTTGTTCAGTGGCCCCCATTGGCCCCACGGTAACTCCAGGATGCCGTTAACGCCACACACTCAATACGCAAGAGAGCAGCGGATAACCACATGGACAAAGGGCACTCTCATTTGGGACAGTTAACAAAACATCTCCTGACTGATCATCAATGCCACTTCAAGACTTAGGCTGCCCGATGGAAAGATCTGTGATAAGTGTCCACAACATTACAGATGATTTTGGCGAGGTGTCATCTGTATCAGTATGCACTGCAGTTCATATTGATAAAGATGCACACTTAGCTTTCACACGAGAGGTCCCCTGCGCTCAATTATGTTATTATAATTGAAAAACATTCAGCTTTATCTCCAAGCTAAAGCCTCAAAATGAGACCCACACAAAAATGGAGCCCCAGTAAACAGGAAGGGGTAAAAGACACCCCCTTTACTCAGTTACTGGTCAGTGATTGCCTGTTTTCCCATGAAATAAGTCTGAATGGAGCTTAATTGGGTTGGCAGCCTGTCCTTTTGATTCATACCATTTTTCTCCCTGAAAATGAAAGTGAACACAACGCTTATGAGAGCTGCATTGAGTCCCTGCACTGTTCGGCTGGTTTTGAAAGAGCTTACTGAGGAAGAATAATCAGCGTGCTTGTGACTTGCAGCGCTGTGCTTCTTGGCTGAGCAGTAGCTGCAAATCTGGGCTGAAATGCAATTATGTCATTCGCTATTATATATTATTAATGGTAAATAATCACAAACCAATTGAAAATATGCACTACCACACTTCAGTAATTGTGATCATGCCATTTATCTCATTTAGCCTACATGCAGCTGAAGTTCAAACATAATAAGAGTGCATTGGTCAGGGTCAAAGGGCGATACTGATTTCCAGAAGTGAGCACAAACTTAGACAATCCTGAGTCACGAACCCAACTTTAAACGTCTATGTGGCTAGACCACAGACGCCCCAGCCCTCATCATTTTGGATGTTTTTCTGGGTCTTAGTGTGACAGTTGAACTTTCAAGCTGTCATGCGAATGACAGTGACACGTCATCAGTTAATACAAGCCACAATTTTGATTTTTTTTTTTGTTGCTTTGACCACATTCTACGGTTGATAAGAGAAGACAAAACTAAGGCATTCAAGATAAATATGTCACCCACCACTGGTACAGATCGTAAACAGGTCAGTCTGAGTAACATGCACTGCTCTAACATGGAATCAGAGCTCTCTCAGGGAGAAAATAAAGCTTCAGACCACAAATTACACCACTGGACAAGCCAAACGGACGATGACCAAGACCTCTTGATTGGTCTGGTGGGACATGGACTCAGCCTCATCCATTAGATGGTTGAAATCTTCAGTCCATGTGAGATGCCCACGGACGAGGCTTAAGCAGACCGTTACGGCCTTGCGTGCAACTGTTTGCTGAACACGGAAACACAAACAAGTGCAAAATGGTTTCAGCGTTTCAGCAATCATCAGATGACTGGTATATGGGAAAACATGAGAAGGGGGGGATTTTTTTTTTTTTTTTTGCAGCTGCACTTGACCTGAGATAGAAACTTTGTTTATGCACCGCAGAAGCAAAAAAAAAAAAAAAAAAATGAGGTCAGAGTGCTTATCATTACATTTTCAGTTCTGGTTCCAACAGGGCAAGCCTCAAAAGAAAAAAAAAACTTTACTTCAAGAAAAGCATTGAACTTTTATTAATTTAGAAACAACACCAATAGGCTTTCCCAAATAATCCATCCATACACCAAATCTCTTACTACATTAGGTCCAGTTGTCAGAGGATATTACCATTTATCAAGATTCAACATCAACGTTTTACATTGTGCAGATAGCAGTTATACTTAATGCATAAATCCAAATTTAAATTTGATTATGTTTTGACATTTTTATTCGGTATGCATATTTATTTTTTTATAGATCACTGGATTGCAATCATAACAGAAAATACTGTAGTATTACTATAACTTATTGCAATTAACAAGAAGGACACTGTTACAGTACATGCCTTCCCAAATATCAGGGTTGCTGTAATTGTTCTTGTGTTCACAATCATAACTGACCCCATGCCTGATTATATGATCAATTCAATGTAACAGCGAGCAATCTCACTCTGTACAGACAGAATTAAGAGAACACATACATTCACAATTTATAACAAAATTAGCACAGACACGTTGAGTTTATTCTCATATACTTTATGTTATAAAGAACGCCACAACAGAATTTCCACATTTGTGCCGAAGCAAAAACAGCTAGTCCACATCAAATTTCCCCATTTAATTCTAATGTTCGGAAAGATCTTTGGTGATATGTATGAATGGCACAGGAGTTAAAAACACAAACATAATTCTGCACTGAATGACTCCTTGCCCCTCTGCCAGCTGGTGAACTCTCTGGCCCCAGGGTCACTGGAGTCCCAGCATGCCATGCCAGCATTGTGAGTCTGCCCTGCTCTGGCACAATGGGCCTGTTTCCCCTGGAGCCTGCAATTACAGTTAATTATCTTATCAAGCTGTTTGCTAATCACACATGACAGTGGCCAGGTTGCCCTATCCAACTCAGCAGACTCTAATCAAAGCTTGCATTCACACAGGGGTGTCCACCCTACTCCAGCAGCATTGTGGGATATGTCTCATAATGGCCCTGCCACACTGGGATGGCTCTGTACTCCAGCACATGGCCCTGATTTCCCTTTCACACAACCTTGTCATGCCACAGCTCCGGTTTCACAATATATTCCAATAAATCATGGCCACAACACAGGATAATGAACAAAAATCTTTTCAAAATAAGACGAATGCAGCAAAACCAATCTTTAGCACGTCTGTAAAGCAGCCTGATCAAATCACTGACTGAGGTCAATATTACTAACAATGACCATACACTTTTTTGCTGAAAGATCATACCAAAATGATTGACTTAGAGTGAACTATGAGTAAAGATCCTATACTATACTATACTCATTCTATATTACATTCATCTACCTTTTACTGTTTGGACCTCTCGCCTAATCTAATACACATTTTTTTACCTGGCAAAGGCAGTTTTTTTAACCATCCCTATTCTTTTTTTTTTTCCAGACAGGCTGTAAAAAATGGTAAAACTATTTACTTTAAGCTGGTATTAGTATCAAATACCAAAAAAAAATGATGACTGAATTTGCATTTAAAGGACCCTGAAGATTTATGTTACATGCAAGTGCATGTAAGACAATTTAACACAGAAAAAGTCTGGTTTAATGATTATACATATGCCCAACAAATAACCACTCATATAAAAGTACTCCCCACACTTATTCCTAACCAGAGCATCTGAAAAAGATTTCACTGACCAACAACCAATACTTAGGGTAAGGTTCAGGGTGGAACATCTCCACTCCTTTTATCAATGACTGTTCCAGGTAACCCAGCATGCAGACTGTTGTGCCTGGGTTAAGCGCCGCAGCTTTCCTGGGTTAAACGCCGTCCTGAGCCCCGCTCCGTGTGAAAGCTGGCGTGCCGCGGATGGCGGTGAACGCTGGTCCCTGACAGCAGTGGGAACAGCAGCGAGGATCACTCTCCCTCCTGCCTGCTTCCCATCCTGCCCGGGGACACTGCCAAAAATGGTCTCGCTCCCTCGCTCGCTCTCGCACAGCATTGAAACGCGTCCAATGGATGGTTATCATAGCTCTACACACAACCTTTCTCTGAATATAAAAGTGTTTTCTCTTGGTTGGGTTCATTGTTGTTGGGTTGAAAGGCTTTGCATATAGCACAGTGTACTACAGCTAGGGAGGCATATGTCTAATTTAAGTTGGGGGGGGGGCTGGAGGTAGTAAAGTACTTACACAGACATCTCATGCACACTGGCTCTTATACTTTCCTAATGTCATATCACAATAAGTCAAGAAAATGGACGATAAAAAGTGAAGATACAGTGCAACGTGAGCTGCTGAGCAATTGCTTTTAAAAATTGCGATAAAGTATGAGATTTTAAAAAAAAAAAGGTAATTTCACTGAGGTGCAAAGGAAATGAAATACCCAAAGGGGGGGAAAATGTTTATAGAGGGTGTTAGTGTGGCTGACTGCGTTTGAGAGAGCTTCCAGAGCAGTTTCATCACAGGCCTTCTGCTTTAAATACTTTCACATGCTCACTCTATTGTCAGGCCCAGGGAGAATGTCTCTTTGGTTACTAAAACAAAGCTTCACTTGTCTGAAGGAAAAATGGATGGCCGGTCCAGTTCCTCACTCTCTTTTGATCTGCATTCGTTTCAAGTCCATGCCGTCCTCAAACCTTTTTTTTTTTTTTTTTTTTTTGGATTTTCCATAAATTGGTTTTCCGTAAATACTCCATTTCAAACTTAATATTATTGTTTTATTTTTTTTTCCTGACTAAAGCTCACTGAAGTGACCAGGACAGTTTAATTTTAGGTATGCAACTTTCACAATACAAAGAGTCAGTGCTTTTCGTGCTGTAATAAATCTGCAGATCGGAGCAGAGGGCCTGGTAGTAGTTATCCTAGAATGCTACACAGTTAACTCAACTTTCACAAACTGTTCCTGAGTAAAAGCAAAACTTCCATCCATGCAGGACCCACAGCTCTTTTCTGACGAGAGAGAGAGAAGCAAACAAAAATGAGGCAAGACTAACAAACTTCGGCTTTCACAAATGTCAATAGTTCAGTGCTAAAGTTCAGAAAATGTACAGGTGTAAAGGTATAGATGTTTATGGCTCTCCCCCACTCCCTCCCCCCACCCTTTCACTGCGAATTAACCCAAGAGAAAAAGTAGGCTATTGCTGTCTACCCTATTCTCACACCCAAATCCCCACAGAATATCCAGAGAGAAGAATTCTGGCCTCATGATTATGTCACTGAAAGCCATATGGCTTGGTAAGAGAGTATGTTTAAAATAATAATAATAAAAAAAAGACATCACAGAGGCATGTTCCATACGCTATGGTTGTTCTTACCTCTGATGAGTGACAGGAGAAGGGGATAAAATTAAACAGTGTACCCTGAACTAAAAGTTAGTGGTGGCAGGGAGAGAGAGAGAGAGAGGATGCAGTTGCTCTGTTTTTCTTCATATCAGACCTTTGCAGGTTTTTTTATCGTTTATCTCCCTCAGCTATCACTTACAAAAGCCGTTTCAGTAATGCTGAAAGTACATGCTTTACTTTACTGGCAGAGAACAAAGACATCACGGGCCAGAGATAAACACTGAGTTATTAAAAAATATTCACGATGAAAGTAAATGTCAAGACATCAAGTGAGGCATGAGCAAATGAGTAATTATAGCTCCACTCAGCTGAGCGCATACGTCAACCATAAGTTGTCCAAGTGACACTGACATAATTTTTTTGTCCTTCTCCCAAGCACAGTTCCTTGACCGAATTTCATGCAAATCCATCTATTTCTCATTCACATGTTAACATGTTCACAGTCAGACAGGTGTTTAATCGCCATCCCACCTACCGGTGGTGGAGGCAAAAAGAATAAGGAAAATTAAGCACTATGTTTTATTCAATACTACCGTACTGTGCCTTTAGGAGCTGAAGTAAGGTGATAAGAGACTTTACAGTTACGTGTGTGACAGGAAGTTCACCCCCCGCCCCCCCAACCTTAACTCAGTCCAGGAGCTAAGAGAGAGAAAGACTGAGAATTAGCACAGAAGAGCAGAGAGATGGAGGAGATAGACAGTGTGATTCAGTGGACATGAGAGAGTAGTCTATAGATGGAAATGGCAGACAACGAATCTGAGCTGTAATACGGAGCCAGTGGAGTGAGCAGAGCAAGTGAGGCAGAGGGAGAGAGAGAGAGAGAGAGGAGAGAGAGAGAGAGAGAGAGAGATTCTAAGAATACAGCATTGCACAAATATGTTTAAAACAGTGAAATAATTGTGAACTAAGACATATGATGAAAGGGCTTTCTGAAGCCTGAAGTGATCCTGGAACTACACCAGCAAATACTCCACTGCCTCATCCAATGTTGCCCCATCTCAATACAATGATGCACATTTACAATAATAAGTGTATTATAAATATTAACAGCCCAGTTGTACACAAACAATAGCCTAAATCATAAATTGTAATGTAACTCTAAAATAAGAATCAAAAAAAGATTCTGCTTTCTTTTCAATTAGACCCTCTTCTTCAATAAAATATCAGACTCAAAAGCATGAGGTATTGAGTTTTTAAATAATAATCTTTAAATTCAAATCTTAGAACAATAAGCAAAAAAGTTAAATAAAGTAATGACATGTATATGGGGGCCACAGCATTACATTCGAAATAATCCAAGACCTTACTGGTACTGAGTAAAGTATTAATCGTGTAATATAAATAAATAAACGGACGCTTTAATGAAAACAAGTTGAAAACAAATATTAACAATAGCACATTATCAATCTTGAATGAACTCATGTTCCCAGAAGTCAGTTATGCATTTAAGGATTAATTAAGAAACTTTAAAAACATATGCTATTCAATTAAAGACAAAGACTGAATTCAGACTCCCGCGTTATATAAAACAATACTCTTCTGAAGATCTACCTCAGTTGGCAACTTCATTGCCGCTCATACAGTATCTGCATATCACACATCAATATTTCCTCCCACAAATTATATTATACAAGACTTGCTCACTTCGTGGGTACGGAGGTGTCAAAGTATTATAATGTATCTACACACATTAAGACATTGCCCATACCTTCCATACTTGGTCCTCTTAAAATCCATATTGTATGTTTTGGACATTTAAACAATGGAAAACATCCAAAGGAACACTGTGGTTGTGCGCTAAGGTTCCCATCTCCGAATGTTCCCATACCTCCTAACAATACGTAAAAGAGGCGACACTGAGACAGAAACTTCCATTCTGTCTGTCCCAGATTGCTTCGATTTCAAAGAACTGGGAAATCAAAGAAACAGTCGTCAGTTATGGCTAAATTGCATGTATTTCCGATGTGTAACTCCTGAAAATGCGAGGAACCAACGAAAGCTGTTGTCCCCATCAAAAGCAGTTTCAAACAATAAATGCTTCCCCTTCAAGCGAAAGCTTTTCTCATGCTACAGATGGGCAGAGCCTCAGTATCACTCCAATCGCGAAAAACACACAGCTACACGTAAGATATATGCATTTCAACGTGTGCTGTATGTTCATGCAAATTGAAGACTGCGCTGTCAAACAAAGCGAGAAAACGGTTCTTTTGGGAACATGTTATTCTTGACAACGAAAACCAGTGAACGATTACATTCGTTTAGAGGTTGCTATTCTCCTACGTATTTCGTGATTGTTGTGTGTGCACCCATTAAATGTATTCAGCACAGTTATGAAAGACACATTCAATCGATCAAAACGAAACCGAATAAAATAATTAGGAAAGCATGCAACACATTGTCCTGGCTGAGGACATAAACTAGAAGAAAAAAACGCTTACCTTACAAGATTCATTTAAAAAGTACTATTTTAATGCAACAGTTAATGGTGATGACGCTTAACAGAACGCGGGAGGTGTATGCAATCCTCGCTTTCTGAATTCTCGCATCAGACTGCCTGCGCCTACGAAAGCTGGTCACAATCTATTATCATCGATTTAAAATCGTTAAGAATTTTGCTACAACCCGGAAGTCTGAACGATGCAGCCTGTCTCTTTCGGGTATCCTCTTCCTGTGCTCGATACATACAAGAGAATGAAGACCTTCATATAAAATTACATATGCAATAAAAATGAGGTCGAGGCATATTTATGGAGGTCCAGTGAGCATCCGCTGCTGTCAATACTCACTGTCAGGAGTCGACGGGTAGCACTACTATTTCGATGTTCCCATTTCTTGTTAAGTAAAACAAAGGAAATGAAGACAATAACGTTATATCACTTGTACAACAAATAGCCGTGCTGAAGCCATTTGAATTCACTTTATGTTAAACTGGACACATTAAAGTGATTGTTCATATATTTGAAATTCTAATCCGAAAATTGTATATTAATTACATCGTAAAATTATAATGCCTGAAAACATTTTTGTGATGTGTATAAAGTTACCACTGAAAATATTTGTGAATTCCACAACCCTCCAAATGTATTGGAAAAATTGCCAACATATAGCTGCAAGCAGCATGTTGTTATTTCACCAACAAAATACTTGTCAGTGGTGAAGTGCAAACCTTGAAAATTGATAGGGTTGGGGTAGCCAAGCTGTTTCTTGGAGGAACTTCGTTCTGACAAGTTTTACAGACAAGCCTACACCGACATAGAATGCAAATGAACCCACTGTTTAGCGTGTTTTATATATCCTGTATTGATGCTACTGTCATTGCTGTCCAGAAATCACTGCACTTTGATACTTTCCTCACCTAATCTATGTAACACACGTGTTTAATACACTATATAATTGTGACTGGCCTAGTTATGAGTATATGTGATTAATTAGCAAGCTTCATTTATAATGAAGATAAAATGTCATTGAGTTGCTCAGGCTGTATTAACATACATCCATATCATCTGAACATACTCTGTTTAGATATATTAGAGCTAATAGATACAGAATGTCATATTTATAAACATGTCCAAGAATAATTATGTTTGACCCAATTTGTATGCATCCACCCTGTGGACTGACTGGTTTTAGAAAGAATTCTTTTACATAGTGATCTTTTGATCATTTGTAAGGAGCAGGATCAACTCAATACTTAAGTGAAAGTTTTTTGTCTGTGTGTCAAACTGTGTAGCTCAGCTGGTGGACTGCAGAAGAAACAGAAGCAATGGCTGGCTGCATTCACCTATGAGAACAAGCATTGTGTTCCCTCCAGAACTGACAAGAGGGTTTTTGCTATCGTGGGTCTCTCCTGCAGCTATGATTGGGAGCTATTAACTGGGACAGTATAGAAAAAAAAATAGAAACTTGCAAATCCTGTAGAGCTCTCTCCCCCAATGCTCCATCTTATGCCGGGTCCTAAGGGATAATGGTGCTGCCCTGGTCACTGTAGATCCCATTGAACGCAAACTGAACCTGTGATAATGTGCTGTCACAATGTATGCAATACAGGCGTGACATTGTGGACTGCTGTCTAGTGACTCCAGTCGCTCACATTCCTGCCCTCAGCATTCCTGCAGCCTCTTGAATGCTATCCTGTGGTAGTCATGCTATTTTTGTTAAAACTTTATCAAAGCATTTTGTTTTTCTAGCCGGACTTTTTTTTTTCCCCCATAGTTGAAGATGCATGAGCATGTGTAACATTCTACAGTCACATACATGTTTCTCCATGTACAAACCATTCTAGCATGTATAATGTCACAAATGTGCATGTAACTCCAATCGATCTGCATTGGAGTTATGAGAATGCACACCGGCGCATTAATTCTCACAGTAATTACAAGAATGATCTAAACCAAAACTGCATACATACAAAGACTCTATATCCTCATCACTTGATGTAAATTAATCATAATTGCAGATAGTGTTATGCTATATAGTGCTTCTCACAATCTCAGAGTGCTTCAGAGTGAAGAGGGGAAGCTCATCCAGATACACACTCATAAAGAGCGCATACATAATGCATGGCAACTAGCAGGGTGAGGACAGAAGTTGGAGTAAGTTTAACACAGCCATGCTGGGAATTTGGCCAAGACACCAGGGAACCCCCTGCTCTTTGTGGCAAGTGGCATGGATCTTTAATGACCAAAATGAGCCTGGTACTCGGAAAGATGCCATGTCACACAGCAGCATCCCCATTGATGCACCGTGCCACTGGTTTTCCTGCTTAGTCCAGAGGAAAGATCGCCCCCTACTGGCTCAACCGTATCACTTCCAGCAGCAGAATATCTTCATTTTAGTACGTACCTAGTATTAAGTATACCCAGCACTGGCTAGATACTGAGGCCACACAACCACTATCTAAATGACTATGCCTTGAGAATTAAATTTAACTGTCATATACACTAAATATCGTAGGCGTCATTTAGGCTGAGAACGCGTCCACACCCCTCTTTGTCGTGGCCCATTTCGTCCCCACCACTTTCTCCAGCCTTTAGGTAGTTGAACCCATCGTTGTCCCAGCACTTTACAAAACAAACTGACGCCTAGGCTAGGTATACAATTCATGTGCCGAGCTAACTTTTCTATTAATCAATAATTGACCGATGCCCATTTTAATATTGCTTTTTAAATCTTATTTTAGAGCCAAACACTCGACAGTATTGGGTGCTAAGTAGCTGTCATAGCCGAGTATTTACTACATTTCCCTTTTCAAAAGATGGGAGAATGCAATACAACACTGATTCCATTTTATTTGATTTCATGATAGCAATACATATATGAAAGATTTGTTTGTGAATTATATTGACAGGGTTGTTCCTCCTCACCACAAATGCCAAAATTCTGAACGGAAAAAACTAGTACAGCGATATGACTATCACCGATTTTAAAGACTAGCCAGTAGAGCATATTTAGTAGGAGCAATATTTTATGTGATAATGCATTTTTTCACATGACATTGTTGTTGATATATTTATTCCTAACTTGTTTTATTTAACTAAATCTCAATCAAAGCATCACAACAGACCTGCTGGTGAAGTGGAATGTAATAACTTTCAGTGACATACAATACATGCCATGTATGGAACAAAGGCATCACCCACGCGTCGGGAGCTAAAACTTGGAATAGTCCAACTACACCAACTGCGCAAGCGCCTGGAGACATGCGCGCAACAGCGCTTAGTTGAGCAAAACAACAACAGGGAGCAAGAGGGGATGCGGCAATGAGGAGTCTCCATTAACCAGGGGCACCTTTTATCAGATCAAGCCCTCAACACTGATTATCTTGACAATTACCGATGTTACAGCTGTAGATGGTGCTGAGCTAATGAACCTGGCTAGTCAGAGTGGGGAGGCCGGCTGCTGCCAGCTCCTCTTCGCCAACTTCAACCAGGACAACACGTAAGGAGGAATCAGGGGAGGGACAGATCGTGGATCGGGTGGCCTAGCCCTAGCTAAATTTCCCCAAAGACATGTAACTTAGCTGTTGCTAGCAGTTTAAATGATCATTGTTGGGAAGGGTATGTGAACCAATTCCCTCGACATCAGCTTTCTAACCATCCAGTTAGTTACTCTTGACTACCTATCTAGAAAAAACGGTAAAACTAACGGGTCGTTCACTTGTCAGAATAGCTAGCAGGCTAGCTGTTATTGGAGCTGCTCGTCAAGCTCCCGACCGCAATCAAAACACGACTATCACCTTACTCATTTAACTAGCTGCTTTGGCTGAACTAACTGAAGCGCAGACAGGTTCGGTTTAAGCTACACAGCAGATTTCAGAATAAGATTATATGTGGGTAGCTATTCCACTGAGAAGAAACATAGCTAACGTTGTCTAATAATCTTACTGGCCGGGTAGATTTCTCAATCGATAGCTTTTTGGAATGTTAAAATATCAAAATTAATTAGATTGGCAACTAGACATCGACATAGTAAGCTTGTAAAAAAAAAATAAACATGTGAAATAAAGAACAAAATCAGTCAATAAGTGTAGGGTAGGTGGCTATGATGCTAGGTTGTTAGCTGATGGCTGTCCAGTTCGTTCTACAAATGAAATACGTCAATGCTTTAGCTTGCAACGTAACAGCTGGTAACATCAACATATTTGCCTGTGCAACAAGTTATAATGGCTTGCTGTATCTTCAGCTACGTATTTATATACTTGCGAGCATCGATAAGATAAATTGGCCCATTGTAGAAACCTGGCAGCATTTTCTTTCTTCAAGTTAAATGTGGGTAAGTTAGCAGGGCAGTGAAGCGTGTTGAAAACAAAGGTCCATTATTGTGGAGTGCGTACTTTCCTTTTGTATGGTTAATTTCACTTAGTGGGACATGCCTGATTCTTTCCCAAGTTTGTATAACGGTTATTTCTGAGTCTCTAGATTCCTTCACCGTTGCTCTCCCTACTAATATAATTCTAATAACTTGCAATTTGGACTGGCATTTTTTGAGTAACAACAAAACCAACTATAAAAGTACCCCAGACTAAAGAAGTAACCTAAATATAAATTCTAAAAACTGAAAAATTTAAGCACGTAACTCATCATATAAACAACGAGGATCCCATTTACCCTCGCTAATTTGGCAAGGTGCTGTAATGTTGTTTTTGTCGCAGTATGTGATGGTTAGTAGCATTGGCTTCTTTGTTCTATAATTCATGGTATCGCGTTTCCATTTACAGGTCCTTAGCTGTTGGCTCCAAATCTGGTTACAAGTTTTTCTCCTTGTCCTCAATTGAGAAATTAGAACAGATTTATGAATGCAGTAAGTATAGATTTGTACCTTACATATTTTACATAAAGTAGTACTCAAGACTAAAGTCTAGTCCTCTAGACTTGGTAAAAGGTCAAACAACAGTAACATGTATTATTGCTTCAGTATTACATATCATAATATGTAGATTGAGTGTTACGAGTATTGAACATTATAACACATTTTGGCATCAGGCTTGTTTTTTTAATTTTGTTTCAGTTAAGTTATCCCTTGCATTTAAGAAGTGTAATTGTCCATCTCAATACAAAATGTAATCAATAAACACTTGCTGTTGTGCAGAATAATACATGAAGAGTAATTCAATAACTTTCAACATTATTATTATAAAAAGCATTGTTGTGTTACACTGAAATGTGTCTTGTATGATCCCCCCACAGCTGACACTGAAGATGTATGCATTGTGGAAAGACTGTTCTCAAGCAGTCTGGTTGCCATTGTTAGCCTTAAAGCGCCCAGGAAGCTAAAAGTGTGTCACTTTAAGAAAGGGACCGAGATCTGCAACTACAGCTACTCCAACACTATCCTGGCTGTCAAACTCAACAGACAGGTAAATGTGATACCCTGCGATTGGGTTTGTGTTTCAGGTCATGATGCCAAATACAGATCAGATTCAATTCTGCTCCAGTAATATGTAGGGCGGGGGTTGAATTATTGTGATGAATGCTGTTCAGTGTTTCAGTTTTATTTTCACTGTTGTGTCACTTTTGTTTCTGCAGAGGCTAATAGTATGCCTGGAGGAGTCACTTTATATCCACAATATCAGAGACATGAAAGTGTTACACACTATCCGGGAGACTCCTCCCAACCCTTCAGGTAGTTTGGATTTTTTAAAAATACAAACTGTCATCAGAACAATGTTTAGGCCGGCCACGGTCAAAGTGAGCTCTTTATGTTTTAGCTGAGTGCACCGTGGATGCTATAATTGTGATCACAAGTTAAAGCAAGTGTAACAGTGCATTCACTTGAGCATAAGAACCGAAGAGTGAACGGAAGAGTGGTTTTGTTGTGACAGCAGATCACAAATCCCATGTCTTGTTTCCACCGTCTAAGCAGCTGTTTGGAATATTTGTACAAGTTCAGGTTAATGTTTGGAAGTAAACTATGTGTTTATGCCTACTTTTCATTTTGTTGTATCTGGTAAACTTTTTAAAAGTCAGTAGAAAGCTGATAATAAATACCTCTGTCAATATACTTTGACCAACAGAGATGGTTGACATTGTTTTTATGACTGTATTTGTAACAGTTTTTGTAACTAAAATTTGTTCTGCTGTTATTCCACAGGACTGTGTGCACTGTCAATTAGCAATGACAATTGCTATTTGGCATATCCCGGGAGTGCGACAATAGGGGAGGTCCAAGTTTTCGACACCATTAATCTGGTATGCCTTGTCTTTCGTAGAACAACGACCATTCTGTAAAAGTCAATATTTTTTCCATTCACGCCCATGGTTCTGATATGTTTGTTAATGTCTTTACTCTCTAGCGTGCTGCTAACATGATCCCGGCCCATGATAGCCCCTTGGCGGCGCTGGCGTTTGACGGAAGTGGCACCAAACTGGCCACAGCGTCTGAGAAGGTGGGCGGTTCTGTCCTTTTTGAAAAGTCTCGCCCATCAACAAAATTTGGCGTTTAAATATTACTGATTTGCAATTACTTTCAGGGAACCGTGATTCGAGTCTTCTCCATTCCAGAAGGGCAGAAGCTATTTGAGTTCAGAAGGGGAGTGAAGAGGTATGTGAAAAATACTTAGGCTAGGGCAGGGGTGGGTAACCCTGGTCCTTGAGTGCCAGAGCCTTTTCGGGATTTCGTTCTGCCCGAGTTCTCGAGTACAGTTTGAGTAATTATGAAGTGCCTAATCCTGAATGGTGAAGCTCCTCTTCCAGCTCCAGCACATGGTCAACTGCAGTCATTAAAGCCTGATAATTAACTCTGTCTGTTAATTAACCCCTGTCTGATTACACTGTCAGGGGTTTGGCTGGAGTGAAAACCAGAAATGTCTTGAGCACTCAAGGACCAGGGTTGCCCACCCCTGGGCTAGGTTCTGTTCATTTTTATTTCAGTTGTTTCAGGAAGTTAGTTCAAATTAAAATAATGACATTGAATAATTCTCATAATGTTCCATGGGGATTTTTCAGCCGAAGAATTTGATTTCAGTTCATTTTTCTGAGTCGCCTGAATTGGTGGAGAGTCGACCCCATCCATGGTGCACAAGTGTGCAGTCTGTATCAGTTACTGCATATTCTTAAATTGATGATATGTGTGCTCAGCTGATGAAATATCTGTCTTGGAGATTTCAGACAAGTTGACCTGAGTTCATATTTTTGTCTTGAGAAATGTGCAGGTCCATTTGACCAAGGAAATTGGTGAACAGTGGCCGTCTATCATAAAAATGTCTGCAACGTGCTGTGCATGTTTGTCCTCCACAGATGCGTCAGCATCTGCTCCCTTGCCTTCAGCATAGAAGGGCTCTTCCTGTCTGCCTCCAGTAACACTGAGACGGTTCATATCTTCAAGCTGGAGACGCAGAAAGAAAAGTAAGCTTGCATCAAGTTAAAGAGTATCTTCTGGTGCAGGTTGCCTTAAGCCTTAAGCCTGGGCTCATTTGTTGCACCACGGCTTCAGGGCGTACATTGCAGATGGCTTTTTGATGATTTTATCCAGCTGCGTGTTTGGCAGTCCCACATCAAAGGCATTGTGGATCGTTTCCATTTTTCTTGAGGCAGCCAATACACCCCAGATGTGCTCTAATAATGGCTGTGTCTGAACAGAGCTGCATGGTTTGGCAGCCCTCTGTGAGGTAGTAATATTGTCCATGGTATGAATAGAGTCTGTGATACATATAATGTTTTATGTAGTGAACGAAAAGCATGTACACCTATTTGGCATACACATTCATTCAAATACTTTTTCTTCTGTTTAAATAGTAGGTGAGTGACCAGCAAGCATTTGTAATATGTGGTGGCTTTAACTTTATATTTGAATACATGAATTATTCAGACAGATAATTTGTCTATTCATCCACAAAATTAACTTCAGTTAAGCAATTAATGGTTGGTGAAGCCAAAAATAGGACAGATAGGTCCCTGGTTGGTGTTTTGGGACATTGGTTACCCTCTGCCCCGTTGTGTTGGCAGACCTCAGGAGGAGCCGACCACCTGGTCCGGTTACTTCGGAAGGTTCTGATGGCCTCCACGACGTACCTGCCGGCCCAGGTCACGGAGATGTTCACCCAGGGCAGGGCTTTCGCCACCGTCCGGCTGCCATTTTGTGGACACAAGAATATCTGCGCTCTAGCCACGTGAGAAAACCCTTTTATTCATAATTATTTTGTAAGGCGAAGCAGAATTTTAAAAAAATGACTCATTTCTTTTTTTAAGGAAGCTATCGTGACTATTACAAGTTTAAGAAGAATAAAAATAAAATTGTCTGAATTCCACATTTGTTATCTGGATTTGTTTGAAGTCGATGGGTATAAATTTCATAAATGTTCCACAGAGTCCAGTTGGGTTTTCAATTAGAAAGAATTTCTTAATTCAAGGTTCTAGAGTCTCCAGATTATTATTACGAAAGTTTCTCATCAAATGTTAGTACCAGTAGTTCTTTTAGTTGGTGCATATGTTATTTTGCCTACATTATGGCCGTTCATCATTATAAAGGATAGTATGGGTGAAAATTGGGTGTAAGACTCAGGCTATCAGGAGTGAGTGTTGAGGTTAAGTTGGATGTACAGTCATGTAGCTGGATAGCCCCCCCATTTTTTTCCCAGCAGTCTTGTTTCTTGTACCAGAGTCCAAAAGATCCCTCGGCTCCTGGTCGCTGCAGCAGATGGCTATCTGTACATGTACAACCTGGATCCACAGGAAGGGGGCGAGTGCACACTGATGAAGCAGCACAGGTAAGACCTCACCTCACCGTGCACTGGCACAGTTTACCTTAGGCTTCAGGGTCTGGATGCAGTTAAAAGTGCCATGATCCATTTTAACATACAAATTTATTACCAGATTTTGATTTTGTTAGAAAGTGGTAGACTATGTAGATTTTGTAAAGATGGAGAAATAAGCAGACATGAGAGACGTGACATCACTAATTAATACTTGGGTTTTGTATTAAAATGGTTGGAACAAACTGAAGGCATCCTGAAGCATGATAGGAACACCTGTTAGATAGATGACAAAGTGAAGGTAAATAGCTGTCTGTCATCGACACTGAGAGATAATGAGTAGGGTAAGGTGAAGTGGACCCAGGTGCACAGCGACATTTCCACTCAGATTTTTAACTGAATTAATTGTTGTTTTGTTTTTAATCTTCCTCGCTCTGTCAGACTGGACGGCAGCGTGGAAGCTCCTAGTGAAATGTTGGAGCCGTCGAACCATGACCGTCCACTGGTGGCGCAAAACTACGCCGCTGGTGCGGCCAAAGGTACGTGGGAGCCTGTTTCACTATTTATCACACTATCCCATCATTATTCTTTTAAGATTAGGGAACTCATTTTTCACTGTCTCAATGCTCAATTCTTCACTGTCAGAATTAGAAACTCACTTGGCTATTATGTGCTACTGAAGCATGTTTGTGGAAATATTGCACAAATGCTGTTTTCTACAAGAAAAAAAAAAACAAATGCAGAAAGAAGATGGGTTGAAAAATATTTTAAACCAAGGAACTGCCGCCATCCTCTGGCCAGTCATGCATCTCAGAAAAATCCCCTAAAACCTACAAAGAGCTGAGCAAAGAAACCATGGCATGAGAACTATCTGTATTTACTCTGTGTTAAGGTGATGACCTCTTACTGATGAAGATGGAAAGGCAATTTACTCTTACTTCAGCTACTGGATTGTTCTGTCCTATCATTGAATTGGCAGCAGTTTTGCATTTAAGAAGCCAAGCCCTTGAAGAAATCTTGTCTTTTTTAACCCCTCGTCAGAGCTGTGTTTCTAGAAGTATAGTGGTTAGGAAACTGGGCTTGTAACTCAGAGGTTGCAGGTTTGATTCCCAAGGTGACCAATGGTGCTGTAATCTAAGCAAGATGCTTCAGCTGAAGTGCTTCAGTAAATAGCCAACTGTTTAGTGGGTAGGCTGTGAGAATGTTAGCTCTGTAAAGTGCCGTGGATAAGACCATCTACACAATTCCTAAATTATTACCTCATTTGTTTGTCCAAAGTAGGCTACATTTCAGCTTTTGCTTGTAGAAATGAACTGCTGAGAAACGTAAGTAAAAAGCAGCATTGTGGAACAGGGACAGCGAACACATTGAGCACATCCAGCAAACAGGATGAAATCAATCACTCAAACATTACAAGGTTAGTCTGTCTTATTGAGGGTAGCTCAACAACCTTTACGCATTTTCAGTCTGCTTGCCAGTCTGTTCAAACATGCAGCTTAAGAGAAGCTGTTGTCGGACACGTAAAGCATACTGAACTCCAAAATGTATGTTGTTTCGCTGAAATGATTTTTCTTGGAAACATTGCAGTTCAGCTCCTGTGTGTTGATCTTATATTGATATGATGATAACCTGTTCCTGGTTTGGGAACACTGATCCAGGTTTGCATGTGTCACAGCAGATCAGCTCACATGTTGTTGAATGGCATGTTGTGGTTTTACCAACACCCCCCCCCACCCCCCCACCCGTAGGTTACTGTGACGACCAGGGAGCCTCTGGGGGTTCCGGAATGGACGATGACTTGAGCTCCCTGCGCCTGGACGAGGAGAACGAGCAGCCGCCCATGATACTACAGACAGACTGAGCGGCACACATTCATGGCTGTGGAGAGGAAATGGACAACCGTGCGATAGTACAGAAGGGGATCTCTCCTGCAGAGCTGCTATCAACTTGTAACAGATCAGAAGAGAGATTTAACGAGGGGAAGTTTTAACATGACTAGCTGTAATCTTATGTCAATATTTATAAATTATAATATATTGTTTCCCCACCCCTCCCTGTGGCTCTTCAATTTAAAAAAAAAAAAGATATATGCCTAGTTGCTATGCGTTCCAGCTTAAAAGAAAAGAACATAGATGCTTGTTGCAGCTAGTAAGTCTTCGCTTTGCATGCATGTACGTGCCAAGTACAGGATAGGTAGAAAATGCTTTCTTTGCATAATGTCGGTGGTCCAGACACGTACGGTGAGCCTGTCTTTTCAGTGATGTAAAGAGTTAAATGTTGTGTGCGTTTGGCGAGAAGGAACCCCCCAGACCCAGTGTGTCTCCAGCACAAAGGTGCAGCTTGTGTCCCGTATCATTTCAGATTGGATAATAGCATATTGTGTGGTTGTTGGAGAGGAGTGGGAGAAACGCTTGGGCTCTGGGAGGCAGGAAGACGCAGCGTGCCGCTGCTGAGCCTGGGGTGGACGGATCTCTGGAGCGCTCCCACACAGACCCTCCCGGGCCAGGGAAGCCTGCTTTGTCCAGTTCTTTTTGCATAGCAATAAACGTCTGCTCTATGTCCGATGTTTATGTTGGATCGACGGCCGCGGACAGCTCTGCGGAAATATCACTGCCTCGCTGTCCAGTTTATTCTTTAGTTCCATATTCAGGTTGGCATGCTGGTATCCCAGGTGGCATTCTCAGGTTGTTAAAAAACTTTGTGGGCTTCAGACCGATGAGAATGGTGACTACAGTAGCACAGAGGCAGAGCTGGACAAGCTGTATAACAGAAAGTGTTCCTGTCTTTTTTTTTTTTTTTTTTTTTTTTTAAATGTCCTTCTGTGAAGGGAAGCTGAGAGTTCAGAACAGCAGGTCTGTGTTTCTGTAATGAAAACTGAAGGACAGAATGTTTCCATTTTCAGTTTGCAAGCATTTTCTTCTTTTCCCCAAACAAGCTCTGGTCCTACGTTTTCTTTTCCCCGATGTGATTTTCATAGAGTTCACTCTAAATGTGTCTTTTAGCATTCCACATCGAGCCCTGATGTGTAATTCCCCTTAATCATTCATAAAAAACACTTTACACTCAGGCTTCCTGGCTAATGGACACCACCAGCTTTGACATTTTTGGCACTCTTTTTGACAGCTTCCAGGACCTTTGACAAATTTCCAGAGTGTATATTCATTATTATTCCTGAAGGTGCAGTCGTGATTAGACCATGTAATGTAAATTCCACTCTGATAGGGCTGTGACAGCCCAGCTTTCCATATAGGCCATTCCATAATTATATGAGCTAACCGTAATTCACTGAGGGACAAAACAGGCTTCGGAAAAAAGAAAAGCGCATTATATTATATTTTTTGACACGTCCAAGCCTTTGGAAATAGTACATAGGCTTTGGAAATTTATACTTTGGAAAATGTCTACGAGATGTTGTGTCGATAAGCACAAATGCCTTGGTTCATCTCGCCAAGCTGGTACATCGGTCTGCCATGATGGCATGGGGCGTGTTCCTCTCTTGATAAGTACGTCCGAGATGGAAAAGTGTCTTTATGAGAAAGGGATAACTTAGAATGGGACTCACTGCCATAGAAAAATCCCTGGGAACTGTCTGCTCTGAAATAAACATCAGCGGCTGTCGCACACCGTACTGAGTTCAACATTTAACGCCAGGGTGTCTGGATCAAAATGTTAAGAGGACTTCGCTAAGGTCCCTCTGTATGCGAGGGTCTGTTGTGATGCGCAGGCTAATTGGGTGTCAAACTGATGTTTGATATTAAACCGTACTTTTATTAGTGATGTGGCCATTTTCCCACGAACACTGAAGTTACTGGGGAAAGCAACACCATGACAATATGTGGAAGTACAGTAAAATCGGGTCGACCTATTTTTCCCCAGTGGTTCGTATAGAATTATTGAATATTGGTATTACAGTGCAAGAAATTAGCCCCACAAAAAATAACAGAGAAAGGTGCAAAAAATATATAAAAATATGTATATTCTAAAATAGTTTTGCTTTTGTGGAGGCTTTCAGTTCTGAAACTCAAAGATTATTGGAAGATGATTGAAACTTAAGTACTTTTTATGGGACATGTAAATACACTTTTCTGTGGGATGCAACTTATGAGAGTGAAATGAATGATGTGTATTGGCGCATTGTTAAAGAGCTCAGTAACAAATAATCTTAAGATTTTCCAGTGGCTGACAAAAACTGGGAAAAAAGGTTTTGTAGATTCTGTTTTGTATACTTGATTTCTGTTTGTATTTTGTGTTGTATTTGTCAGAACAGAGTGAATGTCGACTTTGGTGTCGTTGGTGTCATTCTCACCAACGTTCATGCCGTCATGCTTCAGGAACTAATGCCGTGGTACTGCAGGTCCATGGTGCTGTGGGATCGTGCCATCGCTTTTATTGCCTATTTCAATAAGTCATTCCTCTTGGGCATGCTCTGAAGTCACAAAAGGATATTTATTTTTCAAAGGGCCAAGCTACATTTTTTCCCCCCTAATGTAGCCGATGGATTATCCAGCCCCATTCTTACATAACTGTTTTCTAATGATTTTTGTACAAAATGTGAATCATTCCTTTCCAAGACTGAAATATACCCCCAAAAGAGGGATTTTCTGTGGAAAATGAAGTCTGTGTTTGTGAAAGTTGTAATTTTCTTACAGGTTATTTTAAGCATTTTTGCTCTGTAGTCACTGACAAAAAGCCAAAGCTAAAAGTGTTGTGTTGTTACTTTTAGCAACTGTACTTCAATGTAAATAATATAATCAACGTTCAGATACTGAAACAGCGTTGGAGTAAATGTCTTCTTCATTATTATTTTGCGTTTTGCATTGCGATACGTTTGGAATGTACATGTCCTCATCTTTAAAAAATAGTTTTACTTTTGTATACAAAGCTCCATAGGATGTTGAGGCTTCATATAGATCATTATGAAACCAATGGAAATGTTAATAACCAATTAATCATGTATGGAATTCCCCCAGTATATGAGTTAAATAAATAAATGCACTTTATCAATGAAGACTTGCAACCACAATTACAAGTTTTTTTTTTTCTAATGGATGAAATTTATTCAGTTTCCCACGAGGAAAGGTACATGACATTGAATTGATCAGACATGCAAAGTTCTTTTTCAGATATTTTTAAAATGTAAAAAAAAAAATAATCAGGTTGGGTCAGTTATCCCTTTTGGTAGACTTGCACAAATCTCTGAGTCCTCAACTTTTTAAAATGTTAATTTGTCAATTTGGTTTATCTTTGCTTTAGATTAGATCTAGGTCTTTTACATGCAGTCTTATATCTGCATACTAGGAAGTGATATTGTTAGTCTTGTTGAACCAATTCAAACCTTTTGGTTATCGTCTTGGACACCGGTCTCCCGTCTCATTGCAAATTATATTTCCAGTAATGAGATTTGGTTACAAAGACAGTTAAAATATAACTTTTCATCATTTGGTATTGGTATGTTCTCCAACAGCATGGTACACTGGATGCAGCGGCTTGGATATACAATGAGCCTGATCATTATGCACCATCTTACATTTGATTATCCCTGAGTTAGACTATCTTCAGGTCTTTCATTGCAGATTCTAGAGTCTGAAACAAGGAACAGATATATATGTACAGTATAAAAATATATATTTACAGTGCATCAATTTACATTAATATTCATAGTTATATCCAGTATATTACAAGTTTGCTTCAAATTTTTGGAATTTTTTTCAACATCACTTTTGAAAAAATGATGTAAAGTATCTATAATGTCTTACCTTGACGTCCCAAATCACCATTCCTCCATCCATGCCAGTAGTGCAGAATTTGGTACATTTGGTCTTTCCACCCTCCAGAACAGAGATTTGGCTGAAAAGGATGTCACGGTTAACAGATTATGGGATGGCCAACATACACCAACTCTGCTCTGTGAGCTTTGCAGTGATTCAAACCTTTCAAAACCTCTGTAAATATTTGCCTACAGCATATTTAGAGTGGATTTTCAGTTTCTGAAATTCTGGTACATCGATGGAAATATTATAGGTTTGGCCGAGGTTAAATAAGACAGCGCATGTTTTAGTTTTTATTAAAAAAAAACAGGATGGAGTACCATATGCATTTTTCCCATTTTTGCTACTTTTGTGCAAGAACAATCCAGTCTTTCAGAACATCTGAGCTGTATGGTCTCGATGAAATGAAAGCAAGTTTTCATGTAATTAGTTCTATTGCTCTTCATGAGTACTGTTATTCTCTATCTAGTAAAAAGTTGGATTGTCAGAATGAATCAACTGAACTGCTATGGCTAGTTGATAAATAACAAAAACATCAATGTTAGATTCAGATATGCTTTGGATGAAGACACTGATATCGTCGTTTGTGACTGGTTCAGACTGTTCTGGGACAATATGACTCAATGCGGTTTTAAAAGCTGTATTCCTATTGGCCCCTGCCTGATGCTGTTCTTGTGGAGGGAGTCTAGCCCCGCCTCCTTGGTCTCGGAGGTGGCCTTCTTGTCCAGGTTCTGGAAGCGCTCTCTGGCGGTCATCCCCCGCTGGGCGCTCTGCTTGGGCACGTCCAGCTTCCCGCCGAAGGCGATGGTCCCTTTGTCGGCGTCATAGACGAAGAGCACAGGGTAGCAGTCGTGTCCCTGGGACATATCACAGACGTGTTGACATGACAGAGGGAGGCATCGCAGCTGGTGTGTGTGTGATTGACAGAGTAGTGACAGGACCAGCGGGTTTATACTTACCGCTGCTACCAAGCTGTTCTCGGTGATGAACGTCACACACAGGAGGGGGAGGGTCTCTGAGCTCAGGCTGTTGATGCTTATGGAGCAGAAGCAAATGCATCAAGGACACATTAACCAGCGTAAATAAGCACAGCATGGGCTAAATTTTCATCCCCCAGCTTCAGTGTGAAGTGCTTGAATCTCAACATTTGATTTTCATAACCATTGGCACAATATTTGAATTGCAAATATGTTTGCATTTAAGTGCAGTAGTTACAGTCAGAATATTTTATGAAAATTTCCTTACATGTCAGAGTCACTGATACAAGTTGATCAACATCAACACTGCCACATTAAGCTAATTACAAAAACATTTCATATAAAATTTTATTATAATACCAAGGTAATTATAAAATCCATTTTACTGAAGTTTCAGAAAAAAGAAAAACGGGCCAAAGTTCCATGGTTGTTTTTCTTATTTTCCCAGGGTTCACTCTTGTTTTTCCAAAGAGCACATTCATGATTTATACATTTTTACTGACTTAGCCCTTGCCACATTGCTCCCTTTGGATGCGTCTACGAGTCAGTTTTAGAAATACTGTAGTTTTCATGGTTTTCAGGGTTATATCTGCTGCATACAGATTTGCACACAGTGTCCATTACAGACTGAAATAAATTATCAGGGAAGTAAATACAACTACTACTACAGTGTGCTTATTGGGGCAATACTAAACACAGTATTAAGAGAATAACAATTATCCTACAAACATTGCTGCAAAAATAGATAAGGCCAAAATAGCTTCAGTGCGGAAAAGATGCAGCACCCGCCCTGACAGCTTTTGGGCGGAGAAATCGACCACGTGACTCTTCCGATTTACGTGACGACGCTCTCGCTTCTTGTCACGCTGCAGCCGCACCACTAACTGCACACTGCCTATGATGTTGGAGGGAGACGTAGTCAGCGTATAATTAGTTTGTGCCTCCTCAGGCACCCAAGCATGACAGAGTGGGCACCATTGGTATCGCAAAGAGACCAACTGAACAAGCTTAGATGGCTTACCCCTCATCGAACCCCAGCGAGGCTGGCTGATAGACCTCTGACCATAGCCAGCAATGGCAAGACCAGGGATTGAACCCTCAGGGCTAACAGGCAGCAACCTATCCTGTGAGCCACCCAAAGGTCCCCCATACCATTGTTTTTAAATAATGTTTCATTTTTTGTAAAATTGTCAAAAGCTTTTCTTATTCTTACTACTCACACAGTGGTCTTCCCTCCCTCAGCCACAGCCACGGTGCTGTCATGGCTGGCCCAGGCCACACGGTTCCCACTGCCGGAGAAGCACACGCCGTGGACCCACCCCATGGTGCCAGTGGACTCAAACATCACCTCCCCAAAAGGCATCTTGGAGCCCCAGGGTGTGGGCGCTGGTTTCTCCTCAACCTCTTTGATGTATGCAGAGAAAATCCTGAAAGCAGATGAAGTCACTTCATCTTTAGATAAGAGACCAGGCTTCCAAACACCTGACAGGAGCTTTTTGACACGTACTGTGATGGTGCTGGAGTGTTATTTCTCTCAGGGGGCCCTTAGATCTTTTATAGAAAAAAACATGAACATCCTACATTTTCAGTCAATTTAAGGTCACAGGAAATGAAAAATGAGCATTTTGGGAAGAACAACATGGAAAGAACATTTAGACCATTCATCTAGGTTAAAGTTGCATGCAGCACTTTGTTATTTGCCCTGCAGGCCTTTGTGGTTTTTACCTGCACTTGAAGTCACATGACCCGGCAGCCAGAAGCACATTGTTAGGATGCCAGTCTAAACTGAGGACCGTGGAGCGGATGGGCTTTTTGATGTGTTTGCAAACCCACCTGGATACCAAAAAAACCAAAACAAACAAACAACAACAAAAACAGACAAAAATTCAGTTCAGTTTAAATACAAGATTTAGTCTATAAGAGTGTTCCAATTGGACAGATGAATGAGAAAATGTAGCAAACACAGCACTGGACTGGAAAATGAATTAAGCGACTGAGAGATAGGATTACTGGAAACGGACCCCCATGTGTGCGGTGCAGTGCAAGGCTTTCACACTGGATGAGCGCATCAGTAATAACACCCCCTACAGAGAGGCCTATTTCTAATCAGGCCACTGGACAGCACACAGTGACCTAACCCCCCCACTGCCTGTCTGATCCCACCATCAAACAGTGCTATGCATCTGAACTGAATGTAAAGGGAATTTGCACTATAAAAGAATGATTATTCACAAGGTTATATGTAGAGACATGGACAGGTTGTTTCACACATCTCAGCTCATCTAGAGAGTTCCCAGCACTATGTCAGGCCTTGGTTTAAACGTCCCTAGGTTCTTCGTCCACTACATGACCCAGAAAGCTTGAAGCCAATTTGTGTGTGTGTTTTGTGTGTGTGCGTGCATGCGTGTGAGTGTGTGTGGATCTATATATATATATATACACACACACACACACACACACACACACACACACAAACACACACTGTCTATATCATAAACCTGGTTTAAGTTAAAGCATTTTTTGTTTCCTCAGAGAAGTCCAGGACACTTGTTAGGCTGTGTTGGCTTTCCATCAAGACACTGAACTACTTTATGTCCCTCGTGGTACATTTTATATGGAATATAAAAATCATATTTTATAAGAGATGCAAGTTAAATGCAACATCTGTACATTAAATATATATGTACTAAACTAACTTGCTTCAGGTGATCTGGTATTTTACTGCTTTTTTGAGTATAAAATATCTGTTAGAGGTTTATGGCAATCATTACTCAGGACCCACACAGATATCTCCATATGCCATTAATGCTGGGAGGTCATTTTTGTACTTGTGAATAATGTCATACATTAAGTTAAACTATTAAACTGCAGCCTGCTCCTGCTTTCATGCATCTAAATACATATTTGAAAACAGGCCAATGGCTTTAGAATTTACACTTAGCAAGAAATAATGGTGATGAAATACAGTTAAGTCAGGAAGCAGGGTATAACAAAAACTGGGCAGCAGATGGTCATGCGAGATTTGTAGTCTGTAGAGGCAGTGAGGCTGGGGAGAGATCGGGTCTGGCCGTGTTTGAAAAGCACATTAACGGTCCCGAAGCCCTTAACCGCTATCATCCCTTTCAGGGACAGATAAATCCTCAGTGAAAGCTTTGCCAGACCACCAAAACAGCTATGATCTGCCATTAACCCCTTCACGACGGCTCGAGCGTGAGTGCAAATGTCCAGCATGCAAGGGGCTCGAGAGCTTACCAGTCATTCTCCTGCTCGAAGTAACAGACCGAGATTAGGCGGGAGCCGCTGCCAACGGCAAACTTGTTCTCCTTGGGCGACCATTTCACGCAGCGGGCGGCGCGGTTGATCCGGAGGATGACCAGCGTGGGCTTCCATGCGTCACCTTTCAGGGTCCACACGTACGCGTTGCGGTCTGTGCCGCAGGTGACGATGCGGTTGCTGTCCGGGGCCCAGTCAATGCCTGGGGTGGGAAGGGAACAAACTCTTTTTCTTTTATTAACAATTTATTGACTCTCTATAACATAATGCACATCAATTATTGTCATGTGTAAGATGGCGGCAACATATGACAACACAAAAAGTTACAGTTGAGGACCATAAAGCTATGCTTCCAAAATAAGGTTGATGACAAGTTGCTAAACAGCTGATCACCTATTTAAAGTGGGATATTTGGCTTGTTGGAAGCTTTTGTTTTAATTTCTGCATAGATATAAATATCAGACAGGCAGTAATAGGTCATGTCTCAGTAAGGCTCTGATGGAAAATGTCATCACCTGTCACCTGGCCGTTATGCTCCTTCAGCTCATGGATCTTTTTCCACTTGGCTCCATCCTTCTTGTAGATATGAACTTCATGGTTGTTTGGGCACAAAGCAATTTCTTTCAAAAAAAAAAAAAAAAACAAACAAACAACAATGCTTTTAAGGATACATATCTGAACACCAATCAAGATTTTATTGCTTGAAATTATGGATGGAATTTTTATGTTTAGATTTTGGAGTAAAGCTTCAGAAAATCAGTAAGATTATGACAAACCAGAGTAGAAAGATGGAATTCTAACTAAGCATAACCCAAATTTCTGACTTAAGGCAAAACCACATCTATACGAAGAGGCTGCAAAAGCATGACCTCGCAGAGACCACTGCAGCTTCAAAATATAATACGTACATTCGGACAAAGAGCTCTTTCACAAGTTACTATTAGAGGACAGGATGACAAAAACAATGTTACTTTGTATAAGGAGGAAAACAACATGAAGAGATACTAGTTGTATTCAGTATCCAGCAAAAACACTATTCAGATTTTCACAAAGGAATCCTTTCTAAATGTTAGATTTGTATCAAGGTTCACAGCCCCAGTTCTCCTCAATGTGGAACAAGCACACACAGGACATACAGGATGAGTAGCCCACATTTAAACTGCAAGGTTGTGCTTCTAAGCGTTGCTTTTCCTATGAGCTAATAGCAGCTCTTTGTTCCCAATTGTACAGTTCAGCTGGCAGACATTCATAGCCATCAGGTTCCTCTTTCTCCTCCCTTGTTCTTTGAACTGCTGGAGCCCCGGTCAAACCACAAAGAACACACTATTCATGGAGAAGCACACAATTTTAACAGAATTAACCACCATCAATTCCCTCGTTAGAATTGTTTTGGTAACAGAGAAAACCTTGGTGTTTCTTCTGATCAATATAATAATTGCTTTTTTGATGAACACTTATATTGGAGTAGCTTCCAGGAGATGCATTACTACACACTATTCGTTTAAACAGCTGCACATTTACTGAAGGATTAAGGTTAAACCTGTATAAATTAAGGGCCAGCCTGTAGTCCAGTGGCTAAGTTACATGACTGGGACCCCAGAAGCTGGCAGCTCAAGTCCCAGTCCAGCCACAGCAAGAACACCCTTGCTGTTGGGCCCCTGAGCAAGGCCCCCAACCCCACACTGTCCCCAGGGGATTGGCCCCTGGCTAGCCCAATCAACAATAAGCCATTTTGCATAAAAGCATCAGCTAAATGACTGCAATGTTATAGCTACAAGCCCAGATTCCTCATTATATATATATAAATAATATTATTATTAAATAGTAATAAAGTGGGAGCAACTATTGCCTTGTTTCTTTTTTAAAACTTGAAACACAGATGGGTTCAAGTTTTTGTCCCAGCCATAGTTTGGTTTTATGTGATTTTGGCATTCAATAAAGGAAAGCCCTAATCTGGTCAACCACAACTAGCTACTGTTACAACAGGAAGCTGGTGAAATAGCAACTTTGTGCTGAGCCAGCAAAGATTTTGATCTTGACTCATGCAGTGGGTAGACAGGGACTGGTTTTCATTTAAAGGAAACGTGGTCCCTGAAAAATCATTTTAAACGTCTTTGCTGTTCATTTTCCTCCCTCTGTCCCACACCCACGGTTTGTAATGGAGCAGGGACAACAGCTCAGGGGAAAGGTATGTGTCCTGGCTCTCTGGGTGGATCTCAGGCATGTTTCAAAGGAGACCAAAGGAAGCTGGAGGCAGCCATGTGATCCTTTAACACTGGTGAGAGTGGAAACACATGCTTGCACCAGCAGAAATCCAGTCTCCACTCCTAGGTAACAGGGCATGTGAAAGACTGTGCACACCAGATGGTAAAAATATGAGGGAATACAACCTCAACCCTGCTTATTTCACCGTTGTTCAAAATTCCTGCCTTCTTCCAAACCTCACTGGAGAAAAGTGTCATCTCTTTGTATCCATTGCAATTATGTAAGTTAGGAAAGTATGTAGAGGAGAAGGCAGGGAGGCGAAGATTATAACTCAAAGTATCTCTGATGTAATTTACCAGTTCTTCAAAATGCATTATTGCAATGTGCTTTAGCAGGTCCAGAAAGAGCTGTTCACCTCAACATGTGACCCAAGCCCTTACATCATGTGCATGTGTTAATAAAAGACAGCCTTTTAATCCAGGAACCACACCCATAGCATGTATGAAAACATACTGTTCTACACCACAAAAGGGTATTGGCAACAACAAAGATCCAAGACCAGTGGGCAAGATAATCACATAAGACCAACAATAGTTAAAGCTACACACATGCTGTCAGCCAGCACATTTGTCCTAGTCCTGTTCCAGAGTAAGTACCTCACTCAACCTGTCCATCCGCCAATGAGAGTGAGGAACTGTAAAACCTTTGATTCTGATGTAACGTCTGCTCGTTAACATAGTAAATTGAGGAAAATAGCACTGTCTGGGAGTCGCTTAGACCTCCAGCGTCCTTTATGGCTAATTGACAGGCCTGTTCAAAGTCATGTGGGGACTCACGAGTTCTGTCCTTGCTCCAGGCATGACAGCTGATCGGCTCCAGCAGGAAGCTGTGGTAAGCCATTCTCGATGACACTGCAGATTAAAGGAAGTTTGATGCAGCTCTGTAAAGCAGAGACAAAATACATTTAAAAAAAGCCCACTATGTTTTTGCCTTCAGTTTGTTGTTAATGCAGACCTGAATGCAGATAACTGATAAAACATATAAATTTATTATTTAACAAGCTCTTGCCAATGATATTTCCTAAATGCATTTATGAAAAGGAATGGCTTTGTTAACCTATGGAACATTATCAATTAAAAATGTAGGTGTGGTAGTTTATGGTGGTTAAATTGCCTAGCTGAATTGCATACTTCCCTAAGCTGATGTTAAAAGGAGAAGCTGTCAATGTGGCAGGCTATTAAACAAACACAACTGCGTCCAAAGTCAATTGCTTCAATCGAAACAATTCCAGACTCCTCCATGGCGTGGGTAATAAAAATGTCAGGGACTCCGGGTCTGTTTTTCATCTCCCTTGCATGGTTAATTGAACCCAGACCACACTGGAATGTGACATGCAGACAATAAACGACTGATGTTCACTGCGGCATCAAAACAACACAGGTCACGGCAAATGATTTGGCTGTGCACTTCATTATTTTTCTGTAAGAACCTGCCATTATTTCACAACAGTATAACATAATGATTATACAGAACCTGTTTGATGTACTCATTAACTATAGATGTCATTATTTTAAGATGCAGTTACATTCATGACCGTGCCTCGCGCACTTTGCGCTAATTACCCATCACTCCTCACTGTTAACCCCATGTCAAATGCAGCAATGACTAATTATGACCATCGATCTGCACAAACATGAATGTGCTACATGGAAAATTTGTTCTTACATTGGACAGCTAAGAAATGCAAAATTATTTTTTTAAACAAAACTGCTCCTGTAATTGCATAAAATAATACCCTGTTAACAAAAGATCTGAAACTCTTTTAGGACCAAAAAAAAAGAAAAAGATTGAGAAAGAATCTTCATCGCAGGCATGGAAAACTCTTGCATTCACAGACTCTGATAAAGTAAAAGCAAAACTCTGAGAACAGCTATGTATGCCAGGAGGAGCAGATCATACTCACCCTTTAGGAAAGCTGAAGAAAATCTAGGTGGATCAAATCTGCACCAGGAACCTCAGTTCATGGACTCTGAGCAGTCAACACGAACACTAGCTGAGCTCTGAATGAACTAAAGAAAACCTTCTCCCTAAAAAACTGTTCCACTTCCCTTTTCCTGCTTGAGACATGTAAGCACTTCCTTGTGTGGAGGCGGCTTTTTTTTGAGGAGGGCCGGCAGTTTAACTCCTCATACCCGTCATGTCAGCAAATATGGATCGCATGCTGTCTGAGTATGATTTGTGTCGTACTTTTTGTCCAAATAACTTCATGCTTTATTTGAAGGCATTCTATAACTAAGGGTGGGGCTTGCCTTTGTGACCCATATGAGCTGTTTGCACAATGGAGAGACAAGAAATAAATGAATACAGAACTTCTGTGTCTTATGTTTTACATGCTAATAGTTAAATATCATAAATGGAATTTTCTGCAGTCATGACAAACACAGTGTGTTAAATAAGTCTGAACTATTGTTTTGGTGTTAAACTTAACTGAGTTCAAAGAAAAATCTTTTATATGGTATTCAAAGCATGTGTTCAACTTGACATGAAATTTCAAAGTTTAAAAGATGGAGGTCATTTTTTTTCCATGGGAAATTATAATCTCATGTTCAATGTGGTACAGAGGAGATCAGAGCAACAGATGCTAATGTGTGTAGAGTGTATTCTCAGATCATAGATCAATCGTAGCACAGGGCATTACAGCAAAACCTTTCTGAGGCTTTGAAATGAAAATGAACGTGATACAATATTAAGATATCGTAAAATCAGTTTCCTGATTAAGCCAAACTGGTCTGAATAATGCTTTTGTCTTTGAGTCGGAGAAACGAGCGCATTTTCTCGGTGGCAAGACTGAGCCACGCCGACTCCAACAGAGGTGTGGAAATGCAAATTGGGCTACAGCGGTGACCGACTCTTGGCGCAGAAATGTTTGTGGAGACTCCCAGGGGGGGCCGCTACAACAGAACAGGGTTCTCTTTGTCAGCTCCTTCAAACAAGGTGGGCCTGTTTCCCCAGCACTCACACAAGGAGCTGAAACTTGACTCATTCTGGCGCTGCACTTCTCAATATTTCCAAAAGCGAAGGATGAATAATTATTTTCCGGAGTAGGGGAAAATGGAAAAAAAAATTGTTTACTACCACCAATGTGTAACATCCATCTGAGTGACGTATGTCAGCCATTTTGTGCCAGAACACTCAGTTAAAATTCAATGAAGCAGAAAGAGAGGATTGATATCAATTATGCTGGGGCAAGACTTTTATTGCAGGGTGTTGGGGCTATTGGTAAACTGTATATTGGCCCACACCCCCTACATAGTATTTACTTAAAATTCTCAAATTATCAGAGTACAGAGTGCATTCATCTTTTGAAAGTACACATATTATGAACTACTGTGCTGTGGGTAGTGACAAAGTACTTGAAACATGTTGTAGTGTTCATAGTCATTGACAGGTTCTAATTTCAGGTTAAGGTAGGCTATGCTGAATTTCACAACCAAGGTAAGGACTGTGAAATTATAAGCGGAAAGCAGAAAACCATTACTCTGAGCTAGATTGAACGATATGAGGTCCCAAAAGGAGGATGGATAGCATTTATTTGTGATGCATCATAACTATTATGAACTACATGGCGTGAAAAGAATGTTAAAACTCTTGCATAATATAAACACAGAATTACTCAAGGACCTTCTCTATTTTCTCTGGCAGAACTGCAGGGAACATAATCCACATGACTCCCATTATAATGAATGGGGAGAGGATGATGGCTGGGCACTTCCACAGTTTTCCATTACCACTGAAGGTGTGCTAGTACATCTTAATTCAGGCCTGAAAGGCAGTACTGGAGAGGCAAAGACATCCGCCAGCCAATGTGTACGGAACACCAATGCACTAAACCAATATCCATGTAAAAATACCTAGTTTATATATGAATGGACAGAATAATTTTACGGACATGTATCTTTTCTGTGATAATCTAAGTAATATGATTATGACCCAAGTGTTACATGACTAATTATTGAGGACTAATGAAAGTAAACATGATGCAAACAAGAAAAAAATGTGGAACACAACCAGTATTGTGAAATACAAGCCTAACTACCACACACCTTATACGGTTCAGCATCAAATGACATGTACCGCAAAGGAGTCACATTGCATGCACAAAAATGAGGCCATGCCCAGAGTGATGTGTATGTTGTAGTGTACATTTATTTGTGTCAAATCATTTACATTTACATAAAATCCCCCATTTTAAGTTACCGTTCTACTCTGTGTCCAGAGGAGCCAAGCAGCCATACCCACTATTACACCACTGGAGTACCAGCTTTGGTATAGAATCAAGAAAATCACAGCTGAAGTAAAAGAAATTTTTTTAAAAAAGAAAAAAAAAAAAAAAAAACATTCCATACATTGTTTCATCTGTCTTTTGTCCTCTTCATTTGCAGTTTTAAATATACAGTGATGCCACATGTCAGTTCTCCATCTCAGTGCGCTTTTTTTTTTTTTTTTTTTTTTTTTTTTTTTTTTTTTTTAAATCTCTCTCCCCAAATCTGCAGTTGCATTGCTTGTGAGCCGTGTCATACAGATTAACTGCAATTTCCTTTACATTATCCGAAGGCCTTGGACAGAAGACTCTAGTGCCTGTGGAGATAAGGAAGGTGGAATCCCACTGTTATAATTCCTAAAACAAACAACTCATAAATACTCACTTGTCCAAATCGACCACAGTGGCTCAAACATATTCAAATGTTTGTAACTGCATACATTGTTCAATAAGTCAAAACATAAATCAGACACATCGTCTGCCTCAGGCACATAATACAATTATTCGTCATGCCAAAAAGTCAAATTTTACTTTTGATAGGATGATTATATTTTTAACAGTTATTTAAAAATATTTGTCTTCTCCCAGGCTGAGCTGAATCCTGTGATAATCCTAACCATGATCCTCACCCACACTCAGGAGAAGGCGATTGCACAAATGACCCCTCCCGTTCAAGTGGTGAACAACATTACCAAGTTTTACCACACTGTAGATGCAACAGAGAGCAAATGTTGACTTTACCATTGCAGGAACGTAAAGTCAACATATGTTCCGTTCATGAACCTGCGGAGACAGGGTTGCTAGGGAGCAATAAGACTATTGAGTTTAAGTGAGCTAACCTATTTTAACCTGGGTGTGTCTTAGCATATTGTTTGACAGACCTCTAGCCATAGCCAACAACTGTGTGCTTGGATCTCAAACTATTAAGTGCAGAATAAATCTGCACCATAATCATGTGCCTTCATTCCATGCGTCACCTTAAAGACCCAATCTGGTCAATTTATTTGAAATACAAAAAAAAAAAAAAAAAAAAAAACTTGCCTTGAAATCCCATATGGTCATTACTCCATCAATTCCAGTAGTGCAGAATTTACGACAATCTCTTTTGTCTCCTTCATATATAGACACTTGGCTGTGGGAAGACAGAATAAGGCAAGTCACAGGTTTTAATGACAGCATTTCACTAGCGTTATGTAAACTACCTCATAACTTTTTGTGTTTCACCAACTAAAATATGTACCACTTTAGTATTATACAGTACTACATATTATCTTCAGAATTAATTTTCCATTTTTGTAAATGGAGAGACTGGACTCTTATTTTGGCAAACAGTTAATGCACTACATATATTGCCAATTTAATATAACATAGGATAAAGGACACAAATATTTGAAATGTTCTCATGTTTCAGATGTCAAGGAACAGTGTTTTCTTGAAAACCTGCTGATATTCATATACGTATCCAAATATATTTTACGTAACTTCTCAATTTCGTAGGTTATGTGACCCCACTGATACCACCCGAGACTTTTAATCAGCGCTGACGCTAACTGGTAGTTTAGTGGTGCCGCCACCCAGAGGAGCTGCGGCCGGAGCCTTACGTGATGCTGTTCTGGTGTAGTGTCTCCAGGGCGGTGTTGCGGTCCTCTGTCGTGGCCCTCTTGTCCATGTTACGGAAACGCTCCATGGCGGAAATGTTGCGCTGAATGCTTTGCTTTGGAATGTCTAACTTCGAGATGAAGGTCAGCGTTCCGCGGTCATCACAGCTGAACAGCATAGGGCAGCAGTCATGGCCCTGAAGCGAGAAAAAACACACACAGGCTGGATATAAACAAAGCACTACAACTGCAACAATTAGTCGATTAATCGATTAAAAGAAAATTTTTTGAAGCAAAAATGCCAAACA
The DNA here is from genome assembly GCA_022829145.1 of Albula goreensis. NCBI lineage: Eukaryota > Metazoa > Chordata > Actinopteri > Albuliformes > Albulidae > Albula > Albula goreensis. Next base: position 5,960,457 of record CM040748.1, on the reverse strand, counting down.
TTTGGTTGTTCTGTGTGAGAATTTGCTGCTTTTCTTGGTCTCACATTATAGGTAATTTAATATTCTGAGGTTTTGAACTTTTGGTCAGACAAAACAAGACATTTAATGACATCACCTTGTGCTCTAGGAAACCGTAATGGTAATTTTTCACAGTTTTCTGATGTTTTTATACACAACACGATTAATTAAGAAAATAATCGGCAGATTAATCGATAATGAAAATAGTTGTTAGTTTCAGCCCTAAAAGCACGTAACCTACAAAGACAAAAAGGTGACGCAAATACACTAACAGCCTAAATTCTTTCTTAATATTTCCTGACAGGAAAAAGAAGAGGAGAAACTGTTTTCACAGTGCATTCTAGGAATGCACACAGACATAAAGAGGATGTTGGTTAGGGAAATATGCAAGCCAGCATAATTCATTTTAATGTCCCACATAACAGAGCTTTGAACAGTTAAGTAACAAACTTTGAATAACAAAGTTTGATTTTTAGAATGCATACTGAATTGAATGGTAAAGAAAGTATTAATTTTAAATGTTCCACATAACCCTTAAAAACAGTTGAGAAAGAAATATAATATAAACATAATGACCAAAAAAAAAAAAAAGTGTTTTAAGTTTGTTTAAAGGTTTCTTACCGCTGCCACAACATTATTTTCTGAGATAAATATCACACTTAGAAGAGGAAGGAATTCAGTCTTAAGTTGGGAGAGCCTGAAACAATTAACAGTGAAACAATGATTACCGTTTCAATCCAGTAATGCACCATACATTAACTCTGCCACTAACAAAACTGTACATATATTTGGGATCATTGTATACATATGGAAAAAGGCAGTATTCATACTAAATACTAACAGAAACATTTACAATCAGACAGACAGATCCCACATACAATTATAAAGTGGCTTAGAACATGTACGTTGATTTATCTAATATGTTTTTAGGGCTTAAATTTGAATGTAGTTCAAAGTGGCTTGTCATCACCTGCTGATGTGCTAATGTGTGATTGTTTGGATCCAGCCTGCTGGACTGAAGCGTGCCACAAGGCCTCATTTATACTCACGTGGAGCCTTTGGTGGCGTCCACCACCGTCACCGTGCTGTCATGGCTGACCCAAGCCAAGCGGTTCCCGCTGGCGGAGAAGCTGACGCTGTGAACCCATCCCCCACTGCCAGCACCGCCGAATTCCGCCATCACCTGCCCAAACGGCATCTTGGAGCCCCATGGGGTTGCCCCTGGCTTCTCATCCACCTCCTTAATGTACGCAGAGAACACCCTGAGGGAGAAGAGAAGAAACACATACGGTTTTGTAGACAAATTAAGCGTAGCTCTGACAAGTTTTACATTTAGTTATTTTCCCAAAAGATACTGCAATCAAGGGGCACTGTGATTCAAGCAAAGTAAATGACGATATTTAACCAGCAAATTTGAAAACAGTTCATGAACTACAATAAATGTGTATCTTATTTTCTCTCCGAAAATATGGCATCATAAATAAACAAATAATTTTAACTACCACAAAAAGTTATGCACTTATAAATGTGTCATTGTAGTATGATGTTCATCATCCAAAGATCTTTGCTCCCCTCTCAGCTTTTCTTACCTGCATTTGAAGTCACACGACCCTGCTGCCAAGAGGACATTGTTTGGATGCCAGTCTAAACTAAGGACTGTTGAGCGAATTGGTTTCTTGATGTGTTTGCTGACCCACCTAAAAAAAAAAAAAAAGCAAAATCAAACAACTTAAAAGTTGCACCATTTTATTTTCTATTAACACTTAACACTGGAAGAATCTGTACTTTTTACATAGCCATTCAAAGTCCTCCCCCCGCAACCATCGCTGAACAGTATGAAACTGAAAATCCATTGAGGCTTACCAGTCATTTTCGGATTCAAAGTAGCACACAGAGATGAGACGTGCACCGCTGCCCACAGCAAACTTGTTCTCCAGAGGAGACCACTTCACAAACGTCGCGGCTCGATTGATCCTCAGAATCACCAGGGTGGGCTTCCAGACCCCATCCTTCTGGCTCCACACATAGGCATTGCGGTCAGCACCACAGGTCACTATACGGTCACTCTTGGGGGCCCAGTCAATACCTAAACAATTCAAGCCAAGTTGTATTAATACAAGTCCCACACCTCAAACACATAAAAGGTAAGCAAATCCAGTCCTAGCAAGATTATGAATTGCATCTACTGCTGATGCACATCAGTGGAGGACATTCATTAATGTAAATGAAACTGTTACATAATTTCATCTTTCACAATGAAGTAAACACCACTTTGGTGTTTTCAGCGCTTGCAGACAGATTAAGATTTTAAGACAGCAAGTCACTCTTCAACCGCACTCAACTAAACTCAATATAATGGCCATATACAAATGTGTCATCTCTCATCATGTCAAGAACATTGAAATAACACAGCAGAATTAAAACACACCATTCCTGATTTTTTTCACATTTTTAAAAATCTTAAATTGGATTAAATTTGGTGGAGAAATCTTTGCTGAACTAAAAATGTACATAGCAGCACAGACACTTGTTGCCCTACCTGTGATGTGTCCATTATGTTCTTTCAATTCATGGGTTTTCATCCACTGGTTCCCACTCTTCTTATAAATATGGACTTCGTGATTATTGGGGCTGATGGCAATTTCTGTTAAAATAATGTATCATTGCAGTGCCTTGAAAATCAGCCAAACACAATCATAAAACGAACATGACGTCTGTTACAGTATGTCAGGGTTTACTTACGGGTTCTGTCCCGATTCCATGCGTGACAAGTTATGGGCTCCAAGAGAAACTGGTGCAGAGACATTGTGGTTGGAAAGACTTCTTACGGTGGAGCTGTCACAAAAAAGGGAAAAATGAGAGGGAGGAAGGGAAACATTTCTAACAGCATTACATCTGCCAATCTTGTGTGGGGCAACCCACTGAAATGATCTGAGCATAGGCAACATTCATTTCAATATAACGTTAGTTGGCTGATGTATAAATGATCAACTAGCGACTGCGGTCGGCTGGAAAATTGAATAATTGAATATTGAATATAAATTTTATCATCCCAACAAACACCATTTAGTAGCCAAGTATTTTTTTAAATAAATGTTGAAAAATAGACGACATAAACATCATATATCGTCTGAGCAAAACTAAATATCAAAGGCGCATCTTAGGAATCATTGAAAACCTAAGAATAACATATAGCTAATGTCTTATAAAGTACAAATTCAAACCGCTAGCAACGAGAGGCAACATACAAGTCAACTGGTTAGTGTAAACCCTATATATCTAATTCAATGTTAAAACTGTTAATGGCAGGATATATATTTTTTATTTTTCTAGTTCATCAAGCCAGCTAGCAAGACTGTTGTAGGTTTTACACTAAACATAATGTTTACTCTGCAACATGAAACGACAAAGTAATATTAACGTTGGTGATTCCATTTATCACACACATCTCAGGTAAGGCTAGCGAGCTAGCCGGTGAACTAGCGACAGATATCGGTAGGTATCCATCTGGCTATCTATGGATACCTGGCTAGCTATTGCTACATACAGCAAGCAAGCTAACTTAGCTGGCTAGGAAAATAGCATGCTGGCTTGCTGTATGGCAAGCTACTTAGCCATTAACCCCGGAAGGAAATTACAAAAATGCCTTTTCTTTCTTTTCAAAAATTACGATGAATTCACGTAAATATTCTGTAGCTGTCCGAATCGGGCCCCTGTCTTCCCAATCAGCGGCTTTTCCCAGGAATGGTAGGCCGCTCCCTGCCGACTGAAGGCGGCATAACACAGGTGGAGCAAGCCGGCCATATTGTCCCATTTTACATTCAACATTTACCTTCTCCGCCTTAAATATTGAATCCTTTATGTTGCAGCTTTTGGAATGTATTCCCTGTCGTTGGGACGGACCTGAATTCGCGGACTCTGGGCAGTCGACACGAATTCACTCCGGTATTTTGGCTGTCAAGGAATCCCGGAAACGGCAAAAAACATCGCAACTGGGACATGGGAGGGTGCTTGGGATTGCGCACGCGTGGAATTTTGTGTCAATTTGATGCAAATGTTCGAAGTTCATAGGGAAGTGTTTTATGTTGCAGTGGTTTGAAATATGAATGAATGAAGCACGAATATTAATTGGTGCGTGAGGCACTGGCTAACTAACCACAGTTTGTGGTAAGGTGTTAGTTTAAGGTAACAGTCGTGCTTATCACGCCTTGCTGAAATTCATTTTCTGCTGGCATGGCAAATGATCCTAATGTAAGATAAATTATAAGACTTTATGTCATATTTTGAAGTTGATAATCGATCTTTGGCACTTCTGATGTTTACAGTTTGCTTTTATGATCTCCTATAGGTTTATTATCTGTCTGTGAGTGATTTTATTACAGTAAAAACGTCTTTCAGACAGTCCAGTCTTGTCATTGCCAATGATTAACTGAAGTACTTTGTAAAGAAGGAAACAATGTATTATTTTCAAAGAATATGGAGATCAACAAGGAGGACTGTAGCCTAGTTGTTCTGAAACTGAACCCATGTAAAACCACTGGTTTCCTGAAGATTTGGGGGACAGTAAGTCTTTGGTTAATGTATAGGCGCGGATAGCTGGGTTGAACAGTATTATAGCTGGCCTCTATCGTAACCCATGAAGGTCCTGTATACCGTAAGTAAAAGTGTTCCAAACTGATTTAAACTGTGAATGTTAGCAGACCAGTAGTAATTCAGTAACGTTAAACCATGCATCCTGCCTGCCCATGTCTCGGAAGAAAAACCTTATATATACATGGAGATGATTCCCATTCCATAGACCGAATGTCAATGTCATCTGACGATGAATGAACAAAGGAAACAAACAAAGTGACATTGCACTAGGTTTTATTAAGACTTTTCAGATTTCTAAAGCAGGGTGACATGCTGTGGTCCATTCTCTATCATTAACATGAGAGTGAAGCCCTCCCCAATCACTTCCAATTTTAACATCTCTGGGTCTCTGAATTACTGTAGACTTATGTCTGTGCAATTACACAAGTATTGAACATCTTAAAACATCTAAGATGTTAAATAAGTTAATCACTTGGACATACAAAGTAAGGCAGAAAGGGTTATATTGGTGCAACACACGTTCTTTCCATTATTAGCTGTATAACAAAGGTGTACATATTTTATTACACTTTGTGAAAGCTACAGTGATTCAAAAGCACTCTATAAGATGTTGCTGACATGACACTTGGTGATCTCCAGTTATGCCTCTTAGCTTCTAGATGAATCCCTCCAGATGGGAAATGACTGGAGTGGAGAGCATGTCACCCTACAAAAACAGCAATGAAAAGAAGAGTGAGATGGGGTTTTGGCAATTGCAGTTCCACAGCTGTTATTGATAGTCCTTATGTCAATGAGGAACCTGCTCATAAAAATCCATGAAAAACACAGACATTCAGCTCTCACATACATTTCAAATAGACATTTTGCATGGAAACAAGCAGACTAAAATGCTTCAGAATGTAGACCATGACTGGCTATCCATTATATTACAGGTTATTGTTTTATATTACAGGAGGTGTTTTGCGAAATTCTAAAAGACATACAGATTAATGGAGAACAATAGTCTTTTTTCATGCACATTATCATTTGTTGCATTGATAGTCACTGATAGTCATGCAGTTTTTTCGGAGATATTAGGAAGTTTGAGAACATGACAGTGTATGTTTACAGTGTATCACTCACCAGCTGAGAGTTGTCTACTCTTCAGAGGCACCCTTAGAGGAGGACTTGGAGACCTGGATGATCTCCACAGAGGTGAAGCCCTTCCCCACAGAGGCACGGTTGCGGGTACGAAGCTTGGTCAGGGCAGATTCAGCCATGCCAGCTCTCTCTTCGGCATCATCCAGTTCATTCACGGTCTTTCTGTACTTGGACAGGCTCACAGTTGCTTGCTCCTCCTACAGTTGGGAAAAACAGGAAGGGCAAGGCTTTAGTTGGATTGGCTTGCCTGCACTGTATGGCTCCCTCTGTTGTGTCCCATGGAACATCCACATTTCTAACTCCATATAAAATATATTCTCTTTTCTTCCTCTCATAATATAGGATTTGAAAGACAGAATCAAAGTCAGAAGATATACATACAGCTTCCTCAAGCTGCCTCTTGTATGACTTCAGCTTGTTCTGCAGTTTTTCGACCAGTTCCTGCATCCTCTGGTTGGTCTTGTGGTCCTCCTCGGTCTGGAAGACCAGCTCCTTGAGACGGCGCTCGTTCTTGTGCAGGGACTTCATGGTCTCGACGTGGCGCTTCTGCTCCGAGTCAAGATCAGTCTCCAGCTCCTTGACCTGTTCACAACAGAGGGTGTCACTGCCTCACAGGAGTGTAGATGGTGTTTGTGTGCGTATGTGAAAGAGAGAGTGAGAGAGATATAGAGACTGCCAGCCAATGGATGATTTCTCGGTGCACACCTTAGTCTCCAGTTTCTGGATGGTGCGTTTCCCGGCCTTGAGAGCCAGCTGCTCGGCCTCCTCCACCTTGAGCTGCAGGTCCTTAATGGCGATCTCATTGTTCTTTTTGACCTTCTCCAGGTGCATGCAGTGGTCTTGCTCCTGTCTCAGCTCCTCTCCCATGCGTGTGGCCTGGGATTGGTGAAAGAAAATGGTCATTCATCATTCGGTGGCACGTTCACCATGAAAACCATTGATGCGCTATAAGCACAGATTGTAAATGCTCACATCAGCCACAGCCTTCTTTGCTCTCTCGTCGGCAGAACGGTACTCGCTGATCAGTTCCTCGTTTTCATTAACGATGCGAGTCATATCTGACTCCATTTTACGCTTGATGGTGATCAGGCTTTGGTTCTGTTGGAGAAAGAGTACTGTCAGTCTCTGTCAGCTCAGATCAACCATGCCTACACATACATACTTTAGCGGTGGTTCACTAATTGTCATTTATCACTAGTCAAGCAAATGTGTCACATCCATTTCATCAACTTTTGCCTTCAAAAGTAAAAGTGCTGTTTACCGTACATGCAAAACTAAGGAGTTTTTTACCTGTGTTTTGAGCTCGTTATGTCTCTCGGTCACCTCCACCAGCTCCTGCTCGATGAGCTTGCGGGAGCGCTCAGAGGCCTCCAGCCCGCTGCGCACCTCCTCAATCTCTGTCTGCATCAGACTCAGGCGCCGCTCCTGCAGGCTGTACTGCTCTCTCAGCTCTTCATGCTGGCGAGCATCCTCGTCCATCTGCATCTGCATGTCCTGTAGGCCGCAGGAAAAGGCTGGTTAACTACGGCCGACTGTATATAATCACATCCCTGGCATTCCGTCTGTGGTCCTTGAACCAATATTTGGACAATCACAAGGTCTTGACTTAAACCAAGAGTATTACCAGTTCCATCCATTGACTTAACAAATGTATAATGCCACAAATGTTGCCAAAGGCTCATCCTGGTCCATGTTGTGTATATGCAGGCACAAGCCATGACCATATTAGTGCTGATCATATTTCTCTTCTCTCTTTTTCATTACTGATCACTGGAAATGATTAATGCACATCATTATCAGGCTTTACCTTCACCCAGAAATATGTGTGATAATGTTGATTGGATAAGCAGTGCTCAGCATAAACCACCAGAAGGAATGTCTGTCAGTTGTGAAATTAATCACACTAGTCTAAGAATTACAACATGCAATACATGCTAAAATCGTGCATGTGCCAATTGTTTTAATTATTTAAAAAATATTTTCAAGAGATATATCCTATACCTTGATCTGCTGCTGCATCTTCTTAAGGGTCTTGACCAACTCGTTGTTGTTCTTGTTGGCATGTTCCAGTTGGATCTCCATCTCGTTCAGGTCGGCCTCCATCTTCTTCTTCATCCGCAGGGCCTCGGCGCGACCTTTGGCCTCTGCCTCCAGGCTGGCCTGCAGGGACTCCACAGCACGCTGGTGGTTCTTCCTGGTGAAGTTACAGGGAAACTCACTCAAAGCGATGCCAGATAGGCTTGTTTATTTGTTAGAAGGACCATGGCTGATAATCAGATACATAATACAAATGAAATGCTGGTCTTTCCTTTTCCTGCCCATTCATGATGCCCATTCAATGGCCAATATTGGAGAATAAATACAGGTTCTTAACAGACTGTGTAGCAAGCTGTAGGTTGCTTGTTCTTTGTAATTCACCAGTTGATCTGATTAGTTATTATAGAACTGGTGACTGATCTCTAGTGCCCCAAGCAGCAGACAAGTTGCTAATGAATAATGTCTACCTTACCATTCAGTACTTCTGTCCTAGCCAGCCCCTTACTATAGTATACTGTGAAAACCAGTTGTTTCTTACTTTTCCTTCACAAATTAAAAACACTGGATTTGGATCATTGACAGAAGTCTGCAAATTAAGAGAATGATTTGAGATGTTCTGACCTTGTGACTTCAAACTCCTCCTCCTTTTCGTGAATTCTGCGATCGATATCAGCCTTGACTTGAGCCAACTCCAGCTGGATGCGAATCACTTTACTCTCCGAGACCTAAGTTTAGACAAATCGCTATTATTTTAATTACACTGCATTTATCATCTATTAGCATCAACTGAAGTGTCAGCACATGCAAACATTTGGTAAGTCGTGTCCCATCAAAGTCTTGCACTACTGAAATGCTTTACTGAACTGCTTATAATGTATTTATGGGGAAAACTTGTTTACAGGTTTACAAAATGGATCATTAATTACAGTCCGCTATATAAATGACTGCAGTAATAGGTTAATGCAGTTTTCACTGTATTACTGCAGAAATATGTTTATCAAATAGGCATCATCAAACCTCCACAGAAGCTTCAGCTTCCTCCAAGGCCATCTGCAGCTCGTCCTTCTCGATCTCCAGCTTCTTCTTCGCCTTCTGCAGCTCATGGACACTCTTACCACCCTCACCCAGCTGATCCACAAGATCTTTGATCTCCTCTGCAAGGAAAACACTATTTACATCCTAAATTCTAATAAAATACAAATGTTTGTCTGGCTATTTATTATATACATATTGTTTGTTTCATTATCAGTTCAATTCATCAGAACAAAAATAAAAAGGAAGGTGTACAGCACCTCATAAACACTCTTTATTACTCTAAATATGCATATGTAGGATGTACTTCATTTTGGATGTTCTTGGCGTTTAATGAGCTTGCCTGCTAGGGTCTTGTTTTCCTTCTTTATGCTCTCCAAGTGGTCTTGGGCCTCTTCATAGGCAGTTTTGAGCTTGTAGGCCTCTGTCATGTGGGCACGACACTCCTTCTGGGAGTTGTCAAGCTCCAGCTGGAGTTCCTCACATTTCTGGCTCCACTCAGAGATCATCTTGTCGAAGGTGCGCTGCTTCTTGTCCAGAGCAGCAGCAGCAGCAGTGGCCTGTAGAAATGGGACAGCGTGCCACAATTCCATGTGACAGGTCACTTTCAGTAAGTGTCGACATAACATAGGAAACACAGCGGATAGTGCAACAGACCCAGTACCTTCTCCAGCTCAATGGTGATATCTTCCACCTCTCCCTGCAGCCTGAGCTTCACCTTCTCCAGACTGGCAGCTCGAGCTTGGGCTGCTTCTGCAGCCTCCTCTGCCTCCTGCAGCCTGGCAGCCAGCTTGCGCCTGTGTGGGAAACAAGGTTAACTGTGCTGTATAGACATCACCTTATGTCTCATGGCAACACCTGCAAGGCACTCACACAGTTTGATGTCTCAAGAATGTTACCCATTCCTGTTGAGCATATTGGTAAAGCAGTGCAAGTAGAACTTACTTGGTCTCCTCAAGCTCCTCAGTTTTTTGAATGGCATCGGTCTCATACTTGGTCCTCCAGGTGGTGACCTCGGCATTGAGCTTGGAGATGAGGCGCTGCATCTCGCCTTTGCCCTCCTGCTCCTCCTCCAGCTGCTCCTTCATCAGGTCCAGGTCATGCCGGGCGTTGGCCAGGCTGACCACAGCGGTGCTACGACTCTGCCATAAAGAGAGGCCAGGTCAGGTTTCATATTCCGCTGACCATCTCAATTTATGCAGGACAACAGCTCCTCTTCTGCCCTAATAGAAGAGAATAAGTGATCTGCATATTGAGTTGAGTACCTTGGACTCCTCATCCAGCTGCCTCTTGAGCTCGTCAGTCTGGGAGGTCAGTGTGGTCTTCACACGGGCCATCTGGCTGAGCTTGCTCTGTGTCTCCTCTAGCTCCCTACTCAGGTCACTGGTTTCAGCTGCACAGTAGAAGCAAGGAGAAAACACTCGGATTCAAAATCCACAAGGGTTTCTTCATATTTTTTTATTAGAAACGATTTTCACACTACCATTAAGCCTAGCTTTTTGACTGACTACACCATATTAAGGTATTATGACTCTGCTAACAGAACAATGATAAGATGTTTCTTTTGAAGAGTCAGTCAATTGAAGGCAGTGATTGAAGCCAACTCAAACATTAGCCAACATGTCTGATATAATGCTGGGCTACACTTGGTACGTCCAATCAGGTTACAGGAAACTTTACTATGCCTGTGTGGACACTCCAGAGAGAGTGTTGTCTGGGATTTAGACTACCGATTTAGTGATATCTTACCAGAGAGACGGATCTTTAGGGCATTCAGCTCTGCGTTGCTCCTCTCCATCTCTACCAGCCTGGCATTGACTTCAGACAGACTGTCCTCCAGTTTACGAACATGAGCCTCAGCATTCAGCTGTATACAAAGGATAATGTTGATCACCAATTCTCAGTGATTTCCATGGCAGTATGGGAACAACTAGCATAGTACTAACTAGTGCAGTAGTTATAACTCTTGATGCTTTGTCCATCTTACCTTGGACTTCTGGACTGATTCAATGCTAGTGTTGAGGTCATCGATCTCAGCCTTCATGACTTGTTTGTCCTTCTCCAGTTTGACCTTCACACGCTGCAGATTATCCACATGCTCGGCCATCTCCGCCATGGAGTCGGAGTGCTTCTTGCGGAGGGCAGAGGCAGTGGCCTCTGACTGCAGGGCAGCTTCCTCCAGCTCCCGGCGCAGCTTCAGCAACTCCGCTTCCCGCTTTCTGTTCTGCTCAATCTGGAGGAGGTTTTAACTTGAGTTTTAGAAGAGGAAATCACCCTGCTCATCCTCAACATTACTGGTCCAGAGAGGATTCAGTAGTGAGTTACCTGAGCAACGGTAGCCCCGCCTGCTTCCTCCAGTCTGTCTCCAAGGTCTTCCAGGTCACGAGATATGTCAGCTCTTTGTTTCTCAACCTAATCAGTACAAGAACAGTAAAGAAAAATGAAAGACAACATTGTAAAGCTTTATCTCCACAATGACAATGGAAAGAAAGCAGGAATTCTGAGCACATGGCCATATTACCTTAGCTCGCATTGCCCTCTCAGCTTCAAGCTCTTCCTCCAACTCTTCAATGCGAGCCTTACCGAGATAAGACAAAATTCCAACAGTTAAACCAGACTGTATTTCAATGCAATTTGCAATATGCACTCAGTTTGCATCGTTTCCCCTTACCTGGTGCTCTTTGAGCTTTCTCTGCAATGTAGAGTTCAATGACTGCTCATCCTCCCATTTGCTGTTCATATGATTGATCTCAATGTCCCTCCTATCATGGCAAAATCATTTTAAATAACCATGAGTACATCAGCTACTGTTTGGTACATATCAATTAAAATGTTATGCATGGAAGAACACGGGTCTTGCAAGAGGTAATAGGACCTACATCTATGAGTTTTGGAAAGTTATTAATGTGATATTTTAATTTAAAATATCATACTTTTTCACAACTTCTTCCAGATCGATCTTGGCTCTCTCCATTTCATTGAGGTTTTCAATAGTCATTTTCAAGTCTCCCTCTGCCTTGCGGCGAGCTTTCTCTACCTCTGCACGGATTTTCTTTTCTTGTTCCCAGTTGTCTTCAAGCTGTAAGATTACATAAAAACAAATTCCAAAATAAAACTGGCTGTACACTGGTATTTACCTTGTTTGTGTGCATACATTTTCCTAGTTTTTTCACTTACCTCATGGATCTGAGTGGTGAGCTTGCTGTTGTTCTTAGTGAGGTGGTTCACCTTGTCCTCCTCGGCTTGAAGGTCATCCAGAGTTTTCTACCAATGGAACATTAAATCCAAGTTCACCAAGAGCAGAAAAATCTCAAGCAATCTGAAGGCTTGCTGCTAAGCACAAATGTAGACATTACACTATGTTGCCACATAAGGACTATTGTTAACCTGTATCTAGGCCTCACCTGGTGCAGCTCTTCTAAAGCCCTCTTCTCCTTTTGGAGCTTGGCAATAGTGTCATCCCTCTGCGCGAGGTCACCTGTCAGACTGCGCACCTTCTGGTCCAGGCTCTAGAACACCAGAGGAAAACCAAAGTTCCTAAAGACCAACCAAGAATCTTACCAGGATTTTAATGTAAGCTTTTATTCTGTTGTTTTTTTAATGGCAAAGAAGAAGTTGCAACACTTGCATCCCACATACAACAAAATGATAAACAATCTAATAGTTTTTCTTCTTTAATAGTTTCCTTGAGTCCATCCTCAAATTTGAAACCACAATATGATCCTTCTCTTAGATACCAAGGTGTATGCACTAAAGTTCTAGCTACCAAAGCTACCACTGATGCATCAGGGGCTGACAGTACCAATGAAGCTTGGACTGAAACTCACAAGTTTTCTGTTCTTAAATCGAGGTGATATACTCACCCCTCTTTCTTTCTCGGTCTTGGCCAAGGTGGATTCCAAGCCCTCCAAGTCCCTCTTGAGGTCATTGAGCTCTCCTTCCAGCTTTCGCTTATTTGCACCCAGGCTGCTAGCTGCACTCTCCTCCTCCTCCAGGCGTTCCTTCATCTCTTGGATCTGGCTCTCCAAGTTAATCTTCTGCTTCATCAGCTGAGTGCAGCGCTCCTCTGCGTCTGCCAAGGTTTCTTGTTCCTGAAGACCATCACAGAGAAGAATCATGGTCGGAAAGAGTTCAAACGAATAGGCAGGTGCTACATCTCAGCCTGTTGCATTTAAAGACCCTTCCAATAGCGGATACAATACTCACAGCTGTCAGAGCCAAGGCAAGATCATTCCGCTCTTGGGAGACAGCAGCTAACTTCTCCTCCAGCTCTTTGACCCTGTTGATCATCTCCTGAGCCTTCTCTGCTTGTGCGCGAAGCTCTTCCTCCTTCGCCTTCATTTCATCTTCCTGGCGAGCTACGTTCAGCAGAGGCTTGACCTGAAAGAGTGCAGTTTAAAAAAGACCGTAAGTTTACCCTTATTTATGCAAATGCATTTTTGATCCTTACTTGGGCATATTGAGACAAACCTTGGTGTAAAGCTTCCACCATCCCCAGTAGCGTAGCTGCAGGAATTTACGCACATTGCGCTGGATAGCAATGAGACCAATTCTGAAAAAAAAGACAATTCCACTGTTAAATTGTATTGCACACTTCACAGTTACCTGTGCAGTTCATTATATATGAGACAAAAAAGAGCACTTTCTTATTCAATTGTTATTTACAGACCTTCTCTCAAGCATTTTCTTGAACTCGATTCTCATCAAGAAACCTCTGGAGCGAGACTGGAGCATTGTCATGATCTTTGACAGACGTTCATCTCGCATGTCCTCAAGTTTGGCCAGCACTCCAGCACGGAAGAACACCTGCAGTGTTACAAAAAAGGATTTAAGACATATGAAATTACTGTGAGAGAAAACACGCTTTTCTCCAGGTAACAAAATCTACTCCGCTATCATTGTTGGTCCTGCTATCATTGTTGGTCTTACCTTGGTGTGTCCAATCCTGTACTCAAGATCATCCAAGCCAAGAGTACCCAAAATCAACTCTGAGGCTTTTTTGTTGTCCACAAATCCTTTGGGCACAACATTGGGGTTCAGGATATAGTACCTGAAAAAGTACATATTAAAATATGAATGAAAATCAGTGTTTAGTGTTGCATATATAGTTTTCTTAATTAAGTCCTAAATGACAGAAATGTACAACTATTTCAATTAAACATCAATGAATTGACATCAAGAGTAGTTGTAGTACCTTAGAGGTACTTTAAAATCTGAGTATAAAACCAAGCCCTCAAAGTGGGTAACACTGGTTACAGTTTGCCTTTAGAATGTTGACTGTGCTACATTCCGTTACAATGTCACATTGCTGCAAACACCACCAATAAAGACGGATCTGTTCTCTGTCCTTGTAAAAGTGGGAGAGTGTGTTTGACCTTTGCTTGAACTCTGGGTACTGCAGCCTGTTGGGGAAGCCCTTCCTGCAGATACGGATCCCCTCCAGCACGCCATTACAGGCCAGCTGGTGCAAGATCAGGAATGCGTCACACACAGCTGGAGAAAGAGAGAGCCAGCACAGGGTAACCTTCTTAAACATTTACTGATGCAGTATTCAACACATCAAAATAATAATAATAATAATGATAATATTAGTAATAATAATAGTAGTAGTAGTTGTAGCAGATGGGTTTTGCATGGTTCTTTTGGAGGACCTTACATACCTGATTGTTTGAACTCATTGGGCACAATGCAGCGCACAAAGTGAGGGGCAGTACTGCGAAGAGTGGTCATCAGCTTGTTCAGCTGTTCCTGTAGGAGAAGAGAGTCAGAGGAACAGTTCATCAAAAAATGTCCACCAGCACCACAGCTTCACAGCAGGCTATTTCTTTTGATGAACGCTTGGTCTTCAGAGGAGCTTAATATGGTAAAAGGAGAGAGGATGGAGCACCCTGTAGAAGGCAGAGACAGTCTGGAAAGATGCACCCTTCTTCTGCTTCTTAGCCCCGGCAGCGGCCTCCTCTTCTTTGAAGAGTGCGGCCAGCAGAGCCATGCTGGACTTCTGGAAGAGGCCGACCACGGTCTCATTCAGGGGGTCCTTGTTCTTCTCCAGCCAGCCTGAGATGTTGTATCCAACCTAAGTATGAAAATAAAACAAACTAATGAGCATCACATGGTGCCCTGATATCACCCGGTTCAGTTTCTCCTGGTTTTACTGTTATTTGACGACTCACAGTGCCAGCGTAATGGACCAGCTCGAAATGAGCCTCGGGACCCTTCTTCCCACCCTTGGGCTTGAGGAAGTTGTTGGACTTGCCCAGATGATTGTCATACAGGGCAGCCTTGAAGGTCTGATCACTGGCCTTGGGGAACACACACTGCTCTTCCAGGATGGAGAAGATACCCATTGGCTACAGCATAGAGAGACAAAGAAACATGCAAAAATTGATTTTTTAAGTTCGTAAAACATTGCGTGAGATTTCATCATCTTTGATTCTAAACAGAATCCCACCATTTACCTCACATGTTCATTTCAGAAACACAGGAGAAATTGTGGGATATTGTATAGTTGGGACGTTAGCTGTGAAACTACCAAAATAATTACCAAAGCAGTCCAGATTTTAGTTTCATAGTGATACATTTTACTGTTTTTTTACTTACCTTCTCCAGAAGCTCAATGCAGGCTTGCAGGTCCAGACCAAAGTCAATGAAGACCCAATCAATACCCTCTTTCTTGTACTCCTCTTGTTCCAGCACAAACATGTGGTGGTTGAAAAACTGTTGCAGCTTCTCATTAGTGAAGTTGATGCAGAGCTGCTCAAAGCTGTTGAACTGCAACAGGAAATATCGGGCAGAAGTTGAGATTGGTCAGATCAATGTACATACATGAGCAGTACACTGTAGTCTAGAGGCAACACCATTAGTCTAGTGTAGCCCAAAACCATGGCTGCTGGGCCCTTGAGCAAGACCCCTAACCCCACACTGCTCCCAGGGGGCATTGGCCCCTGGTTAGCCTAATCAACTCACTTTGGATAAAAGCATTACCTTAATGGCTGTAATGTAAATGTGCAATTTAGGGCTCTGATTAGAGTTATCAATTTTACCTCGAAGATCTCAAAGCCAGCAATGTCCAGTACACCAATGAAATACTGGCGTTGCATCTTGGTGTCCAGGGTCTTGTTGATTCTGGTGACCATCCACTTGAACATTCTGTCGTAGACGGCCTTGGCCAGAGCGCCGATGGAGTAGACGCACTGGTCCTGGTTCTGACCTTTGGTCACGAACTCATTCCCCACCTTCACACGAGGTCTGGTGATACCCTTTTGCAGCTCACCTGAGTTGATTCCCATCAGGTGAGCGACTTTGTCAGCCACTGGAAGGAGGTCGAATAGGGAGATATTAGAACTTTTAACATTAGAACCAAACCACACTTTATTATGAATAGTATTCTACTGCAACTGAACCATTCTTGGGATATCCAATTTATAAACCACATTGTTAAATCTCAAGGTAGCAGGAAAGTGAGAAATATAAATTGTTGTAATTTATTGCTCATCTTTACCCTCGGTTGTGTCAACGTCAGCTTGCTCCTCTCTTGGCTTCTGCTTGAACTTCATGTTCCCAAAGTGCATGATGCCACCGGTCAGACAATAGATACTTCTTTTCTCCTCTGGTGTGAAGCCCAGCACATCAAAGGCAACCTTGAAAACATAAGGAGACAATAACACATATTAAATAACACAGATCAGCTGTAAAAATACCTGTAAATTAATTGAGGACCTCTGCGTTAGAGGTAAGGTAAGGGGAAAAGAAAGAGGCCCTGTCAACACGGCTTTATATTTGGCCAGAGGGGACAGACTGCATTCTTCTGCTTCCAATGTTACACTCACATCGGTGAGAAGCAACTCTTCACCGTCATCCATGTTGTCCACTATGGTCACGCCCTGGCAGACCCACACATACTGACTGGGGTCTGGGACCAGCAACAGTGCCTCTGTAAACGGAAATATGTGCGTGAAGGACAATACTGAAACTCCAGTCAGCCCTAACACTTCAATAATTATGTGACAGATTGCCATGCGTGATTTGAAAAGCCCCACAGTGTCAGGACTGGTGTTACTCTACTCAATCCAGTATGGCTGCAAAGTATTCTAGTTCTCTCCACGAACACCTTTTGAATTTAAATGAAATTGTTGCAGGTTCTGTCAATATTGGCAATGCCTATTAACAATGTGGCTGTGAGACAATGAGGCTGTATCTGGCCAGACTAAGTGCAATAATTAAAAAAAAAAAAAGTTTAAACGTACCCAGAAGTTCTGGTTTCTTTCCTGAGAGCAGCTGGTAGAAGATGTGGTAACCACGTTCTGCAGCTTGCTGAGAAATGACACGTGACTTCTCCAGCAGGTCTGGAGGATGAAAGAACCACATAGGCTCGTTTGAGTACTCTTATGAAGAGTTTTTGATCCTAATCTAAGAGCACTTTACACCTGCATCTTCTGTGTTTAGTCTTCGGTACAGAGAAAGTGCATGACTGGGAATAATGTAATTGCGAAAGTGACTGACCCAACCCAGGACTCAGAATAATAACTTTTCTTATATATACATTTTCTAACATTTCAGACTGGAATTTTTATCAGGCTGATTGCCATCAATGGCAAAGAATGAAACTGCAAACATTGCCTAAACCCTTTGTCATATATAGATTAAATACCTTTCACACAGGTGGGAACTGATTACTTACAGCTCTCAATGTCGGCTCCAGCCAGCTTAGCTGTTGGTCCAAAATGGATTCGGATAAATTTACCCTGTAGGGAATGAGAGAAATATGACACTGTGATTCTCATTCTACAAAATATCACACCTTAGAAATGGGCTGAAAAAATACAGGGGCAATATATCATGGGTGATACGGACAATATCATCACATTTTCTGTCACATCTGTCATTTGACTTAATTCATTCATCAGTTTACACCTTAATCAGTTACACTTTAGCCATAGTACTTCTTATGTACAGCACATTTGAATGTTTATTCCCATTAATCATGACATGTGATTGTGCATTAAAAAAAAACAGAGCCTTACAAATCTGGAGGAGTTGTTGTTCCTAGTGGTTTTGGCGTTGCCAAAAGCTTCCAGCACAGGGTTAGCTTGGATGATTTGATCCTCCAGAGAGCCCTACGGAAAGCGAATGGTGAGCAAAACTGGCTAACGACAAAGTACATTTCCATCCAATTCACTAAGTTTATGTAACAGTTAGCGCAGTTTAGAGCAGTTACCTTGGAATCGGGGGATTGTTTCCCACCACTTGCGCCCACGTTGGCGAAGTACTGAATGACCTTCTTCGTGTTCTCAGTCTTGCCAGCACCAGATTCTCCGCTAGGAATCAGAGGGAGTTAGTGAAATACATTGGTATAGTTTTTCCCACATCGCTTCATGAATTGTGTTTTAAATTGCAGCATTTCACTCGTTTACAAAATTGAATCATTCAAACAATACTCACGTAATAAGCATAGACTGGTTTTCATGCTCTGAAATGGAGGAAAAAAGTGACTGAATATAAAGTAAATTTCACTCTGTATCACTTAACCTCTCAGTCTCCTTGTAGGAAAATCACAGGTATTAAGTATAAGTCTGCTCTGCTCTTCCATAAACATAACTGTTTATGAAGATAAATGACACACCCACTATATCCCTAATAAACTATTGTGTTGAACTCCAATGAACCTTGCAATAAATGATCTGCACTGATTGTTCTGTTTTCTCAATTCATCTTCTATTGAAATCAATGGTTTTTTTTTTTTTTTAATTCAATTTCATGGCAGTTCACTATGCTGTACAGCCTCATCAAATACAGCCCGTGCCAGGATTACGAACGAGATCAGTTCCTAAGTCTGTCTTTAAATCGAATTTGTGTGTTAGCCGGAACAGGTACATACGGTTTGTATTTAGCGTCAGTTAGTAGTAGTATACATATAGTATGCATTTTACATTTCTCTGCATACAAAACACTTAAGAAAGACTTCCAAATACTGTACTTTCAATCGTAATCGTTTTCCTCTTATTTGATGCATTATCAGCACTTGCATCTGATTTACGCTTTGGAGGTATGGGTACAAGGGCAAATACTAAGAGACAATTATAAACCAAATACTGTACAAAGTTACACTCTTAACACAACGTTAACGGCACCGTGATCCAATTCAAACTGGCGGGCTCGAGCCGACGAACCGCCGAAGCCGCAGCATGTTTTCATGAGCGTTACGAAGTAGTGTGTGCATTTGTTATTACATACCATTGTATTTAAATCAGATTTGAATATGATAGGCTTTATGGCAGTCCGAAAGTACGACTTGCTTAAAAATGTGGACAGTTCCAGTGTTTTGTGTTACCTGCTCACTATTATGACAGGACTTACCCATCAGCATGTCATGGTAGGCATTGTCAGAGATGGAGAAGAGATGGGGAGGCACCTCACTGCGCTTCTTCCCCTTGAACATTTGGGCGACTTTGCCGCCGTAGATGGGAAGCCACTTGTAAGGATTGATTGTCACACAGAAGAGGCCAGAGTACGTCTGCAAATAACAGGGTAAATAAACAGTCATTAACGTCTTTCTCACTGACAGGTTGGCACTTCTACAAAGACTACATTATATTGGGAGTTTTTAGGAGTTACTGAAAAATGGTTAACAATTCAGTGATTCAGGGTCAAACACGAAGAACATTAATAAGTTAGCTGCAGGACTGATTTCAAACTGGGTTAACATAGCCTGCCGTCATCAACAGGCCTTTTGATTAATTAGTAGGGCTTACATAGATTCTCATATTAACGTAGCGTGAGCGTAGGTTTTCCATCACACTGGCTTCGTTTAGGAAGGTCAGGTTAGCCATGTCGTTGGCCTGGTAGAACTTAGGTGGATTCATTTGCTGAATGTCATCCTTCTTAATGGTGACAGTCTGGGGAAAAAAAATCCACAGAGTAAATGTAAGTAAACACAGTCTATCTGTCAGACATGAAATGTGTGTTGGTGTATGTGTACGTCTGTATGTGTGTGAGGAATAGTACAAGGTCTTGCTTGCTGTAAATCAGAAATAACACTAAAATAGCAATCTGTCTCTTCTGTTGCTTTTGTCCTGTTGTAATCCACTTACAAAATCTCTCAGGACAGAACTAAACTGTCATTTCAGTCTCATAGGACACAATTAATTACTTGAAATGTGAGATCGCTGAAGCATTGGAATTTAGGATATGCCATATCCCAAGTAGTTCAAAGGCTTGATTTCAGAGTATTCCCCCACCCCAAAAAAACCCAAATTATGTCTGGTCTTGTTATCACACTTTACAACAACTGTTTTTGACAGGCTTTACCCCACATAATTCACTTTGTGGTTACTTCATGATTTCTTCTGATCATTGTAAACAAGATCATTGAACATTGAGAAAGAATAAGGTAAGAAATACCTCAGTATTAAATTGCAACATATCATATTCTAAAACACACCTAAACTGTATATATATACATCTTTAATGTATAAACGTAGTTGGGGTGAGGTGAAGCCTTACGGTGTTCTTGACAGTCTTGA
Source organism: Albula goreensis (assembly GCA_022829145.1). NCBI lineage: Eukaryota > Metazoa > Chordata > Actinopteri > Albuliformes > Albulidae > Albula > Albula goreensis. Next base: position 5,940,118 of record CM040748.1, on the reverse strand, counting down.
TGGTAACTTTGTCACCCTCCTCAGACTGGATCTCGCCGGCGATGAAGGCTTCTTTATCGTCCTTCACCCAGCACGATCTCTTGATGTCGTAGGGCTTGGCCATGGCTTCCAGCTTTTCCTTCTCTGAAGGAGCCAGGAAGGGCATGGGGTCCACATCGTCCCCACACTCTCCTTTATACCCACCCGGCATCGTGCTAGAGCTTCACAGACCTACAGGTACAAACTGAGCAACATGGATTTCTTAATGAATAAAAAAATAATCTCTGAAAAACTTAAGACTGAGTTTTATAGATGTTCACCTGGCATAAATATATGTGAATGACAAAATCTATTACACTATTTGTTTCCTATTTAGCACTTGATAATACATTTACATATAGGAATTTTGCAGACACTCTTACCCAGAGTGACTTAAAAAAAGTGCACACAATGAGCCAGAACAGCCAAGGTAATGAACAAGTAATCTCAGCCATAACCGATTGTACTTACTACCAATCTGTGTAATACCCTTAACTGCTTTCAGTATAATAATAAGAATGTTAATAATAATTACAACAATAACAATAATAATAACAATAGTTAGGCTCTACTTAGACTACGTCCAAAGGATGGAATAAATCATTTACATTTGCCCATTTGTCACAGAGCGTGAGATAAACGCTGGTTGGGGATCTGCACTCACCAGAGCGGGATGGAGAAAGTGTTGGTGATGATGTTGTGTCATATCAGGGGGGCTGTTATATATCGCCTTCTGGAAGTCCTGACTTGGCAGAATCTATTAAAAATGCCCTTACCACGAAGTTAGAATAGCAAGACGCCCATCTGGGAAAGATCAGTTGTTGGTTTGGGGCTTTGGGAATCCTTCAATCTCCTTATGCCCTTTTTGAGAATCTTGAACACTCAGCATTGATTTGTTTAGAAGCACCAAAGCACTGACCCTTTGGAAGAAAGGTAAAGGTTGACAGAATTTTATGAAAGTTGATTTTAAGAAAGTGGGCGCTGTTGCTAAGTCTGTCGGGTGTGATTTTAATTAAATTAGGATTCACCTCCTCTCCAATAGGGAGCGGTTGAAGGGCAATGTCAAGCTGCTGTAAGGTCGTAGGGATGACTTTCCACCTCCAGCTGTCAGTCACGTTCCCAGGAGAGGGATTCTGAGAGCAGCCCTCAAGAACTGATGCCAGCATGCCAATCACATGCAATGAGCCAACCAGGGGGACACTGGATATAGCCATAATGGTGTTCTCTCAGATGGTGTGCCATGTTTTTATATAAGTACAAACGGAAAGAATGTATTTTTATGTGGATTTTTTTTTTCATCTCACGATAGAGAGCAGTATAAAATCATATATGGGGAGCGATTCTGGAGAACAATCTAGAGAAAGGCTAGAGTGCTATATGTATCTGTAGTGAATAAGTATTGATAAAATCAAGCAAATACATGTAACATTTGTTAAATATGATTTTATTGTGTGAGGTAACAGCATTGTTTCATTGAACATGCTTTGGTCTTCCTTTAGCAACATAGGCCTATTTGTGCACATGTAAACTTTAGAGTCTTAGATGTGATTTTCAACATTTCTTCTGTCTTTTAATGACGTTTTAAAGTTTTAAATAATTTTAGTACTGTTGTAGCCTTTTTATTTGACGTATATTTAATAAATCAAAGAGTTTAACTCTTTGCCGGGAAGCATTTACAATGAAGGGTTATGTCACAAGGACTGACACAAATGAAATTCATACTTGTCATTGAACCAAAGGCAAAATGAATTGGAATGGCACTTTATTTTGCTGACAGAAATGGTAGACATTTTTGTGGACTGCACCCACCTGCTTCAGCATCCCAACTTGGCACTGATGTGTGGCGAAGCTGTAACGGACGTCTTTATATGTGCACAAGTGTTGAGTTTCATCACCCCAGGGACAATGCCTGCTCAAGATACTGTTACGGCCCAAATTTGCCAGGTGCTGAGTGAAGAAAAGGAACACGCAGCTCGTTCTTACTCTCATATCTTAGCATTAATGATTAGGCTGGTTTATTTTGGATTGAGCAACCCATGAATTGTTTAACCTCTAGCTTTTTTTATACTTTCATGCTCTCAGAAACCACTTCAAGCAAGACAACAAGCAGTAATGCAATTTAATAAAGAATTACCTTTTACATTCTTAAAGTCATGCCTCTGAATGAGTCAAGAGGATAAAGTTCTCTATGACAGTGCCTGAAGGTTACATGCTACCATCATTTACATCTTAATTATGTTGCTAATTAATGTGTTGTGGCACCTTTACTACACATAATTCAATTCATTTTAAACAAGTAATTAACCATGTCTGGTTTTACTGCCTAGTCCATAGAGATACATATACTGTAGTTTAAATGCTCTTCAATTACAGCATCACATTGATGGCTAAATAAGAATGATTAGTTGAATACTGTATCGTATTTGAATATATGGATCAATCACTTTGTCCTCTCTGATCGTCATAGTCCCTAAACCTGTCAATATGTTCATTGCCTCTGAGGATTTAGAGAAAGGAGAACAAAAGTATGGCGTTCTCATTCTCAGTTCTCTCATTAATCAGAAAAACACATAGGCAGAGAAGGCAATTAAAATACATAACGATTATGCCTTTCTCATGCATAAATAACAATGACATATCTCCTCTGACATCTGTAATTGATTGTGTTATTTTCATGCATGCAGTCTTGCACTGGAAGGTGCCCATGTGTTGAGGAAATACTGAAGAGGTCTGCCAGACTGCATCTGCAGTTGTACATGCTTCACAGTACCTGCTGCTAATGACATCATATTATTTCTTCAGGAAGCTTATGGTTAACATACATTAACTGGTAGCAATGTTGGTTCTCCATTACTGGGACCCTACAATGATGTCATATTGTCAATGATAATTGTTAAAAAAAAAAAAAAAAATATTCCCCCAGGTTCAGTCATCTGAAATTAAAATGCATGATGACGTACCTCTTTGGGTGTTCCTTGCCAGCAGGTGGTAGAGTTGAGCTTAGAGAGGAAATCTCTTTTTGTAATCCCCTGGAATGCTTATGCGTGCGCCCTGGGGACTTGTAGAACAGTTCTAAATGGCTGGATAACAATGACCCAACACAGATGCTCAAAATTGCTGAGTAGGAAACAGACAATTGCTAAAGGGAGTGCTTAGACTGGTTTCTGCTACTAAGTTTTATTCATGGTCACTTTAACAGTGCCATTGCAAATTCAATATAAACACACACACACTACACACACTCTGTCTGTCTGTCTAACAATGCATATATATAAGGTGTAATAGTGTATGTATATTTCAGTGTAAAAAAGGCAAAATTACTGAAAGAGGAAAAGCATACATTGGGCCAAAAGCAAGTCATCCGTACCAAAATAAACACACTTTACTACAAATGTATTGATCAGTGTTTGTTATTGGAAGCCAAAGTCAGTGAGGGGCTGTTTGAAGAAACAGCACAGACCAGTCATTGACCTAAAGGCCCTTACTGTGTGAAGGGTCAATGACCCTACCTAGACGCTTTTGTGTATTGTGCACTGCACTGATTTAAATGGTCCAGCTATGGATTATTTCTCCATCGAATCAGCGCGCTTTAAGCGCTTTGCTCCGTCTAATGGCTGCTCGAGATGATCATCTTAATTAATGTGTCTGATCACATAATCTCAGGAATATGATAATCTGGTGGATGTAAAATCAAGTCTCGTGCACTGAGGACCCACCTCACCTGTGGTACCAGAGTTTCATGCATTTGAAATTTGAAGGGCTGAGACTAGAGATGATCATATTTCTCATAATCACTAGGTACAGACATACACACACAAACCCACAAACACAATAATGTTAGGAAAAACACAAACAAAATATAGCTAAGCAGAACTAGAAAACACAAATTACTTCTGCCATATTCTTCTTTTTGTTTTTCACTTCTTCATTTAATAGTTTTTGGTTCTCTATGAGCACTTCTTTGTCCATTACAGTAATGTACAATAGAAGTGCTCCAGGCCACTAGGGGGAAGCAGACTGTAGGAAGCTGGGAGACAGCACTGAATCAGGATTCCTCATGGTAAATGACCATAAATTCATGACAATTTAGGAAGCCAATACTCAACATATTTAAGGGTAAAAAATCAGGGTATCCATGGGAAGTGTCCTTTTGCATTCTCATATTTGAAACTTCTGTGTAGTGTAATATAGTCTGCTTAATAGTTTGAGCTGTGGTTCAAAACAGTTTTGTGTGAGTGGATCAATATCAGTGGATCTGAGAAAAAGCGGAAGAACTTCAGACACGGGATCTCTCAAATGAAATTGGCCATGTTATTTCAACCTGCACTATGTTTGATTGACAGTTAGAGGTTTATAGGTATATGTATTAGCAATAGGCTCTTCAAATACTTAAAAATATAAATATATATAAAAAAAACATAAATAAAACATTTACAGGATATTTCCTTGTGATTTAGGGCATTTTATAGTGAACAACTTGGAGTAAAGTTATTGGAGGGCCTAGAGACCTTGTGATTTTTCAGCCTGTAGTTCGTTTGCATTAACCTTTTGAGTGAAACAAAAGTATATTGTTTATTATTATGTTTAAGAAATTTAAGGGAGTCATGAATAGATTATTAATATTATTATTATTATCAGTAGTAGTATTATGAAATGGAGGAGAAACAAACTTAAGCTTTTCAATATTTACCAATGAATTAGCTGAATGTGCCTCGCCTACTGTAGAAACTAAGCCTGTTTCTTTTTTTGAATTGTGCAAGCCAACTACATACATTTTATGAATGCATTTTATTAATGTATTTATGCATATTTTCATAAATATTCAGCTAATATATATGTTTCCAAATATATTCACTCATAGGGTGTGTGCATTCAAGGCTATTTCCCTACCCCCTCATGCAGAATTCCTAGGAATTCCACAGATTAAGGCCGTAGTTTCTTTTCCCTCCTGCCCGAAGCTATATCACTACAGGAAGACCCTGTCCTGCAGTTCCTCTTGTACTCAGGACAAACTCAGTGTATTGTCTGAGGGTCCTTGGCTAACATTTTACAAGAGCCCACAATGTATTTCTTTCTTTTCCTGTCTCCTCTTTGCTTTTCCTGCTTCTTCTCACCAATAATGTTAAACCTTGACACGAGAGGCCCTTGGCAACAACTGTTGCTATGCATCTCCCCTACTCTCATTGGCCCATCCATATTTAGGTTATCATTCGAACGCATTAATGTTCATTAAATTTAAAATGGGAAAATCCATTGGTACTTGTCTTCCCTCCCCGCTAGTTTAAAAAAATGAAGAATGGGATAACCTATTTGCTTTCCCCTCTAAATAAGTTTGCCTTCTCAAATATAATGCTATATGCATGTTTTATTGAAAACTAACCCTCAGGAAGGGCTAAATGGAAGCTTACATGGAAGACTTATCTCTTAGTTATCAGTGTTACTGGGAAAACGTTCTATGACCATAAACTTCGATTTAATGACGATATGTTTACATACACCTCTGCTTGTCTGGCCAGAGCTTACCTTAACCATAGGGATATTTTTCAGCTGTTGGGCTGAATAAAAGATGGCAACTATTAAGCTGTAAGAATCTGTCAGTGTAAACAAGTTCATTAGGGTTAAGCCCTCTTTTCCTGACTTTTTTATCCACAGTCCAGTGACATCCAGTATTTACAAAACCTGACTTGTTGAATTGACATGAGGTGTCCCACCTTGGTGTGGCAAAACACTCAGATGTATCATCGTTAATCACAGAAGACCACGTGCTTGTCATCAACCACGTGAAGTGGATCAAGTGAGACAAATAACGCAATACCGTTACAGGCTGCTAGGTTCAAAAAGATGATGAAATCATGTTTAACAATTCTTGTTCACACCTGATCATGAGATTGAAAATATTGATTCTTAATAAAGCATATGATTATTATTGTCTGTCTATTTCAGCGTTTAAGCACACAGTCTCAAACCTTATCTGAAGGGCAGTGACTATATGCGCCCGAAAATGTCATTTTGGGAATCATGATCTGAAAAGGAGATAAAGCATTCAAACAAAAACCTTTCTAGAAATTGTACCTATTTTAGAAAATAATCATTTTTATTCGAGTCAATTATTGTAATATAAAAATGATGATTATTGAAAGTGTATTGTTAGGAAATTACAAATTACTGTCAACTCAATTGTTAACGAGTGGCTTGTCGATGCAGTGCTCGGGTGCCCTTCGAGTACGCGCACGTCCTGCCGTTCTGCCTGACGTCAGAACGCCTCTGAGCTCGAAAATGTTTAGGAGTGTAGTGCTAGGGCAGAGCTTCGGGGATACTCTGAGGAAGAATTGATCCGAATTTACCTGTGAATAGCGTTTACAGAAAACACAGATCAGTGTGTCGTAGTTTTCCATAGTTCAGGTTCGCCTGAAGTTAGAATCTTAGGTCAATCCTAAGTAAAAGACAGTAAGATATTTTTCCGGAGTGATGTCGAATCCTGGGACTCGAAGGAACGGGTCTAGCATCAAAATCCGACTGACAGGTAAGCGCATCATACAAGTCATTTGAAATGACTTTGTTGGCTTTTTGCATCGGAATGAAACATATGTTTGTGCCGGTACATCTTACAAGTACTGTGTAATTTGAAAGTACCGACGACAGTTTTGTCGATGGCAGCAAATTAGGGAACAAACCCTGCGCTGTCCTCACTGAGGTGACTGGAATACTGTAGTCTGACTTGTCTGTATTTTTTTTTCACGTTGGCATTGAACCAGACGGACCCTTTTTATTATTCAGCGTCAGATTGCTTTCTGTGATCCATAACTTGTTGAGAAGATGTAATTGTATAGGTGGCCGGCTGCTGTAACATTAAACTAGCAGGCTAGCAAGACAAGCTATCATGATCTGACGATGTTTCGTGAACCGCTGGATTAGCTAGCTTTAGGTAGCCAGCGCTGTTCCCCACATCGATCGACATAGTGCTATTGCCAGCCAGCCAGCCAGCATTCTGCTGAACTAGTCTAAATATTTTTATATTCTAACTTCCAATTGAACGAATCTTGGAAAAATATTTAAACCTAGATCAAAGCAATTTAACCTCAATCTCAGAGGGATTCCCTCTCTGGATTGTGATGTCTTTGTGTAGCCAGCTGTTAGCTGTACAGCTAGCTTTAGTGAGAACAGATAAGGGGCACTGGCTTCATACAATACAGCGCTTGCCACAGCAGGCGTATTCTTCTTCTTTTTTTTTTTTTTTGCTCGCTAAGGCAACACTAGCAGGCTAATGTAAGTTAGCTTCCTTCCTGCTTAGTTTAGTTATCATGCGGTTTGCACTGTGCGCTTTAGTTTTCTGTTTGATCTCACCTTCGGGAAACACAAATTGAATTTAATGCAATCTTCAATGGGATCAGAATCTAAAAACATGATGTTGGCTGAAGTTATATCAAGTCTTATCCAGCTACCTCTAGATAGATAGCTACATGGCGAGTAAGAGTCGCTAGCTTGCTAAAGAACACTTGCGCTCTCTAGGCGAGCATACGTAAAATAGCCGTTATGTTTTACTGTAGAATCTGCAGTCAGTCAACTTGTATTACGACCAGAAATGTAAGATTTTGGTTTAGAAGTGTTATTAGCTGGAAAATCACAGTATTGTACGTGGTCTATGGATAACTTTTAGCTGTGATGTGCTACCTCCCATGAGTGTTCTCAAACTAGAGTTTTCAGATACAATATGTATCTTTCACCTGTAGCTAATGTTAAAGATAGCTAAGTGGTATTACTAACGTGCTCCCCTTCGTATTCCTCTCCAGACATAGCACATTGGAGTCCTGGTTCTATCAGTTGATCAGAATTAAGTTGTAATGGGGCCCAAAATAGCTTCCTTATGTAGACATTGGGTTACATAAAAAGTGCAACCGACTGCTGTAGCCAGCACGCTTTTACAACGCTTTTACCTCTTTTACAACTCAGGAACACTTGTTACACACTACGTATTGTAGTTAGCAGAATTAGTTTGGATAGCTAACTATACCCACTTCCAAAACCTAGTGCTTTATAATATATGCATATTGAATGTTTTGTGATAAATGATTCATAATGATTAATGGCAATTTCATAACAATAAAAAGAGTATTATAGAATACTTACTGTGAGACACAATACTCTTGTGTGTGTAGTTTAATTCGAAGTTGTACATTAATCGTGATGCTAATTGCAGGTTTATCAACCCAAAACGACCGCCTGTCTGTAATTATACACAAACTTCACACATGAGGTTTACTCTGATGACGTATGGAAATGCCATGCATTCATATTTTAATGTGCTTTGAAATACTGTAGTCACAGGCCGGACGTTGACATTTGAATGTGCAAATTTTAACTTCTATCGCTCATTATTTTATTATTTGGCAAGTCAGACTGGAACTTTTCATTAGCACCATTCTGCTTTTCGCCTTTTCTTGGTATAAAATGCAGTTTGAAAATGTACTTAGAGTGAGGAACTGGTCACCTAACATCACCCATTTAAGTAATTTTGTTGTTGCAGCACCACTGTAGTTAGCTTTTGGCCAAACCATTGACAAATTTATGTGAATGTTGTAATACATGCACATTGTTCCATTGTTGTCTGAGGTTGGAATTGGCAGTGCTAGCACTAGACCTGTGTTTAATTTTCTTAGAATCTGCTTGGAAATGTTCCGATACTTGCACCTAGGCTGCGTACAAACAAGTACCCAGAAAGTTGAGTTTCAGTGCTCGTTACTTGCTACGTCAAGGTTTTATGCTTAAAATCAGTTTGTGAAGGACTCATCCTCTTGGCCTTTTTTGTTTTCTTGTGACATCACAATAGCATAAGGTAAGACTGTAAAGAGCACATACTTTAATCACTGGTTAGATTCTATAGGTTTGAGGGGATCACAGTACAGTCTAATAAGTAATTACATACTGCGTTGTCATTACAACATAGTTGGCATCACTTTTTTGATGTCTTGCCCAAGCCAATTAAAAACCATAAAAATGGAGAGAAACAGACATCTGCTATACATGCGTGTGGTTCAACCCTTTTCAGAATGGCTTCACCAGTCCCTTTGTCCTTTGGAAGTACTGACGGAGCTACACACATTCAGAGTACATAATGGTGGAGTTGACCCTGTGATCATCGAAATGGTGGACCAACTTATATATATATTTGAAAGAGAATAAAAGTATAATAGCAGTTGAATGAAATAACTCATTTAACAACATTTGTTTTCATAAAGATGGACCACACAGGCTCATAGTTCTGACCTGCGACTGCTATGTGGGCTGTAACATCTCTTTGGCACGAGACTGAAAAGCCATCAGACTTGTTTTCACTGTGGCCGTTATGTTTTCAGTATTTAATAAAAAAATAATCCCTGAAATTTATGTTTCTGTCTTTAGTACAATGGGATTTTGGCAAATCCTTATTATTCCATGCATCACGGCATTATGTAATTAGTTGAACAGTAGGATATTATTTTCAAATAGTTCCTATCATTTTTTAATCAAGGGATTAATGAAAAATATTCATTAATAGAGAGGGAAATATCTTTGTAAAACCCCCAATGTATTTAATGTTCTAAATTGCCTTATAAATACTGTCTTTATTTGGTCTAATTTGAGCAGATTCTCTGCAACACCTCCAAAAACATAACAGCACTCACATCATGCAGTTTTGCATGTTTTCCTCTAAAATGCTAAAATTCAGTGAAACACATACAGTTTTTGTGTGAGTTGCCCTGTATTTCTGTGCCAGCCTACAGTCCATTTGATTGTTTACTGCCAGCCAAGTCAACAAGCAATGTCCTATAAACAGCAATGAAATATGACATGGTCTCAAACATTCATCCCAGACATCAAAAAATACGCTGTTGTAGAGTCCTGAAAAGGACTTTTAAAGTTCAGTTGTATGCTTTTTTTTTTTTGCAGTGGCAAGTAATTTCTGATGTATCCTTCTCCCACCCCCATCCCTCTTTGCACAAAAACAGAGTCATTAGCCAGCTGAAATTGTGTGCTTTGTGTTTGGGGAAGGTAACATGTTCCACACAGAGGAAACGTCACCCTCCTGGTGTGTGTTGCAGAGATGTAGATCTAGGCCTGTGCTCCAGCTGTGTTCCACCCCCTTGAACACATTAAAAGCATTCTAATTGGCAGAGGAATGTCTGCAGTGTCATGTACCAAAGATCTCTGCTGTGCTGTTTGGGCTGTTCACTTCTCTGTCCTAATCAGTCCAGACCTTATTCTGGGAAACGTTGCCAAGCAGTATCCTCTGAGTCTGTGCAGTAGCGGTTTGGGTATCCTCGTTTGAAAGATTTCTTTCGGACATCTGTCTGTCAGATTGATTGTCCAGGGACTGGGAAAAAAAAAATAATCCTGTGTTCAGAGGAAAGAGAAGAGGGCCCCGAGAGAAACTGTGAATGTAAAAAGTGAATGAAATGCTTCATTCTTGTTCTATAAATGCATTCTTTATCTGTTAACTTCAAGATGTATCACCTAGGTAGGGTAAGGTCTTATGCCAGGTTGCACTCTGTTTTTTATTATTATTGCTGCAGCCTTAAGGAAATGGTTCTTAATACAAAAATCCATGCAGTCTTCACACAAGGTGCAATTTATAGAGTGATATACTTTTTAATATCTTGTCATCATGATATCGTATCCACAAACCCTGTATTAGGTGGTTCTTAACAGCTGTGTCTTCAGTGCAGTGCCATTCTCAGCAGTTGTGTTTCGCTTGTTATGGCTTTATGGTGGGCTGTAATACTGACATAAACCACCTTTATCACTGGTATGTTACTTAGGGTGTAAACCGAAAACAAAGCAGTGTTTGCAGCCGTTCCAGCAGGGGTCCTGTTTATGGAGCCAAAGGGACAGCGGACTTCATGCACAGCCCAGACCAAATTCTTCAGGAAGGAGGAGATGCCAGGAAGATTGAATTATTGTGTTTTCATAATTCCAGTCTCCTCTCAGACAAAAAAGTGTCTGTTTTTCTGTTACTGTATGGGATTTCCATTTTACAGTCACAATCCATAAAAAGGTAAAATGAATTGGCTCTGAGCGGATTTTTGGAAAAGTATAGACGTAGAAAAAAAAAAAAAAAAAACACTCCTGGCAGAGGGAGTCCGTAGTCCTTGAGACAGCCACATGATTTTGGTTTTACACTGTGGGAAATGATCCACGGTAAGTAATGTCTCGCGTTCTGTGATAAATGTACTGGGATGATTGTAGCGTGGTTGTCTTTTGTTTTTCATTTTTGACAGTTCGGTCTGGCTGAACAACCCTTTTTCAGGGAGTCCTGCGATAGAACAGCATCTCTACCTCTCCTTTAATTACATCCCACCACAGCATCAGAGACACTCGCAAGCCTGACAGTGCTACATTGAAGACCTAATTCTGACACTCCGTTCTCCAATTTGCTTTTTTTCTCTTGAATACATCTGCCTTGAGCTTGGTGCAGCAGTATGAATAATTGTATTAAGGCTGTATAAATACCAAAAAACATTTTTTTTTTATTGAATTTGAACCCTTTTGAAATTCTTGCTTTTCACAGAGAATCCTGTTTCTTTTCAGAATTCTATCACCTCTGTGTTATTAAACTCTGACAGATGTAGCGAAACCACAGATTCTCAGAAAGCACAGGGCGGCTGTTCTTTTCATTTTTAAGGCAGCGGTGAGAGTTGCAGTGGATTGAGCTTATAACTGTAGAGGGAAAACAACAGCGCAGACGCGAAACATTTTTCATACTTTTAATTCCAGCTCACAATGAGGCTTTGCTAGCCAACAAAAACCCTGATTACGTTAGCTCCTTTTCTGCGGAGCCTCTTCGGATTTCATGTGTTTTCAGTGCACTGCCCCCAGAATTTCACAGCTTTTGATTTGGGTGATTATGCCGGATGCTTGTTTCTGTGGTGTTGAAAAGTACAGGACCTTTTCTTTACAGTTTTCTTCAACATAGCAACATGAATTTTCCCAGTGATTTTTCTGTCACTGAATGCTATGTTTTGTAGTTGAGAGCTGTAGTCCGCTGTACCCTGTGACACTTTCTTTTGATGGAGGTACTCCTCATTTTTCATAGACTTTTTCTCAAATTTCGTCTTTATTGATGAAAGTTATAATTTTTAGTTAAGTATGTTTATAATGCATCCTTCTTATGTATTATTTTATATTGACAGTAAGCATCCACCAATGGAGCCGGGTCCAATGTTGGATATTTTCTCAAAAGCACTCTTGTCACTCTTGATATTTAAAGAATGTTGTTTCAAATGAAAAGTGTGCAGTTACACATATGGGCCTGCATGTCATTTTTTTAATACCTTATAAACCAGAAGTGAATTCTTTTGTTAATTAATTTATTGTAATGTATGTGACATACATTTATGTAGTAATGTAGTTTTATTGAACTTTTACTTATTTGGAAATTCTAAAACCACAGCCAGCACATTTTAGACATATTTACGTTATTTTTGTTGGGTCAGTAATGTTGCGTTATTTAAATTGCTGGTAAAACCAAACCAATAGTAAGGCCAAAAACACTTTCAGATGGGTCCACTTGTTACAATCCTCTTGAGAAGATTGCTGAATCAGTATGATGTCAGTCCCAAACGAGGTTGTGAACACTGTCCTGTTGTCCAGTTGGGTTACTCTGACTTAAAACCCGAAGGCCAGCAAATGTAGCACATTGGCTGATGCTAACACAAGTGGCTGTTCATGTTCTGATTCATTAAAACATAACAAATGCAAGAGCTAAAATGCTAATTCCCTGTTCTTTCCTACATGTAGTGTTCTTTTTCTCGTATCCTGGAGACAGGAGACCTCTCACATAAGACTACCTAAACAAAATATGCCATTTGCTTCTGCTTCCATTGGAGCTCGTCTGCCTGGCTCTCAAAAACATCTTGTACTGTATAAAAACAGTCTGGAGATTGGGTAGAAAAAATTATTGGCCTGACTTGAGTGTCAAATAAAGTACCAAATACGGAAGTGCGATTATGTTATTTTGAATGAGACACAGTTCAGACAGAACAGAGAGAGGGCCAAACATATGAGCTAATCATTTTTTTTTTGGTCTTAAGTGCACATTGGGGGAATTTTTTTGTTATTACTCCAAAAATTTGCTTTCCACATTATCTGATGTTATATTTATGTATTTATACATTGCATTTCTTACATGTACATGCATGGGAACTGTGCTTAACAATAAAAGGGATAGAGATGAACATCTTTGGATGTTTTAAAAGTATGTTGCTGGAAAATCTGGGTATCAGAGGAAGGTTCGTAGCCGTATGTTTAATTCAGGATACCCACAGACTGGCTTTACTCATCGAGCTTGGTTGACCCTGAGATATTGTCGTTAAGGTTTGTTAGCTTCGGGAGGCAGTGACCGTTGTGAAGGGAGGTCAACATATTTTTTTTGTGTATAAAGTGAAGCATCACATGGCAAGAAAACAGGTAAAAGTGCTGATATCAGGTGAGTTGGAGTCAGAGCGGTATGTGATTTGATGGGCAGTGGTCTGTGGAAATGTGGACTCCAGTGTATGCTCAGTGCTGCTGGTCCACTCCTCAGTTTTACACAAACACCACTCTAAAAACCCCTCCCCAGTGGTTAATGTTGCATGGCTGAGTGATATTTCCACTTGGCTGAAGACTGTATTAGTGTTTTTATGTAGCACCTGTCAGATAGACTGCATAAAGGCCTATATATAGCCCCATTAAAACACTGTTTTAGTGCTGGGAGATACTGTTCTGTGTGACCCCTTGCTTTAGATGGTGAAAGATGTCAATCATTGTAGAATTGATTTGAAAAATAGAAAAGTAATAAATTCATCATGTTTAAGTGATACATACCAAGTGGCACTTTTGTTTAGAGGAATGGGAAAGATACCAACACACCATGGAGTAAATATAAGTTATTAAGGCCCCAAACATATATTCATTATGGTCTCCTGCCTAAAAATGTCAAATTTTATAATATATTTGATGCAGGAGTTTCAGCGCTTCTGATCATTATAACATAATATATGATTTTTTTTTTTTCGTTAGCTGAGCATACCTCTGGCCAGTAATGCCTACATAGATTATTGAATGTGGAAGACTGATTATTAAAAGGATTACCAGGAAGCTAAAATGTAATAGTTGTCTTATGTAATGTTTTTATGAAATATTTGTTATTAATAAATATAATTTGAGCATTGTCATTCTTTTCAAAGCAGATGAAATAAACCAAATCCATAATAACAAATCCGACCTTTTACTTTCCAGCTTAACTGACAGCTGTAACAGCCCGACCTGTCCTCATAACTGGGTCTTTGGTGGGATTGCATTCGTGATTATAGCTCGATCTAGCATTGGGCTGGAGCAGCGCGTGAAAACGCTCAGCAGGGCAGCTCAGTCCGGCGTCAGGGCCCAGGTGGGTGTGTAGAGCGGGCCGCCGTGCCGCTGTGAAAGGGGCTTAGCCCGTATTCACAATGGCGAAGGCGGAGGGGGAAATCCTGTTAGGTGCAGAGGCACAGGTCCAGTTTAAGCCTTTCAGCGGCTCACGTGCAGGGCTCTTTCCCTCTTCTGGCTTCCCTTTTCCACGAGAGACGACCCCCCTCCTCCCTCCTCCTCCTCCTCCTCCTCCTTCCTCCCTCCTCCCTCCCCACTTCCTCCAGCCTGGGAAGGCACTGCGGAGTACATCCACGCTCTGAGCGCGCTCAGTTCCGTGCAGGCATGTCAAATATGCGGCCCCGCTGACATTCCAGCGCGGGCCGTGCAGCCCAGCTGGAGGAAGGAGAGGGGATGTGGTTAATTATGCAGTCTCTGGTGACCGTCTGCTGCACCGCTCTGTGTAAACTGACACTATTGATTACGCTGAAATCATTAACTAGCTCGTGGATGTAGGATGGTGCTTTGGACGAGGCTGACATGGGCGGAGGAAACATGGGTTAGTTAAGCTGCTGTCCTCTCCGGATCTCCTCACTGCTCTTTTCACTCAAGTCTGAGGGTCCGACCCCCTGCTGCCTGAAGTACTTACGGAACGTGGCAAAGTATAAAAGAAAATACAAGCAAATCATCTGGCTTCTCTTCCTGTTGATCCAGTTTATAGATCTGTACTGATGTTTTCCCATTTATTTGCGGATATGCATGTATTACAGCAGTCTAGGTGTATGGCTACTGAAGGGGCGCTTTGTTGTGTTTGCTTTGAAGCTGCATTCTCATTTAATCCAGAACAGAAAGACTGCTCAGTCAATCCTACTGAGAGAGCACTGCTGCCTTTGGTTTTCACGCTGTACTTCAGCGCGAGAGACTGAAATGACTCTCTTGTTACTCTTGAGAATAATACATGTGCATAACAAATCCAGTGACCCAGAAAGCAGCATTTGAATAAAGAAAAAAGCATACACACTCTCACACACACGCACACACACACACGCGCACACACACACAAAAGAATCAGCTGCATTGTCAGCAATCAGCACAGCTAGCATCATTGAGATATCCGTAATGGAAACAAGATGAAGGACGTTTGCTTTCTTGTTCTCCGATAAGGAGGTAAAGCAAACGCTGACGCGACTGGTAAAGGAAATAGCCCCCTTTGTGACTGTAGTCATGCCATGCATTAAGTACACCTACTTGCAGGCCCCAAGAGAACAACCGATCCCAGACTTTCTTAAAAGAGACCCGAGAGACCCGCATTTTAATTAATTCTGCTGTCGCACTTATTCGTCTTCTGTCTCGTCACGGACTGCTCACTGCTTAACTCTCAAATTGAGAGTGTTAGCAGTGTTTCTGAATTTAATGTCTTTAAGATGGTTTTAGATTAAAGAAAAATTGAGTTTTGTCACAAAGCTCAAATTGAACAATATTGACAAATCACCAGCTGAGGTAAATAATAAGTTACCACGGTAACAGTACAGAACTTAAAAAAAAAAAAAAAAATTATGTTAATAAAATACTGTTATCATAGTCAGCACCTGGTCATGTTTTTGCTCACCTCAGTTCTTGTTTGTTGATGTTTTGTTATTTTTATCGTGTTGTATAACTTTTCATTTACATCACTTTCCACCAAAGACTAAACAAAATGTAAACAATTTTGACATTTACATCTTGCATATGTTCATATCCATTGTATGTGAGTGTTTGTGCTCGGGAAATGACTAATTAGGGATTTAAACAGTACAAACTCACAATACTAACATTCAGTCTCGGCTCTTAAGCAACGCTTTGATGCATCAGACAAAATTCTCATGGCCATGTGACTCATCCATTGAAAACTCATGCATTATTTATTATAAATAGGCAACACCCTAAACATGTAACCAATAAAATAATGGGGTGGATATTTCATATCTCATTGACATTTTGCTCTATTAACTAGCTCATGCTAAATCATACTAATGTGTCTGTCCATGGTGACTAGTCTCCAACAGACAGATGTGAGGTTTTATGAAAAATACAAGAATGTGGTTATACTCCATATAGTTAATGAGACGAAGCCTACAGGAGCTCACCCAGGAGAAACCTGCCTATGAGCCCATGATTATACATCATTAAATAGCGGTCAGTGACAGTTGGAAAACTGTTTGGAATAAAAAGTATTTTAGTGGGTTATTGTCATTATGTTATGTTATATTGTGCCTCCATGCACACTTCAAAGCCATTGGAAGGTTTGAGAGGGTTTGCGCTGCAGCACACACACGATGACAGGGCTGATCTCTCTCTATTGACACACTTTTCAGTCTGGTCTGTGCCGTGACAAACCGTATTGCACGTCTGTTCGTAGACAGCCTACCAGCCTACCAGCCAGATTACAGGAAGGAAATGCTGTGAAGAAATACCCGTCCCCACCCCCCTGCACTGACGGAGAGCTCTTGGGATCGTCCCAAATTTGCAGGGCCATCCTGCCCTCTCTCACAGAAGTCATTACGGCTGCAATCCTTCACTTTAGATGACTGGTGCTACGGTGACACGTGAGGCTTTAAGTTGGTTGTGACAAATAAGGCCCCTCCGTAAGCTGCTGTTGGCTTCCTTCCACCCGGTCCTGTTCTGTAATCAACAGTCCCTCTGTACATCCAGCGAGGAGCAGGGGAGCAGGCTTGGAAAAAGAGGCCAGGCCGAAATGAAGGTCACCTGAGCTTCTGTGACTCCCCCTACCAGCACAGCGCCGCCATGATGGATTGATGCGATTTCAGTTCAGGAGTCAAATGCTGGACAGAAAATGCCTCGGTGCTCGAGTTCTGCTCGCTCGCATGGAGAAAATGTTGCCGCAGTCTTTTTGGTTGGAGGATGCTCATAAATCATCCAAATATCTTGTTGCTCTCCAATCACCCGGTGACACAAGCTTGGCGAGTCATGCCACACGCCTTTGCGACGCTGGCAACATTAATCTTTCATTTGTGACCAAACTTCCGAAGCTGACTCGATGAGCAACATCCTCTGACCTTGTTCTGGGCTGGAAAGAACAACCGAACAGCTGATGAAACCTGGGGTTGCCTCCATAGTGAGGAGGAGAGGGTTTGATAACAGGAAGGCATATTCTCCATTATTTCTTCTTAGTTCACTGTGTGCCTGTGCATGTGTGTGTGTGCCTGTGTGCATGTTCCTGTGCACCTGTGTGTGCACATGTGTCTGCATGTGTGTGTGTGTGTGCACGTGTGTATGTCACATTTCTTTACTTTCTTCTTGGTCTTCTGAACAATGTCACTTGTATACTTTCTATCCTGGTTGGGCATTTAAACTACCACAGCACTATCAAATTACTTACATATTAGATTCCTGCATTACTTGGCTCTCCTGTTTAACATACACCATGGCAAACACATGCAAGCAAACACACTGGGCCTGCATGTACTCCAGAGCCCTGCTTTCCTGTAACAGCAGCTTTGCTTGTCTCTCAAATGACACACATGTCTTTGTCTGCTGTGGGACCACCATGGGCCATTGTAGTATTTTTTTTTTCTTTACAGGCCCCATCAGGCCACTACAAAACTAAGTCAGTTTGTCCATTCAAAATACAAATAATTGCTGTGGACATCTCCTATGCAGCCAGAAATGCAGGTAGTAAATTTTTGTCATGGTCATCTTGCACTAAGATACTTGACATTTATTTGGTTATGGGATAGCAATGCTGAAAGCTACCTGATCAAATATTTAGCATGCTGCTTAATGTAGCTGTTTGTGTCTATTTCGTGCATATGTGTTTGGGCCAGCACTGCACCTGGGTTGGGCTGTTAGCCTGGCTAACACTCTGTGTGTTCCTCTGACGTAAATCTCTACAGTCATTCTTAGTTTAGACCTTCTTGCCTGTGACAAAATCAGTAAGCCAATTCCATGTGATTAGGGGGGGGGGGTTGTGGTGGTCAGTATTTTGGAGAATGGTAGATATGACCAAGCCATTTTTTCCTATTATATAATTAGAAACATGCAGCCATAGACAAATTGGTTGAATTTATAATGTGTGGTTGTAATTGTGGGTTATGTGGTGTGTCAGTGTGTAGAGATGTGAGTTTTGTAAGCATTTTGATATGTTGTGTACTGTACAGGATTTATGTAACTGCAATGCATGTGTACAGGAATACAGTGCTTTCCACCTGCAGAATCCCTCTTTATAAACCTAATTAGCTTGTGCAGGCTAGGCCCATAGTGCTACAGTCAGTTCTTATGGCCATGACTTAAAGGTAAAAGTTACATCTGGAAATAATTATAAGGTTGAGCAATCTGCTAAACACAGTACACGCCACCTGCATGCTATAACCTTTTAGCCTGAACCCACAGCTTTCTGCCTGCTCTAGCCAGTCATAGCATATTTTCAGGTTCTGGCCTGTGGATGGAGCCAGCATTAAATTCATATTCAGGGTAATTCTTATGCAGTGAATTTTGTGTTGAGACCTCAAAGAGCTTTAATTTCCCTAAGAGCTATTTTTAATTGTAAGTGGTTGAAAGTGTTATTGATGGACAGGGCAGAAACGTGCCGAGCAGGGAGCCGGAGCAATGTGGTTCTGACCATAGCTGACCTTGTGCAGGCTGTGTTTATGACCTCACCATGTGAGGTCGGCAGCTCATCGCTCTCCGAGCCTGCGGCGCATGGATTTAGTTCCCTGTAAATAAAGGAGGGTTCACATCCAGTTCCACAGCAGGATGGTCATAAGGGCGTGTCCTCCAGATCCAGTCATATGCTCCTCTTTGAACACCGCCTGTGGTCAAATTAATAATATTTGGATATCAGGGCAGGCTCGTGTGAAATGTAAAACGTGACGTAAAGCTGAATCACACACATTCATAAGTGCAGTATTTTTTTATTACAGATAAATAGCATAGCATGGCCTGTAATACCATCCCTGTCTTAAAAATGTGAGATCAAAAATGTTTAAAAAAAAATATCAGGATGTATACATAGTGGTACTGATATTCCTTTAAAGCTGGAGTCATCTCCCAGCTCATTATCTCCACCCAGCCCTGCTGTCTGCTGTCAAATGTGCTTATCACATAAAGTTTCCAAAATCCTAGACGAGAGTGAATGTATCTTGTGCAATGGTGGGTAAATTACAGACCACTTAATGTACTGATTTCCTGGAGCTCCTCTTCCAGCCTCCATAACATGTGATTTCGCATTTGATAGAGATCTCGGCGCTTGAGTTATAGCTGGTATATTATCTCGGCGGTCTCCACAGGGCTGCCTTGTGATTAATCCCTGGCGTTCTTCACGCAGGATGTGGTGCAAGACTACCACCTGACTAATGCATTGCAATGGTGTGTGCTCACAGCACACTTAAAAGGACGGGCATTGTTTCACGCTGTCTTCTGAGGGCATTCCCTCCTCCCCGAGCCCGCGGTTTTCGGCCGACGCTTCCTTGTAATTTTCCTGATACAGGATCTGAGGTGCGGGTGAGTCAGTGTTTGTCTCCGCTCTCCGCGACGGGCAGGGTACGTGGTCCCTGACCATAGCATCTGTGTGGGCTCTCCTCAGGGAAACACGCCGGATGCAGCCTCCGCTAGGATGCCTGTTTGTTGACCTCGCGAGCTGCCGCCTAAGGAAATGTCACATCCAGCCTTCCACGCCGTTCGTTCACACCGTTCTCGTAAAGAGCTTCCTGACTGACAACACTCATTATTCACTCGCGGGGCTTAAAAACCTTTTTTTCCTTTTTTTTTTTTTTGTGTGGCCTTTTTCACAAACAATGCAGTGTACCTCTATGCAAAGTCAACAGAATGTTCCCTTTAAGTTTAATGCGTCCACCTAACCGGACTAATGTTACTTAGGATTATGGGGGACAGGAACAGTCATGAATGTTTAATTTACGCTATGAGGCCTTTGGTCTGAAGTTTCACCACTGCACGGTGGCACTTGGGCTGTGTACAGCCTGTCACAAGGACAGTTCCGCGCATCTCTCAAATTGTTCTTGCCAGGGTAACTCAACCTCAGGTTCTCATAAGGAAATGATCTCTTGCCTTCCTTCCATCTCCTTCTCCTTCATAGAGCCATGGCCTTAACCCTTGAACCTAACTCCAGATTAAATCTTTATAGTACCTATTCCTGAATAATTTAAGACTTCCTCAAACGGGAATTCGGATACCTGAATTCAATTTGGTTAAACGAGATGATTAATGAAGATTAGCCTTGCCTATTGAATGCTCATTTATAAGTTGCACTTGATAACGCTCTCATCTGTTAAATGCCTAAATGTAAATATTAAATTAATAGAAGGATCCAGCTGTATTTGTTTTATGAATGAGGAACTCCAAAAGTATTTTTCTTTTTAACTGACAATTATTACAGCTCTATTTTATCAACTGTTTATTAATATTTATGTAATAATTGGGTGCTGCACTTTGGCCATGCAGAAGTGGATATTGTTTTGACAGTGTGGTGTGGCAGTTAGATTAGCATTCATAGGGCCAGTAACCAGTAATAATTGGACCTTTTCCATGAGCGTCAGTTTGTTTTGAAAAGTGCTGGGGACAATGACAGGTTCAACTAAGTAAAGGCTTTCAAAAAGTGGTGGGGATGAAATGGGCCACAACAGAAAGTGATGGGGACATGTCCCCAGCGTCCATGACTCCTCTGCCTGGTTCTAATCAGAGTTTGGTTGATGAAGGTGGTTGTGTGTATCTCCAATATTAAGAGTTTGTTTGATTAGCGCACGTAGTTCAACCTAGCTTCCGTAACATGAAAAGCCAAACCCAACATTAAAATCGTTGGTCTAATTCATTCACGTTCTCTCGCTTATCGCTAACAACAACAACACACAGCACCCTCCAGAAGGTGCAGAAGCGGATTTAGGATGAATCTGATAAGACATGATAATCATGAAGTCAGATGCTAAGCTGTCATTTAGCTAAAGAGGAACACATTGTCAATGAATCTTGTGTCTAATCGAATAATGGACTCTTCGGCTGACTGGGTGTGTATCACTCAGTCAGTCACATTTTATTTGATGCAGTGTTCTTCCAAAGGAATTATTGAAGAGCCCTTCACAGAGCACATTCAATATAATTAATGCAAGTCATAGCAGGATTATCTTAAAGGAACAGCACTGTGGTGACACTGCTACACCAGACAACAATTAAGTCATCTTGTTAATAGTAACAAGTAACATTCATTGGTCCAAGCATTTGTTGGACATTCATTTTCCCCCCACCCCCACCCCCAAACGTTCTAATAAAATGAGTTAATTCATTAAAATACATCATATTAAGGCTCGGGGTCAACTAATGCTTTGGTTAGATCAGCCTAGATTTCATATTCATGTTCATAGATTAGTTACTACATGACTTATGTAATTGAAACACGTGTCTCTGTCAGCTTTTATATGGTGGTGCCCCGCCGTTCCATCCTAGTGTTGCACAGTTGTGTTCTGGAAGCCGTTGTGTTTTTGCTAAACAGCCTGCTGTGTGATCTCATCCATCAGTGATGAGTTACGGTCTCTGCGTCGGGATTCACGAGCACGCTGCCTCTACACTCAACACCCGCACAAGGAGTCTTCAGTAATGCATGACTCAGCGGCTGGGCTGGAATAGCGCACTGGATGACATGAGAGCGATCAGATTAAGTTTGATGTCAACTTGCGTGGGTCGAGCAGCCTGCGAAAAGATTGGCTGGCCGTGTCCTAATGCTGCAAAGGATTCCCAAAAACGCACATGCAGACATGAATGTGACAGCATTTTATAATTTAGACCGTTAATTCCTGTTAAGGACAGTAATTCATTCATTCATTCATTCATTCATTCATTCATTCATTCATTCAGTCAATCAGTCAGTCAGTCAGTCAGTCATCATTCATTCGTCCTGCAGGTAGTCACAGTCTGAACAGTGTTGTTTTTCCTCTTCCTGCGTTAGGTAACTATTTTCATTTACACCCTATGACAGGACAGAAAAGGTGGGAACACATATCTGTGTGTGTGTCTCACTGTGACCAGATCCAGACAGAAGGGAAGGGTTCAAACGGAGGTTGATGGCTGAAAATCTTCCTGAGTTTCGGTATCTCGAGTGGCAGCTGACTGTTGTGTGGCACCAGACTGTTTGGCCTCCAGTCAAAAGGCTTAGTCAAAGTGCATAGGCTGGATTGTTTGTTAAGCCCCTGTAGCCCCCGGGACGAGCTGAGAACAAACAAGGCCAAACCGTCGCTTTGTGTCCCTCATCTCTGTCTGGGACTGGCGGTTCTGTTTGTTTTTGGCCCGCCTTTCGCCCATCAAGATTAGAGAATTTGTTACAACAACGCAGCAGGAAAGCTGTCGTTACCGACTCCTGTTAGGAATCTTTTCGGAAAGGCGGAACAGTTTGCGCCTTACCTGGCTTTTCAGAAGGCGTTTGCTCTTAAGACCATTAAATCAAGGACCTAAGAAAGCCTAAAGCAAAGAGGGATTGAACAATGCTCCCCTTGGAATTATGGGATTTGAAGTATTTAAGATACAGATCGGCCTACCAGTGCAATGAAGTGGCGTAGCACGAGAAAGCATAGTGCTCCTGTTAACAGAATGAGCCGTAATTACAAAACTGCAGGGGAAATGACTGTGCTCTCCCTTTCAATGAAAATTAAATTATCTACAAAGGGATAGAGTATCTGTGGTAATGGCCCCCTTCTTTCAGCATCAATTATGATTTCACATGGACGCATTCTGCTGTGCGTTCTCGTTTAGGAAGAGACTCGCAGCGATCTTTAACTGCTTATCACAAGAAGCGGTGGGGGTGGCTGGTCAGCACATCCTTTTCCTGCTTGTTAAATACCGTTTGACAGATACTGCAAACAAACAGCGCTGATAATTAAGCCTGGACGCTGGAACACGGCCGATCTGTCATTCCATAACTCTTTCATATTTATTTATTAAAATAAGGACAGTGTCATAATAAATCTTTCCAATAGATGAATGGAACGTCCATGGAAAATGGAATTGCAGTTGAAAAAAAACTCAACCCCTGACCAGGCCCTGACTGGCAAACGGTGATTAAAAAGGTGGTGCTAATCTCAGGTCTCAGTTCCTCAGTGTAAGGACTGTAATTGTGTTAAAAAAAGAGAGGTAATTACTGAAATGTATGACTTTCCCTGTACTCCATACATAATGAAGAATAGAACTTTTTGTTTATATGGCTCTTCTAAAGATGAGCTACAGTTTACCCTCAATAATTCGCGCTAATTTCTGTTTAGCAGGTAAAAGGTTTAGCTTCCCATTGACTTGCGGACCTGACTTTCAGCTGCACTTTACAGTGATAAAAAAAAAGCCTCCCGTGAGAGGGTCTCAAATTATTTTTGGAATTAAGATATCAAAAATTCATTAACTTTAAGCAGCTAATAAATAAGACGATTTCATTTTTCAGCAGAGGAAGGTGCAGTTACCCCGGGCCCTGAAGACGGTGAGGATTTGCAGGAAATGGCTTTGCTGAGGTGTCCCTGTAAATGTGCAGCTTCTGCTCTGCTCTGAATAATTAACCATCCTCTCCTCTCAGAGTGGAATAGTGTAGAACTCAGCCTGATGCACAGGGCACTTAACTATAGTCTAGGGGGGCCAGTGTATGGTATTATAGGCTATGTAGCCATGGATCTGCAGCGCTGAACTCTAGGCTAGGAAGCTATTATAGGCTAGATCTGCGGAACTAGCTGAAGAATGAGACGACAGCTGTGGTTTGCTAGAAAGAGTAATCACTTGTTTCTTTGATATCCCTCTCGATAAGTGTGATTCTGGGAGGCTAATTTGGATGAATAACTCAATTATCCATCCGTCTAATCAGTGTGAAATGGTGTTTATGCCACATTTGTGAGATTTTGAAGGATTCCTAAAAGGCAGAAACAGAAGTAGGGTTTTTGGCGGCGCTCTGAAAGGCTGACAGTGAAATGTAGCAGATGATTAATAAGCCTGTAGGGGAGCTGGTTTTCGGTGATGTCATCATTCTGCTGGCTCCGAGATGTTGCACAGGCGTGGCGGTGTTGACGGCGGTGCCAGCCGCCGGGACCGCGGCTAGGGATGATGCAGCGTTCTCCCCGCCAACAGCAGATCTCACCAGTGCTGTCTCATAGCTCATCGCTGAGGCAGTGCTGCTCAACAGCCCTGCTCCTATTGGCCACCTCCCACCCCTCACTGCACCCTGATTGGCTGTCAGCTGTCAGAAAAGTGATGCTTCCATAATTTACCACTGGGATCCTTCATCTCCATTAAGTATTTTTTTCTTTGTTTTAAATCCCCACACACAAACAGGCAGCAATGAGCCAGGACATTAACAGACGAGTTCCTGCAGCGAGGATTCCTTTGTTGACGAGGACAAATCAGAAGGGTTTGCAACACGTCACGTCACACGGGAGACCGAGCTGTCCGCTCGAAAACAAGGCGCACCACATCGGCTCGTTTAAGCTTTCCTTATCAATCTAGAGCAGCTGAGCGTTCAAATCGATCGACGCCCACATGATGTGCAGCTGTTAATTAGCACGAGGCCTCCACACCTGCGTGCGTTAATCATGCTGTCTGAGGGAAGGAGTCCCGCTTACGTAACATCAAAATTATTTTCATTGCCTCCCCCCACCCCACCCTCACCCCCACCCCCACCCCGCTGTCTCAATTCCTTGAAGGCTCAGTTCCACACTTAAATCACTGGTGTTCTCATTATGTGTTGCAGATGTCAGCTTTAATTTGGTAGACCGACACCTGCGGTGGTTGGAGAGAATGTAGAAGGCGTTCTGAACCACTTCATGCACAGAGGAGTATCTGAGCGCTAATAAAAGCTGCTGGTGGAGTGCCTCTCTTTGATACCCGCGCTGGGATTTCGGCTCCTCTTCCCTGCCTCAGCAGCCGCAGGTCTCACAGATGTTTCACTGCCGCCAGTCTCTGATGAAATAATTTTTCACAAAAGCCTTCTTGGACTGCCAAGCTAGGAAAAGGACACCCCTTTTTTTCCCCGCAGATAAGATAGCAAGAACAGCAATTGTGTTTTCTATGCCTTTTTTTTTTTTTTTTTTGTGCAATGTGAGGTGCATATCAGATACAGCACCTTCAGACCAGGCCTCACTGACACGGCCGTCTGGGTTTATTTTTGGGTCTCTCCAGTCAATACGGTATACTCAGTGCGGTTTGTTTACTGCGTCTCCGGCATCAGCAGGTTCAGCCTGAGCACAGTCATCGATGAGGTCTGCTGATCCATTAAATGGCACTGTGATACCTCTCCATAAAAGAAAAAGGTGGTGATCTTGAGAGATAGAGATAAGCCTGTATATATGAGCTTGTAGGGCTGCTGTATTTTTGGATTGTATCAGTCTCTGTTTTTCCCCCATAGTTATCCCTGGCTGTGTTAAAAGGGGCGAGTGGGGGGGTGGGGGCAGGGGGGACATCAGGGTTAATGAGAAGAGCTCCTCGGGGAAGTGACTGGGCTAAAGGGGGTGGGGCTAGGGCATGCTGCGATATCGTGCCCAGAATGCCCTAGTCCCTCCTCGCCCCCACCCCTAGCTATCTCTGCAGGCCCCGTCCAAGCCATTTCCCTGCAGGTCAGTGAGGAAGAGAAACACCCCATGCAGCTCAGGGATGGGCTCTAGCATGGGCCTTCCCAGTGTTCACACCCAAAGAAGGAGTGATGAAAATGGAATTTTACACCTCTGTGTCAACGTTATTTCATCCCGCATTAATGTTTTATGGGTTAGTGGTGAGGATTAAATGAAAGCCTTTCGCCCTTTGAAAATGTCGATGCGATGGGAAAGGGGAATTCATTCTGGAATAGGTTTGAGGAGAACCTGGGAAATATCTAGCAGCGCTAGTGAAAAAAAAAAAAAAACAGGATGAAAGTATAACAGCATGTAATTGCAGTACAGCGTGACGGTTCAATGTGCACGCGTTCATTAGCATCATAAACTATTTATATCACATGGGGCAGGAACAACCAGACTTTCTTCCTTCAAGTTTAAACTTTGTCTTGAGGTTCTTGTGCCAGCAGGTGTGGTCGAACATCATTAAAAGCTCATAAATATCAACAAATATGACCCTTTGCGTGTGATTTATGACTCGTCTGAGAATATGCCAGTAACCATTTCTTTCCATTCCTTTTTCAGTGTTATGTGCCAAGAATCTGGCGAAGAAGGACTTCTTCCGTAAGTACATCCCCTGTTCTTCCTGTGCCTCTGTAGTCGCTCAGTTTCAGAGCAGCTACTCATATCTGAGTTCATAAATGACAGGCGTGTTTTCCCCATTTCTGCGCAGACATCCATAAAGACGTGGGAAAATTGCCCACCACTCGACTTTTGCATGAGATCCAAAATGTAACATTTCATGTATCTTGGATTACTGTATCAGGCGGATCACAAAAAAAGTGATAAAAATTTAATCTGAAATTAATGTTCTGAATAATGTTCACTCTCTTGAAAAACAGTTGGTTGTCGTAAAATGGCAGGCGACGCAAAATGAATTTGTTCTGGACCGAGGTTCATGTAGGGAGGAGCAGGTTTTTAATCCACTGACAGCTCATAGCTAACATGTTAAAAAACAATATGCCAAAGAAAATCCATGATTCACAATGACCGTGGTGGAGCTCACAGATAACTCTGGGTTGGATGTCTTGCTTTAATGGATGGGAGGTGGCCGCTCGATGCTCGCGGCGAGGAGGGACCGCGTCAGCGGGCCGCTCGACCCGCACCTGCAGGATGCCTGAATCCAGGCGGAAAAACGATGAGGGGAAGTAATGACCCGGGTGCTGTTCCTCAGTGATGAACGGCCCGCTCTAAGAGGCGGCTTCCAGAGCCCAGAGTGGATCATTGCCACCCGATCCCCACACGTCGGACTTTTTCACAGCTCCTTGTCCCTAATCCCAACTCCATTACCTCAGCGAGTTCCTCATGGTTCTTTTTTTTTTTTTTTTGGAGTGGCCTGCTTCTCACAAAAACCACAGACTTGACAATGAACCTCACAGATGAAGTCATAATAGGCGAGCTTTGTGGGTTGCCGGGTGAACAAAGTGCGCATTGTGGAACCGCTGTGTATGATGGCGCGGCTGCTGTGTCATTTTTTTTGCAAGGTCATTCAGGCTGATCATGTGTTCGTGTCTCAGGGCTACCCGACCCTTTCGCCAAAGTGGTGGTGGACGGATCGGGACAGTGCCATTCCACGGACACGGTCAAGAGCACGCTGGACCCAAAGTGGAACCAGCATTATGACCTGTGAGTGACCCGTCCAACCAAATCCATATGTACACCTCCCTGTCAATAATATTCATGTATCAGAGCCAAAAAAATATATATATAATTAAATCATTCCCCTCTATGTTTCAGATACATTGGGAAGACAGACTCCATTACCATCAGTGTATGGAACCACAAGAAGATCCACAAGAAGCAGGGAGCGGGCTTCCTGGGGTGCATTAGGCTCCTGTCCAACGCCATCAGTCGACTAAAAGACACTGGCTGTGGGTATCGCCCTGCTGGTCGCACTGAAACCACACAGCTAATCTCTCAACTTCCCTATGTGTTAGCGCAGCTACATTGCATGTATGCGTGTACGTATGCGTGTACATGCCGTTTAATGCTGTGAGGGTCTCATTAGAACAGTGGCTCTCAGCTGGTCTAGTCTGGGGACCCACATTTTTCATTGAAAGCAACGACCATGGCACCGATGCCACCTGCCTTGTGTCTAACAGAAGTCCTTCAAAATATGTCTTTAGAAATATGTAGTAAGGAAAAGTAGGCTATGTACAGAAAGACCCACGGCCCAATCAAAATGTAGTGGATCGCGACCCACCAGTTGAGAAAGACAGCATTAGAATGTTTGCTGCAGTGCTCCCACTAAAAGTTCTAACTAGACTGATGCATCAGCTGAGCGAAACAGTGGCTGTTCACTGCGCTGATGTTTTATTTGTAATCGATGGGAACGCACACAGACATGTGATCAGTGTTTTGTGGGTCAACGGGCTGCTTGGGTGATGGTGTCATGATTTTGGGAATGAGAAACCACAGACACTGTGGTTTTCCTTCCTGTTCATCTCTGTTTTTAGCTCTGTTTTCCTCCTTTTGAAGGTGCAAACACATAGCATATTATGATGCACGAATCGTGCAAGTAGACTTTGTTCATTTTGTTTTTGGTCTTATGGGATGTTCTGTATGCTATTTGTGCATTTTTTTTCTCCATGAAAGGTCTGGCTATTGTCATGACTGGAAATTGGTCTGTAGAATGAGAAAGCAGGATAATGCTAGCCCAAGTCCTCAATTCAAACAGACAAAGAACTATTTGGTTGGTTTGAATTAGAGGCCTGTTTGTTTCTGTGTCAGAAACACAGGTGGTTGTGTTCTCTTGTAAGCTCCTTATCCAATATAGTTTAACTTCATTCCGTTTCTTGTCACTTCATACTGCACCTTTGAGTTTCTAACATAAACCGTGTTGTTTCCCCTCCAGATCAGCGTTTGGATCTATGCAAACTAAACCCGTCTGACAGTGACACAGTACGAGGCCAAATCGTAGGTAAGAGGAACAGGATGGCAGGGACTGCAGCATGTGTGTACGTAACCCTCGTGGTGCAGAAAACAATAAGCAGTTAGTAAATCTATTAATCCATTATTATAAACAAATCCCTCCCCTTGTGACCAAAGCGTTTCCAATCTTCTTTGCGAATCACAGTGAGCTTACAGACGCGTGACCGGATAGGGAGCGGAGGGCCGGTGGTGGACTGCCGAGGACTGTTAGAAAATGAAGGGTGAGTGTGGAAAACCCAAATAGGGCAATGCCCTCTCAGTTTTGCCTTTCAATGGAACTTTGGGTAAATACCGCCACCTACTGGACACAAACGCAAAGACACGTCTCACCTTTACACTTAAAAATAAGATGAAGAGTAATTCACCAAATAGATTTATTTTAGTATCTCAGGTTGAAAGAAAGGTCCATGTGTGGTTATTTTGTCTGGGTAAATGACATTGATGAGTGTTCTGGGCGTGTGTTTCAGACCGGTTTATGAAGACCCGGGGAGGCCCCTCAGCTGTTTCATGGAGGAGCCCCTGCCCTACACAGACAGCACGGGGGCCGCCGGAGGGGGCAACTGTCGCTTCCTGGAGTCGCCCAATCAGGAGCAGAGGCTCCAGGCGCAGCGAAGCCGCAACCAAGAGGGCAGAGGTCACGGGCTGACCCCTCAGAACCGACCGCACGGTCACCAGTCACCCGACCTCCCCGAAGGCTACGGTGAGTCCTCTCCCGCGCCCCGCCAGCCGCGTCCGGCCGGCGCCACGGCCCGCCCAACCCGGTTAGGAGCTGTGCTCGTGTTCCGGGGGGGCTGGCCCTGCTGTTAGAATGGAGAACTGCCTTCCTCCACATCTCTGGAAAACCGCTTTTGGGCTGCGCGGACGCAGATGAGATATGCGCATCCACACCAGGGGGAATAAAATGAGATGTTTGTTGGTGAGAACAGTAAGCCTCTTATCAGGCCCAGCTTGTGTGGTTCTGCCCTTTAAGCTCAACAGGCTTGCATTGTGGAGGCTGTCCAGCCTGTGCGTGAATACGGGCATCACTGGAGCTGTTTACCGTGCCATGCTAATAGCATCAGCAGTTCCAGCCCTGCTCCATATTAGTCACTTCAGATATCCATTGGATCCTATGTGAGAATCTCTTGAAGGACTGACAAAATAGCGCTTTCAGAGATAAAACACGCAAGGGATGTTTGTGTTGACCATAGATGGAGAGCAGGGCTTCCTCTGAAAGACCTGGTCATAGTATTGTTTTCTGAGGCTTTTTAAAATGGCAGTTCAGTGAGACTGTGACATTTGGATAATAAAATGAAGAAAAGATGTCCTTAACAACATGCTCTTTTTTACTAACATTTACTAACAGGCTACTAAGAATTAGAAAAAATAAGAGGAGAGGAAAATATTGATAAAAAATAATGTGAATATGTCGCATAACAGAACAGGCATTATCATAACAGACGGTGTAAAAATGTAACTTTTGTCCACATTGGTAAGAGAGGAAAACTTGCTAAATGACTACACTGGAGCTTACAAAATAAGCAGGAATGATTAACAGAAAATTTGGCCGAGCTGGCGTGACGCACTCTGAAATGTGCTTTGGACGGCTTAGCATAGCTTGGCTCAAGAGCACACGCCAAATGCGCTTATTTTCCAAACATTCCCCTCCATTCATCGTAAAGCAGTCTGCTGTGTGCTGAATGCCACATTCATATTCTGTGTTGTTCATTGATGAAAATAAAATTGGAATTGATATGTAAATGCAGTTTTAAAAGGGGAAATTAACAGTAAGTGGGTTTTCTATCTCCGTATTTGCCTTGGTCCATAATTACATCAAAACATGTATATTTTTGAATGAACAACTGAGCTAGTTGGACTGGAAATAGTAGCCCATTGTACTTCATGGTAAATAGGCACTTCAGTGTCAAAATGTGTCCTCAAAAACCAAAAATGTTGTTAATCATGGAACATTAGAAACACCCAGATTTTCACAAATGGAATTATAATTGCAATACAAAAGAACACCTTAGGAAGTTCTTCAAATCTGAATCATGAGACAATATTGAATATTCTGAAATATTGAAAAATGTAAGTTTTGTTTCCCCACCCTTATAAAATAAACAAACAAGCTGTGAGTTTGGGGATTGACTTGTTGTGTTACTTTTGCTCTTCGTTCAACAGAGCAAAGGACGACAGTGCAGGGGCAGGTGTACTTCCTGCATACCCAAACCGGCGTGAGCACCTGGCATGACCCCAGAATACCGCGGTAGGTCAAAGGTCACCTCCATCCTCTGAGCAAGGGATTTTATTTATTTTTTTGTAGCTGCAATGAATTTTCTTTTTTTCTCCTTTCCCCTTTATTTTTTTCCTGTGATATATAAAAAATTGCTTTTCTGTTGGATTGATAATATGTGTGATTCACTAACTTAAAAATCAGTGTTGTGTTGAGTTTGTGTGGGGTGGGGTAGGGTGGGGTGGAATGGGATGGGATGGGGTCGGGATTGGGGGGAGGGGGATTTGAAAGACCTGCACGTGAAGCCCTGAAGCAGCTGAAAATTGGGGGGCCGGGGGGATTCGGGGGGGTGGGGGGGCGTGCGTTTACGTAGCGGTAGCATAGCAGAGCCTCAATCCTGTTCCTCTCTCAGGGACCTCAACAGTGTGAACTGCGAAGATCTAGGACCTCTGCCCCCTGGCTGGGAGGTCAGGAGCACAGTGTCAGGAAGGATATATTTTGTCGACCACAATAACAGAACCACACAATTCACCGACCCCAGGTTGCACCACATAATGAGGTAATCTCACCATGGAAGGAGCCCCACCACAGCCAGTTTGACCCAGCGTAGGTCCAGCAGGGAGGAGAGGGACTGTGCTCGGGTGCTCAGGGCCGCTCACTGTCAGTGCACCACTGCTTGCTTCAGCCGCATGGCCGAGACACTGTTACACTGGGGAGGAGAGGGTGTACCCACAATTCCCCACGCTACTGCTCCACACATTTGATCCTTGCTCAGTTTGATCTGATCCCATCCTGTCATCCTCACATAACTCTTGAGAAGTAAATCTGATTCAATGAAATAGCTTTTTTGTTTTTCTTCTTTTCTTTCTTTCGTTTTGTTTGCTTTGGTCTTTGATTTTTGAATTGCCCGGTTTGTTCAGCTCAGTAGTATTAATGGACACTTGTTGTGGCTTTGGAATGGATTGAGTCTTACTGCTGCCGCTTGTGGTAGGAATAGCGGAGGCTAACACTGGTGTGTGTGTGTGTGTTGTGTGTGGGCTGTTCGTGCTGTGTAACAGTCAGCAGTCTCAGGTAAAGGAGTCCGGGCAGAACCTCCAGGTGCAGCCGGAGGCTCCAGTGGAGGAGGGGTGTGAGGGGGAGGTATCCGTGCGTTATGAGAGGGATCTGGTCCAGAAGCTGAAGCTGCTACGCCACGAATTGTCCCTGCAGCAGCCCCAGGCTGGACACTGCCGAATCGAGGTGTCCCGTGAGGAGATCTTTGAGGTGAGCTACCTGTACTGCACCTGTGCAGCACACCTCCTTCAGCTTCACCTTTCACACCTCAATTCATTCTTCTACTTCTCTTACTCCTGCGCACACTGTTGTTCTCCTCTCACTCATTCAGTACTGTCTGCCAGTTTCTCTTCTGCTCACTTCTCTCCCTCCCTAAATTATTGATCTTCTTCCTTCACACTCTTCTGTTTATCCATTATCTTCCTCCTTCGCTGTCGCCTGATCTCTCCTCCCAAGCCGCTCTCAAAGGTTTGGCCTGGTTCATGGCCCATTCCTGCATTTCAGTGTTACCAGTAGGGGGCAGTGTCGCACAGAGCATTTTATCATAATACAGACATCTACGTTCCATGCTGCAGCTTCCGTTTCAATTACAGAGTGTGTTTTTCATAGCATATAGTATCGGCCATTCATTTATGACCTATTATTATCCGCTGATAAACATTGAATCTAATACAGGAGCATTAGACCAGCACTTTGGTGCCATATGATCCACAGACACAAGATGGAGCAGTTGTTTAGGTTGATTTCTTCAGTCTTCTTAACAGTCCTCCACAGGGTATCCATACTTTGCAGTAGCATGGCTTCTTTTAATTTTCCATGCTTATTTCCCAGGTCAGTAAGGCATTATTGATATGTAATCATGATTGTTTTTGCTGACTGTTGTCCTTCCAGGAGTCCTACAGACAGATAATGAAGATGAGGCCGAAAGACCTGAAGAAGCGACTGATGGTGAAGTTCCGTGGAGAGGAAGGACTGGATTACGGAGGGGTTGCGAGGCAAGTCAAGTCACACTTAAGTGCCTGTGAGAAAAATAAAAATGCCACAGGGTCCTCTCACTCACAGATTCATTATTCAGGGTACCCTGACCTTTTTAGTCTTAGCAGAATCTCTTCATGTTATTGTCTGGTGCAATGTGTTCGATGTCTCATGTTCTCTGTCGTTTCTCCAGGGAATGGTTATATCTCCTCTGCCATGAGATGTTGAATCCATACTACGGCCTGTTCCAGTATTCCACTGATAACATCTACACATTACAGATCAATCCCGACTCCTCTATTAACCCTGTGAGTGCCACACACCTGCCGGCATACACAATTTCCAATTTCATTTTTTCAGCCAGCTGGTTAAATGGCTTATGACTGCTTAGTATATCGTACAACTGAAGTGTTCTTCTAACACAGTCTACTATCGCAGAATGGTTACAATTTTCCTATTATTTTATATGAAAGCTCTGCATGTATGAATGGTTACTATCAATATTTTTTCATACAAGGTAGTGTTTCTTTAAAACGTTTTAGTATGTAATCTTTTCCACCATCAGCAGATTAAATGAACTTAAATCTTGTTTAATTCTAGCCTGGGCTCTGTGAATGTTGGTTTTAATGCTTTTATGTTTGGATAAATTGTACTATCAATGTAAATGAATTGGACTGAACAGAATACTCATTTAAATGAGGAAATCTATTCGAATCTGTGGACGTAAAATATCCAAACTGTTAATAATTTTAGTGTTGCAGATAGTGGTTGTTTATATTAGTCTCCTCTAATGGTTATTGTGTTTTTACAGGATCACTTGTCTTATTTCCACTTTGTCGGGAGGATAATGGGCCTGGCTGTTTTCCATGGACACTACATCAATGGCGGTTTCACCCTACCTTTCTACAAACAGCTCTTGGGGAAACCTATCCAGCTGTCCGACCTGGAGACGGTCGACCCGGAGCTGCACAAAAGCCTTGTGTGGATCCTGTAAGTCCAGTATCTCCACAACCATTCCGGTCCAAGAGTCCGGTCTCGCCTTGCTAAACACAGTCAGCAGCACATTGACAGCAGTCATCATTCAGAAGTGATTGTGTGGCTTGAGGTGCCGTTCAAAATAAAATGTTCGGTTTTCTTATCACGTTTGAAGGATGAACAGAAACACCTGTGGGTTTTTTTTTTTTATATCTGAAGCAAGAGTGGAGCTTGATTTATTTGATTTTTTCCCCTCATCTCTCAAAGATGATGAAATTGCTGTCTATCTGATGGTGATTGTGTCAGTGTTTTATCAGGTCTTACACAGGTCTCTTCATCTTGCAGAAATTTTTTTTTTACTTTTGTTAAATTTTCTGTTAAATATGTTAGCTGCATTATCGTTTGACACATACAAAAAAAAAATCCCCTACAGAATGGCTGTGTGACTGGAAATTGAATGAATGAAAGGATGGTTTCTGACTTCTGCACTGTGGTGTAAATCATAGTTTTATTTGGCTAGTGAAATTAGCTGTAATCGGAGTCATATTACAACTTTCATTGTTTATCTTCCATGTCGGATTTCTGAACGAAATGTATCCCTCTTGGTGACTCCCTGTTATTTGAACTGCTTGCTTTTGTTATTGCCCTTCTATATGTCATGGTTTTTTTGTATGTTTTTTATGAAATATTTGCCTATGTTTTAATGGTAGTGCTATGACATGCCCTAATTCTGTCTAGTTTTGTAGTATTTTGAGTTTTTTTTAATCAATGTTATTTAAATTGTTTTGGTTTAATATTTGAGTTTTTGCATCAGAGCTTGATATGGATACAGAAATTAAGTATGATAAATGCTAATAATTAGGTGTGTTGCCTCTGGTTTGACTCTCCTTTTCTGTGCAAGTCATTTTGAGCATGACTTTGATAGAACCTGGTCTCTGAATGAAATGTCCGTTTGTTCTTTATTGCAGAGAGAACGACATTACGCCCGTTCTGGATCACACGTTTTGTGTGGAACATAACTCATTTGGAAAATTTCTCCAGCATGAGCTGAAACCAAATGGAAGGAACATCCCGGTTACGGAAGAGAACAAAAAAGAATACGTAAGGTGAGCTGGTGAAACACAGGATTGTAATCGCACCGCAAACTGATATGTGAGATATGGAACACTATGCCACACTGGTCCCAGGTGAGAGCCACACCACACTTATCAGCTCACAGCAGAAACACTCTTGATGACGGACCACGTTTCTTGGTAAGTGTTTGTGTGAAATGGTTCCATTGCACCATTGTCTGGATTTTGCAATGTGAGTTTATGTAAACGGCTGTGTGCTGCTTGCACAAGCCTGTTGGGAAGTGTAGGACGCTGTGGGGAAATGGCACATTTCCTTCCTATTTCTTGTGAATAGAGTAGACAGACATAATGTGCCGAAGTGATGTACTTTTTTGAACCAGGTCAAGTGCGTTCATGATGTCTGCAGTGTTTTGCAAGGTCATCTTTGCCTTTCTTGCGTTATTTTGCGCTCCTCAGGGCTGCTGTAGAAAGGACCAGTCCCTATGATTCATGACTCAGTGAAGTATAGGGAGCTGTGGGTGTTTCGTTGAAAATGTGATGCAAAATGGCACAATTCCACATTAAGAAAAAGAGGACACTTTCAGGAGAACTTTCAGTGGTCTATGAATAATCCCTCAGAATTGTTGTCATTCTCTTCCTCTTGTTTCTGACGCTGACGCTTTGATTCTGTGTTTCAGACTCTATGTGAACTGGAGGTTTATGCGAGGAATCGAAGCTCAGTTCCTAGCCCTGCAGAAAGGCTTCAATGAGTTAATCCCACAGCACCTGCTAAAGCCATTTGATCACAAGGAGTTGGAGGTAAAACTCTCAGCCTCTCTTACGATGCATGAAAGTCTGTGGAAACTGACCTTTTTCATGCCAGGAGGCTGGTGGTACTATCCTCCCTGTCTGTAAGGATATGTTTTCCTAGCGTCTTTCTTTACAATATCTATAGGAACAGAGTTGGACTGATAATCTGGTACACTGGGTATGTTCCCGGTGGGAATGATGCACCTTGGTGCTGATATAATTTTATTTATTATTTTTAATAAAAAAAAAAAACTAAATCTGGCCAATGACCAGCCCATAAAGCAGGGACAGTGGCCATTGGTTCATGTTCTATACTGACACTTGGCTGGCCCAATCACATCTCTTACTGGGCCCCACTGCTCCTCCTCTGATCTCTCGTGTCAGATGCTGTGGCTCAGAGCCAAAAATCTGTGAATGGATGAGGGCGTAAAAATGGACAAACAAAAGCATGAGGAGGGTGCGGAGAAGTTGTGGGCCAAAGAAAATTTTAAATCTAGAGGCGGATTCCGCTAGACCTGCAAAAATAACAAGACATGTTTGCTGCACAGGCTGCAGTAGCCTCAACATCTACATTACCCAATACTGTGCAGCAACAGGTGGAACATGAAGGATGAGAGGTGGCTGGACATGGCCCCTGCCAGGTAGAGGAGCAGGTGTGTGACAGGGAAGCTGAGCAGGGACAGAGTGAGCAGGAGCAGGAGGAGAGTGTAAGCAGTTGAAGCAGTAAACATGGAGGAAGGATCAGGGATGAGGTGATCTATCAACTGTGTAAACCTTATGCAATATTCATTTCATCAATATTTGGATACTTGAAATCTGTATGTATACTTGTCTGCTCAAGTTTGTAGTGGTTTGGGGAAATAGTACAGTAGGTGTACATACATTTAAGGGGACTGCAAGGATGGTGTACTGGTGGGTTGTGTCCAACTGATTATGGTAGACCATCCAGGCCAAAAATGCCAGGGCCGATTTTTTTTTTTGTCCCAGTCCAGCCCTGTATAGGAGTATCTCAGTAGCCAGTCTTACAGCGTATTGTATAAGAGTGTATCTGTTTGTTTTGAACTCATTTTATTGCATGTATTCATTGTGGTCAATGGCAAAGACAGCCAGAAATGTCTGCTTGGCATTGTTGACTTGTGTTGCCATGGCAGTAGTGTAGAGTCATAATTCCGAGCAGGAGTCTTGATTCTGTGTGTTTACAACCGCAGCTGATCATAGGAGGTCTGGGGAAGATCGATCTGAGCGACTGGAAGGCCAACACCCGGCTGAAGCACTGCGTCGCCGACAGCAACATCGTCAAGTGGTTCTGGCAGGCGGTGGAGTCGTTCGACGAGGAGCGGAGAGGGCGGCTGCTGCAGTTCGTTACGGGGTCCACGCGCGTCCCCCTGCAGGGGTTCAAAGCGCTGCAAGGTGGTTATCGAATGAACTGAGTCTTTGGGTTTCCCACACTTTCCACACAACCTGCTGCTGACTCAAACCTGTAAGGAAGTGGCCGATGCTTGGTGGACAATGCAGATGCAACAGTTTTGTCTGCGCAGATACTTGGCTGCAGTGAACTGTGGCATACTTGGAGGAACACTCACTTTTTCTGCATGTGGGAGTCCTCTGTGTTGTGTTTTATAAAGAGTTGAAATATCCCCCAAAACACACACACACACACAGTGAGTCAGTTCTCTGTCATCATGTTCACATCCTGTTTCTAGGGACTGAAATTAGGGCACTGGTCATACTTACCAAAGGGCAAGTATCTTAATAAAGGACTTTTGTCCTAACTTAGAGTCCTACTTGCATCACAATGAGTTCCAGCTATTTTCGTAATTAGCACTTTAGCTCAATGGTCCTGAATTTGAGGAGCATGGCAAGATCCCAGGGGGCAATCGAGGAGATTTCATCTGAGAAGTTGTCTGAGATCTAGACACGTTGATGCTCCAGGGAAAAAGATAATTAAATGTAAATCCTAAACAACAGGGTAACAAGAGGTGGTATTAGAGACTGCTAGGTCCTCCGAGTGAATATCAGGACCTCTGAGTCATACTCTTCAGCTTGGGGCTTGAGCAACAAATATTTGACCTCACTCCCAAATCTCAACTTGAGAAGTGTTCCTTTTTCAGGGTTTTGGATCAGTGAAATATGAAAGATTAAATGCCATCAGATTTTCATTAAGTTAATGCTGGGAAGCCGTTAGTGTGACTGCATGCTGTAGTGTAGCAGTGCGATTTAGTAGACACTGTCATAGAGGTGGGTTCAGCGTTAACTAGAATGTATGTTTGTAAGGTTCTACAGGTTCAGCAGGACCAAGATTGTTCACTATCCACCTCATAGATGCCAACACGGATAACCTGCCCAAAGCCCATACCTGGTAAGATTTTAATGCAGTAAAATGACTCTAAATGATGCCGTTCTCTCATTTGTGCTTTTCCTCAGTAACTTTGCAGCAGTGTTTGATGCATATAGCATTGCCTTTTCATGCACAGAGCTTTCTTATCAATTAGCCAGATCTGGTGTTGCTGCACATTCTCCAGCAGTAGTGGTTTTGTGGGAATTAATCGTGTCTAAACCTGCTAATGGATTTTGATACTTGCTCAGTAACACTATGTACATTGCATTGTTATGGTAATCTAGGCTTAACGTCATATACCCTGCTCTCCTGAGAGGTAGGGGCTGTATATTTTACAGTAGTGGTGGGGGGGAGGGGGCTGTTGGGGTGGTAGACCCCACTCCTGACTTTTAGCCCATACAGGCTAAAGGCTAAAGTTACTCTCGACCTGTCTCCCCAGCTTCAACCGCATCGACATTCCACCGTACGAGTCCTACGAGAAGCTCTACGAGAAGCTCCTGACTGCGGTGGAGGAGACCTGCGGCTTTGCCGTGGAGTGAAGCCTTGCCGACATCGGCTGCTTAGCAACAAGCAGTAACCAAACCGGCCCGGCGAAGTGCGAGAGTATAGGGGGACTTCCTGTGTGGCAGCACGCTGTAGGACAAAAGCCAGAGCGAGACCTCGCCTCCTGAGCCAGTAGGGGGGGAAGCGGCAACACGGACGCCCGGAGGCTCAAACCTTCAAACGCTTTCGAAGAACTTTAGGAGACATTTATCGCTTTGTGAGGGGTTTTTGGGGAGGGCTGCGAAAACAAAGTTGAGGTTTCACTAACGAAGTGAGCGGGAAAAAAAATGCCACTTTCCCCAAGTCCCGGCCTGTGCCAGCTGCACCACTGAAGTCTTTGATTTCTAGTCATACCTTGATTGTGAATCAGCAAAACTCAAGCTTCGTAGTCACAAATGACAGAGCCACACTCAGCTGCAGCAAGCGGAGTTCATGTCTTCAGGCCTGGTCTTTGGCTTTCAGCCTGTTTGCCTACTAAGCCCATCGACCTAATGCACATACTCCATGCGTTGAAACACCTGGCAAGGAAACTACACAACAATGATCAATTGTGTCACGTTTGTGTGCGTTTCTCCTCAGTGCTAGTACACAGCATTTAATATATCCTGTTATAGTTTCAAGGGTGGCTTGCCATTTCCAGGCTTCCAGGTTTCTGTTGTTTTTCGGTTTGAGGTTTTCT
Organism: Albula goreensis; assembly: GCA_022829145.1. NCBI lineage: Eukaryota > Metazoa > Chordata > Actinopteri > Albuliformes > Albulidae > Albula > Albula goreensis. Next base: position 5,900,562 of record CM040748.1, on the reverse strand, counting down.
CTCCAGATGGCTTTTATGGGTGATTTGCATTCAGGATAAAAAAAGTGTATTTTTTTATTACCGGGAGTTGCAGATTTTGTCCCCGACAACCCTGAGCTCAGCCATAGACCTCTTTTTGGGCGCATCCAATGCCCAGACAACACTGCCACAAATATAATTAAATGTGTAGCAGAATGTTGTGCTCAGTGCTCACAGTTTAGGCGGTTTTGTCGAAGTAGAGATGTAGCCCGATGTGGTAACATCGAGTAAGGAGAAGGCGGTTTTTTTCCCACCTTGCTTATTACTTTCCTTGAGGTTCAAGCTTGAAAATTTAAGTAATGGTTTGCACATAGGAATTTTCCCATTCACAAAAGACAGTGAGATTTATGTTTTAAGGTATTGTAATGAATTACCGGCATTCTCCATTGAAATATGTAAAGCATGTTGTTTTGAAAGAAACTATGGATCAAAATTTATGGAAATAGACAGAGAAGACTCACCTCCGTGCTACACAGACATACCTCTTCACCTGGTTCAACAGAGAAGAGCATGCACACCTGTCCCTTTGAATATTGTCGACTATGTAATCTCCTTTGAAATAACCACCGAAAAAATAAAACTGGTAGAGAAGTTGTGACTGAAATATTAAGAATGGCATAAAACATGTGATATACAGCCCCTGGAACTGTATGTAAAGCAGAAGTAATTTTATTTTAAAAAAATCAAAATTGTGTAACAGTGTAATACGTGTACAGGATATCTGAAATCTTTGTCTTTCTAAAACCATACTAATAAGGGTACCTCAGTCGCGTTTATTTCTGATAATATTGTAATAGTTTATTTTTGTATTTTACATTTTGCACAAGAAGGAGTAAAAAAGAAAGATATGGAGGGGAAGCGTTCTGAAATATTCTGAGTGTTCAATGAATGATGATCAACCAGCAATACTCCTGATCTGTCTGCTTTGGTGAATGAGACACTGCAATCGAAACGTTTGGTTGAAAGGCCTAGTATTACATGTACAATGAAAGAAATGAGGAATTCTAGGTCTTTGGAATACGGAATCGGTTTTATCAAAGTGACCTCTGAGCTGAGTGAAGCGTGCTTGGTTGGTTTCAGATGGCATTATGAAATGGTCAGATCCCTTCATTAGGACTGTATAAATCAACTAACTTGAAGCCTTTGTACTTTTTAATTTCAACCACTTTGTCAATATTTTAACTCATACTTGTACTATCTGTGATATGCATCCAGTTCTGCTTGTCATTCTTCACCCAGCCTTTTTTTTGTATCAAAAGCCAAAAAGCATGTTGAAACACAGTATGTTATACACTGATGTAAACCCATAGAATGGGCTATGTTGAAGACATAACAGAAATAAGTGATGAAATTAAGTAGGTTTAACAGCTTGGTTTCCCTTGTAAACCTTTAGCAGGTAGTTCTAGAAACCATTCAATGCAAATGAAAGACTGCAGGAGGTCTAAGATTTCAATGTGTAGTGCTTGAAGTGCATGGCACTAGGTTATTCTTTTTATATAAAAAGAGCCAACTTCATTGTTTTAAGTGTGCTGTAACCACTTGATTTTATTTTACTAATTATTTATTACTATGTAATGTTCTTTTTTTAGTATTGCTGCTATCATTATTCCATACTTTTGTTTTGTTTTTTTTTAAGCTGATTATTTGTGAAAGCTGTACACTAATCTCTATTTTATGTATGAATCAAAGTATTTAAAAATGCTGCTATTACAAACTAGGTAAAACAAAATAGAAGACCTTGAAGATGGAGGGATTTAGCAGTGACTGAGGCTAGACCCTTAGAGGTCATGTTTCTGTTTGTGAAATATGCAATAAAACCTGACAACTTTATATAATAGTTTCTGTGTTAACATGTCATTTCTTTTATTGCATATAGTATTGTTGACATAAACTGTCAACACCTTTATTTAAATACTCTTCTCACAAGATATACGGACATTCGATGACAGTCTTGACATTTATGTGGAGACTGTTGCACACCAAGCCTTGGGACTGAACTTGGGAAAACTTTTTTTTTTTCCTGTTAATATATTTACAGCAACTTACACAATGAAACCAGCAGGTTCACTCCAGTTTGTACTTGTCACAGGTTCTGAGTTGTTTTCTTTGTTTACTGAATGCACACTGAATCTTGAATTTCTACTTCCTAACCACACAAGAAAAGGCACATTGTAAAAAATGCTATGAAATAAATTATGATTAAAACTAGACTGAATTCTGATTTTAAAACTCATACAACAGTATGCATTCTTAGCTGAATATCAAAATAGTCATTGTTGTTACTGTTGTACAAAATTATTTTACACTTCAGCCTGTGCATGTATACATTAGAGCTGTCAATTTTCACAAAAAATACCATTCAAAGGGTAAAATGATCAAAATTCAAATAAATGTAAAATAAAAAATGCAGAAAGGTGACCTCAAACATCAAAATGTTTTTCCACGATACAGTATTTGATTAAATAATAATGTTGATTCTAAAATGTGCAGGAATTGTAGCGTCAGAGGAGGAAATTACGTTTCCTGCCACAAGGGATTGTGGGTATTTGGCACATTTGAGAACTGGATAACTGGAACAATATTGTGACAAAGGTTAGGTCTGCAAAGGTCCAGAGATGTGCTCATGACACCAAAATCTGTGGATCAAAGTTCAAAATTTGTTCTGATAGCCCTAGTAAATATACAATGGATACAGTACAAACTGTTTATCGACTCCTCTGCAACAATTTCCTACAGATCAAAATTCAGTCCCTTGTTCTATTGTCTCTTCTCTTTCACTCTCCCATGGAATGTCCTCCACAGAATTCTGAGCAAAGCCCAAACTGAATAAATGAGTATGATGAAGACCAGGAAGCCAAAGGCAAGCACATCTATCAGGTAGTACTGGTAGAATGGAAGGTCGTTCCCAGCTGCATAGAGGTGGGGGGCCCCCTTGTTCCTGAGCACATACTCAGTCCAGAAGATGGCCAGCTCCCTAGACGAAACGGGTTTGTCCCTATGCACCTGTGACAGTCTTCTCATACTGTTTCTGTATGACGGGTCCTCCGTAACAGTCTGCACCGCAGCCCAGATGTCCTGCCCAGTCAGCTTGTTGAGGTTCTCCAGGAGAACTGCAGCCCCCCTGGCCTTCAGCCGCAGGAGGTTTGCATAGTTGTCCCCAAAAAGTGGGAGACCCACGACGGGGACCCCATTGTATATGGCCTCATAGACTCCGTTCTCTCCACCATGAGTGATGAAGGCCCTGGTGTTTGGGTGACCCAGCAGGTCACCCTGTGGAAGCCAGGTTAGCAGCTTGGTGTTCGTTCCCAAGGTGGGGATTGGCGGGCCCGTGTACCTCCACACCACCCTCTGGGGGAGCTGAGCCAGCCCGGCCGCTATCTCCATGGCGACGTCTTGGGGTAGGGTATCAGCACCAACTCCCAGGGAGAAGATAACCACACCAGCTGCAGCTTCATCCATAAACACCTGAAGCTCAGAAGGAAGAGGCCCTCCTGGCCGGATGTGGAAGCCACCTATGAAAACGGTATTCGGCATAACCGGTTTTACAAATTCCAGAGCAAAGTCGGATTTTGCCAGGTAGATATCAGCTTGCTTGTAAAGGGTATAGATGTCCTCCACTGACCTCAGGTATCTTCTGCAGAGTGAGTTATAGGTGGAATAGATGAACATATGGTTCAGCAGACTTCCAAAGCTGGACATGAAAACGTTCTTCAGCCGTTGAAAAAATGTCATTCTGTCCGTGAGTCTTGAGTTCAGCACAGGGACGTACGAAAGTGGAGATGGGGCAATGGTGAAGTGGATATCTTCTGTGGGCATCCACCTGCCCAGCAGAACAATGGGGGCGTTCAGATAGCGTGCTAACATTAAGCCCCCAGGAAAGAAAGGGTCTGCCAGAACAATGTCAAACTGGGCCTCTTGGAGCTGCTGCAGCAACCAGGAGTTTTCGAAAATGGTCTCTATGGCCAGCTTGTAGTCCTGACTGACTCTTCGAATGGACACAAAAAGTTCCCAGTATGCGGCAAGGAGCCGCTTTCTTTCCTGAAGGTGTTGTGAAATATCCAGGACAGAGCAGTTTCTCTCCTCTCCTTCTTGGACCTGGCTTGGTCCTCTGGAAGCTGCACTGTTACGACTGTGAAATCGGGGGACGATTCGTCGATGTTGGGATCGTGGGACAGCCTGAGCACTGTTATGTTGTGACCTCTCTCCTTGAGGTCCTTGATCAAAACCTTCATGGTGGACCAATGGCTCCCACCCACAGGCACCGCCATCACCTTTCCTGCCTCCGTAAGTCCAAAACATGAAAACAATACCGAAATGAAGCACGCCATTAGCATAACCTCATGTTTCGCCATTGTTGGCTTTGGCAGAAGCTCAAGCTCTCGAAAACCGCACCGCCTTCTCTGCAACTCTCTGCTTTCCTGCACAGTCTCTGTTCCTTTACTGTGGCTCGGTTTGCCGCACAGACAATATTTTATAGCCTCCTGCTCTCACGTGGTTAAGGTCATGACAGTCATATTAATCATTCTGGCATGGCCCTTGAAGACAAGAAGGAGTGGATGCCTTTTTTTCTTCTTCTTCGTATTCCTTGTGTCTTTTAGTGAAACTTGGCAGGGCGAGAAGAGGATTACGTATCGAGATCGGTCTTGTTTACAGGGCAGGTGTCTTGCACAAAGAAGTCAGCATGAAACAAAGCACCTTGTACTGTCTAACTCACAGCCATGGTCATGATTTTCTTCTATATATATACTAAATCCTTCTCCAAAAATATATATAAATATATCATCTTCTGTCATCAAAAAAGCTAATCCAGTCTTTGATATATTTTATACATTTGAATTATATGAGAAGAAATACATTAATGCTTAAAACTCTTAAACTGTATCAAGACTGGATGTAAACACCACAGAAACATGATCAAATATGAGTACTTATCAGCTGTGTCACTGTAGACACGACATATTTTACTGTATCTGACTAAATAAAAATATGATCTATATAAGAAATGTTTTTTGTGTTCAGTTGAAAAAGTAACAAAGTAATGATAAGTATAAAAAGGGTATGTGCTCTAACAGTTTAATGTTTCAAAAACGTGTAAAATATATGATGCAAACTCAAATACTAATTTCTAATGCATGATGGAACCTGAAATGCTAGCGTCCCAAAATTCGCTCAAAACCAAATTTCAAAATTGTTATTTTGCATTCATTCTTTATTATGAATGAAAATGAAACCGAAATTTGTGATTAATTCAACACATTGCGTTCTGCAATCTCAACAGATTTCAGCTGACGATGGATCGAGAACGAGGAGCGTGACTGCGCATTGCTCTGTGGAAATTGAGCATGGGAATTTTCAGTGAAAACCCCTCAGGCATTACGGTTAAGAGAACTCCACGTCCCGCTGGCTTCACTGTTTTATGCAAGAAGATGTTACCGGGAAGGCAAGTAAAGGCAAGTTGGGGTAGGCTGTCTGTGGCTCCCAACTGGTTCTCTCTTGTGCCAATCAGAACTAATACTGCTTTATGTTTAGACAGTAGGGAAAAGGAATGTGGCAAATTGGCCTGTATTCCACTCTCTGGAAAGTGTAAAATAATACCTTATGTTTTGGAACCACGCATATGTTTATGAGCTATGATATAAATGTAGTGGCTGTAATATACGCATATGTGTATTTTTATATCTAACATTTTAATCTCCTGCTGAATCATTCACCTTGTCTGTAAATGTAATATTTGTGATGGGAAGATAAAAAGGTGTGAAGTAGATAGCATATCCTGTGACCAGGAAGAGCTTTGCAATCTTCACTTCTTGTAGGAAATCCTGCCTTTGTGAATATAAACAATTTGTGTAAGGTTGTGGAAGGGGCACATGGGGAGAGTGAGGTGTGTGTTTTGTGTGTGTGTGCATGTGAGAATTAATATGTCACTAGCATAATGTTTGTGTTTGATTAAATCTCACATCCTGTGCTACTCCCTCCTAGCCCATGTTCAAATGCCAAAATCATAAAATAAACAAATGCTTTCCCACCTAAACTGCAGAGCACTGCAACTAAAGAGCCATGTAGCTGTATGTCCACATTTCACTGTTCTTTTTATATAATATAAAATGTATCATCAATAGCATAATATTATCAAGAAACAAATATGATGTTTGCATTGTATTGTATTTTTTCTGGGTAAGCTATTAATGATATGCTTGATGACATCTTTTTATTTATAAAGATCTGCACATCAGCCTATGGTAGGCAAGGTTGCATATGGTAAATTATATATAAGGCAATATACTAAACCCCATTACTCTCAGCCATTGAAGGTCAAAGCTGTACAATTTACCCAATGGCAAATACAGGGGGTCCTCGGGTTACGACGGTCTCGAGTTTCTCGTGGTTACGACGCACTCCCATAAATTATTTAAAAAACCTAGTTTCGACCTACGCGGTTTGGTTCGTACATACGACCACAGAAATAAAGATAAGAAATTGTTCTTTTTTATTATTACTGTTTCATTTAATTACTGTATTTTATATGTCCTTCATGTGTTGTTTGTACAGAGTGAGTGACTTAAGATGTTAACTTCAGTATAGTTTAGGTATAAATTCCGATTTACGTCGAAGAACGGAACTCGTTCGTAAGTCGAGGACCCCTGTATGAGGCAATATACTAAACCCCATTACTCTCAGCCATTGAAGGTCAAAGCTGTACAATTTACCCAATGGCAAATATATTTGCCTTCTGATACCAGTAACATGAACAAGCCTCCGATCTGACAGCTTTCAATGGAGTGCATCTTTGTCTGGAAACCAAGCATTGGAATCTGCTGAGGTAAAGTACAGTAATGTCTAGTTGCATGAGTGATGCAGAAACAATGCCATAAATGTCCACCCAGTCATAGAGACATGAGTCAAAAAAGCAGAGGAACTCCATTCAAACAGTGCTGACACTGTCAAAATGAATCGCTGATGTTTATTTCCATCAGTAGAAGAGGTACTACTTTGCAATAAACATTCATATATCCATGCCACAGCACCAAACCTGGATGGATGGATAGTAGTTTAGGCACAGATAAAGGTCCCAGACAGTGGCATTAGCTGGTGGTATTTTTTTTTAGTTTTGTGTTGAGGTGGAATTCGATGTTAATTGTCAAGAGGTATTGATGAATACTAACATAATCAAATGTATTGATTCGAATCCGTGGCACTCCTCACGCTTGGCGTGTTGGGTAAATTTCCCAGAAGGTCTATTTTCTGTCACTCCAACTAATGAATAATTGAATCTTCCGAATCAAGACTAAATGCGTTCGTGCCCTCGCGATCAATATCAATTTTGCGCGGAATTCAATACCTGATTGTTGCCCGAGCATTATAAACACAACAGTCTCAACAGGCTGTTCGGCAAAGACTTGCAGCAAATACGAACGAAGCCATCTCTTCTCCTCCAGGCCAAAAGGGTAAGGGCTGTCTGAAGTTTTCACGGTCCGAGGAAGCTGCTGTCATTGAGTGGTTCTTGATTACTCAGCGGCTCCTGTCTTCGGGAGCGTGCCATTGTTTCCGAATAGAGTCTAACAAGGTTCCGTTATCATGCACAATGGTGAAATAACATGGTGAAAAAAGACATACTAACATACTGAAGTGTCGTCTACTGTTCTATTAGTTTATTTTATGCTCCACTCAGTGGTGACCCAACTGTAGAAACGCCCTTGCTTTGTCTGAACAACTGCAAGTTGCTTGGGATGGAAGTTAAAGTAAATAATTCAAATAATCTCGGATCAAATAAATAACTCTAATGTAATGCTCGTGTAAAACTGTCATGAATGTTCAAAGCTTTTAAAAGACATTCTCTTTCTTAAACTTATTTGTCATGCTCCGTGCATCAAATGTTCCATTAAAGGAGCTCTTATTAACTCAGCTGATTTTAATCAATGACTGTATTGTAGGTTTTGGGCAAGAACGTAAATCTCGTCCTGGCTGAACCGGCTGGCTGTTTTTCACACTTTGTATGCCTCCCAGCAGTGATCCAGTATGTCAACACACTGACTCATCTGAACTGCTTCCTCTGTAATTAGCACATCATCAATAATACAGCGGAAAAAAAAACACACAACTGTCATCTCACAGCTCCCATGCTCCCTTTCCACCGGAAGATTTCTGTTTTCCATGGCAACCTGCAAAAGTGATGGCGCGCAATATCTCTGAACCAATGTAACCTCCCAAACCATGGGTGACCTTATGAACACATCCCCTCTCACCTTAATAAAAAGAAAATATTTGACTTAACAATATTGGAACGTTTCATTACTAGTATTCCTACATCGTACCAGAAACTGCTTACACGTGAAAGCAACTGTCCTGGCATTTGACTTTGACTTTCCCTAAAAAAATCATGATGCATACTTGACAGTTTAGCATGGTTCAGTTGTAAATACTTTGCAGATTGCTGGCAGAGCACTATATCAACTTACTGTATTCATATTGGCATTTTAAAATTACCTGTAGTGCCTACACCTCCTCAAAAAAAAAAAAAAAACAACAACCCAGAAACCTGAAGCTTTATCTGCCTGTGCACATGTGGAAATGCATAGGGTTTCTCATGACTGTAATTAATACATTTTCAAGTTAGAACCCTGAGGCTGGGAAAGGTTAAACAAAAAAAGGGGGGTCAGCGCGGTAGTTTCTGAAACTATTCTTTCACTCGCAGCACAACATCAACACAACAGCGGACGTGTCAGCCCGCCTGGCTCATTATGGCCGTCATTGTGTAAGTTTGGATTTCTCCAATGCTTTCGTAACAGCTGTCTGACAAGTTTGATGGGTCCGAGGTTCATGTTGGGAACTGAGTAGCACTCTGACATTTAGAAGTCTATGACGAATCCTTATTGACCTTTAAGAAAAACATGCCCTGTTTTGCATACTTTCAGTGACTGTTTTGCTTTCAGGCCAAATGCATTACAGCAAGCTAGTGTTGCATTACTTGCTAGTAATGATTTAATTTATGGTAGTGAGTTACTCAGGTTTAGCAGAACCTGTGTTCCCATGTGAGCATTTGTGCTGGAGTTAGCAACATTAATTTATGTCATGGTTCATGCAAGCAAATGTGGCTCAAAATGTTTCATAGAAAATAAATTAACATTTATTAAGTCTCAACAAAACAGTTAGAGTAATGCACATGTTCAATTAAAAAAAACAGATTGTAAGACTAAAAACAGAATGAAAATCCACAATAAGAACTGTTACAAAGCTCTGTAAGAGACCATATATTATGTATATTAATACTGACCTACACTGAGTTCAGTAACAGGAAATGAAAGTGGATGAATCTTGTCTGAAATACAGATGCTGATTGTCATTCCTGCTGACATGGTGAATATGAGAACTAAAATAAAAAAAAAAAACTTTAAAAAGCCCCCAGCAAATTCTTTCAAGGATTGTGAGACAATGAATGAATTGAGAGTTATGCGAAGCTATTTTTACCTGAAAGGCTTAAAAATGAACTGTTAAAAATGAAAGTAAATAATTCATGGGAATAAGTTAGTAATATATTTGTATATTTATTAGTAATTTTATAATCTTTATGAATTAACTATTAAAATGGCTGAAATTGTTGTATGCAATACTACAACTAATACAAAGTCAGCTTATTTGTGTGTGGCTATATTTTCAGCATTCAAATAGTGAGAATATTTTCAGGCATACTTTAAAATTTAAATTTCCTAAAAAAAAAAAGTGTTCTTCTGAAATCAGATACACTCTCTTTGCTGTAGGAATGTCCTACACTGGCCCCTTGTGGAGTTTTCTGCATCTCACAACAGCTTTTCATTCATATGACCACCAAAACTCTGCATCTCACAAAGCAAAGTGTCCAGTCATAATTTGACACTAATGGTGTACATATGAGAACAGCTGGACTCATGTGTGCACAGTAAGTGTTAAATAAACACTGGACATTTTGCTGTGAAGTAAGTCCCAAAGATGAATGTGACTTCATATAATGGCTTCATTTATATGAAGGCATAATAATAATAATAATAATAATAATTAATAATAATATGATAAACCATTTGATTTAATGGTTTACTTTGCATACTTGCATATACATACAGATACTATTACATGATAACATTTTATGAAATTCATGCAAGAAAAAATTGTTTTCATCCAAATGTATTCATTAAATTCTGCAGAAACTGTTATCAAGAGCTAGTGGAATATCACACTTCATTGGTCCCCTTTTAAAATCTTTACTGTTCTGTTTTCTCCTTTATATGGAAGATCATTATTTTTTTACATCTGACTAAGGATTTTGGATAAAACTGGTGATGTGCCATAGATAATACACAACAACACAATATCATAATGTGAAGGGCCCTGTTTGGTACAAAACAAAGAGAAGACTAGACACATACAAAGGCTTCATGATTACTTCATACTAAATCTTGAAATAATGATAGGGTAAGTGGAATGCACAAAATATAAATTCAGCCTAAAATGAAGCTTTAACACTAAATGGTTTTTAGTGTTGATAGCTTGAGATGGACTTTACTTGGATATGGAAGTATTGAACTGTTGATATACACATACACCAGAGGGCAACAGTGTGCAAAAATGTTATAAGCCTCACTCTGACTGGACCAAAGCTGTGTCTCAAACCAGGATTTGATTCCCTTTATACAGAGCTGACTTGTAGTCGTCATTTGGTAGGATACATTTTGAGACCCGGATGTGCCTTTGGTCAAAGTCTGTAAAAGAGCAGGCTTTGCACGCTGCTGTTACCCATAATTCCTGGCAAACTTCTCAAACTGTAAAACTAATGCTATCATTGTATCGCACTATAATTAAGATTGTGTTTTAATTTAATTAAATTCCTCTCTCCCCCTCAGTTATTTTTTCTGAGTGTGTCACATATTCTCGTGTGAAGTTTGCGAGTGAAGCTTCGCGAGGCTGAAGTAGAGGCTGCATGGGAATGCAGCCCAGCTTAATTTCATTTCTGTGCCATCTATAGTGAGGTGATTGATGTACCCACATACTCTGTTAACCGCGTGTTTGGGCATGATCCTGCTTATTCAGTCAGATGACCCCTGCAAATTCAAGGTGACATTCTGTCATGGACCAAATACTCCCGTTCAGAATACTGTCACCAGCCCAAATATGAAACCCCCACAAACTCTTTGGCAACCATTTTCCAGACAATTCAACAGCCCAGAAGGGTATAATCTCTTGCTGTCTGTTAGAAACGCTCATTGAGACATCCATAAAAGTGTGCAGTGAAATGGTAAAAAACCCAAAAAGAGTTGTTGATAAAGAACAAGTCCATCTTGATTCAAATGCCATTTGCAATCTGAGCAAAGTCAAAGGTCAAAGGTGAGCTCAAAATGGAGACCTGGGATACAACGTTTCGTATTGAAACTGGTTTCTGCAATGCAGCACAAGGGGAGAAAAGAATGTGTTATGTTTTATGTGGGTGAGAGAAAACTACTGTCGAGAAAACAGTCCATTCTATTTGGGAGGACGAGGATGACCAGTAGAAGCTTCAGAGGTGATATAAGCAAAGCCTTTTTGAGTTTGCTGCATTTGTTCATGGATAATGTCTCATAAGACTAATCTCAAGCTGCCACACATCTGCATGGTACACAGCTCTTTACCTGGTTTTGAAGGACAGGTACTTATTACAGCATCCATTCATCAAATCCTGGTGAATTGACTGTGTAGACAGTCATTGTTTTGTTTTTGGAAGGACACTCTGTCTTGGGATTTATCGGTTCAATCATGGTCATTATGAGTGAGAGTGGAATAGAAATGTCACCTCTGTAATAACAGGATCTCATTAGCTGAGCTCTCATCACTTAATTACTCACAGCTCAATTCTTTGTCTAATTGTGAATGAGGCATAATTGTCAGCTCATACATAGATCTCTGTCAAAAAACCCCAAAAAAAAACGGATTTAATTATTCTCATCAAGGATTCATATACACATTATGGAAAAGATATACGTACACTAGATTTCCTTTGATTGAAGGTAAAATGGGATGTAAGCGATGCTGGCGGGGAGGCTGCTGCTTGCTCGTTTGATAGAATTTTATATTTTCCCTTGTGAGTAAGGCTCTAAAAATTAGGGAGCATTTTCCCAGAATTCTGTTTCTGCACCTGCTTCATTTGTCTTAGAATGCTTGTTGACTCTGTGTTCTAAGATCTGCAAAAGAATGATTCGTTAACGTAATGTATGATCAACAACAAAAGTAAACGCTTCTCTGTGTGCCAAGAAGCCAGGTCAAATAACCTTAATAGGCGATGAAGAGTCACAGATCTGAGAGAGTACTCCTGAGAGATAAAATGCTTAAATCCAGCCTTGGCTTCAGGCAGCTGCAGTGTGTCCATATCACTGGCATACAGTTTAATCACTGAGTATATATCTGAACAGCATGTTATTCATCTGACTGATGCTGGATGTCTGAATGTGCAGATAATCTCCATTTCATTTCCATATGGCAGTTTTATTTTTGTTTCCTGGAATCATTAAATGTGTTTTTTTACTGCCCACTTATTCATTAATGAGAAATTGTATGAGGCCAGTAATAAGCTGCCCATGTTTAATTTAAAACAAGCATATGTTTTTTCAAATTTTTCGATTCAGCAGGTTATATCCTCCTCCGCCAACACGCTGTTGCAGCTTTAAATTCTTGATATTAAATTACCTGGATTCAATCACCATTGCCCACAATCCTGACTTACAAATTAATTAAAACATTTTTTTTTTTTACTTAATGGGTTTACATGTTTAGCAAGTTTTGCTGTGTCTCAATTTGAGAGCCTATAATTGTAACGGACACCTACATTTTATTCTTGATGTTGATGTTTATGTCTCAATGTTGACTGAATCCAGGCCCAAGCCTGTGTCATTGCTTGTGCACAGAAACATATGTAAGCTGTATCTCAAAATACAGAAAAACAACAAAAAAAAAACACTAACACTCAAACTGTTAAAGATTTTTAGGCCATTTGACAATATGGTAAAATGGTCTGTTAATGTCAGTTATCGCACATAAATCCTTTAGTTTGTTAGTTTGTGGGTACATGCCTGGACCCTGCTGGATAATATTGCTGTCTGGCAACTTCAATCTGGCACCCAGTGGAAGGAGATGTTTCCAAAATGTGATTTAACATTTCTGGAGGCATTCAGGACTATTCCTTAAGGGAATGGTGCAAGTCTGCAGTGACCCTTGAAGCACTGTGGCCAAACAAACAACTCATATAATCAGATATACAGTATAACTAAACGCTGAAAAGATACCCTGCCAATTTCAGGGGTGCTTGAAAATTGCCTGTGTAATCTGTTGAAACTCAAACACTGGTTTTCTGCCTTGAAGTTTCTAATTTGTGGCCTTCGTTTTTGTGGATCACGAGTAATTTGCAGAATTACCAAATTATGGGCTAATTTTCAGCTTACTTTTGGGAAAAAGCTGGTACGCAGGAATAGATGTTTTCTATTCATAAATTGTCTTAGAGACATGGCGAAGATTTGTCCACAGAAAATAGGTTTAGTTTTATTAATGATTTAATAGGTCATTCATGTATCATGCACATTACGCAATGGAGATTATTAGCACAGCATTCTGAGCTTTACTATAAAAAGATAAGGGAAAAAACAGAAATAATGTAAGCTCACAGTAGAATAATGTTACAAAAATGATCATCTCTCACTTTCATTGAGTTTCTCCCATTTGAACAGTGTTGTCTCTTTCTTCTGTTTTCGTTAAAGTGTCATAGATTGGCTGGAATAGAGTTAATCTCAGTAGCAGTCATCTTCATTAGCATTGTCATGCTGACATTGTTCTGCGAGCTCACACAGGAAGAGAAGACTAGCCATTTAACTCTGATTCTTTATTCTGTTGATTTTACTCAAACTCTGAAATACCAATAAAGTACATATTTGGGGTTATGATATTCAGGTAATTGGCAGGATGAATGGATAGATGCAAGGGCAAACAAAAATGTTCTTTTGTTTTTCTAAAACTTCAACTTTAATTCTAAAAAATGAACCAACTGGGAACACTCCGGTATTGAGAGCAAAAAAATATTAAAGATGAAATGAAATTAACTTGTGTACATTTAGGAGATTCAATGGCACAAATTCATCTATTCAATTTAACATGTGTGCATGATCAAAACGATTGTCTGCACAGCCAGAAAAATAACGTCTTTTTAAGGGCCGCTTACCTTTCAACCATCTATAACCAAATATTTCAAACTCCATCAAAGCGGAACATGGTATTTTAATGATCTGTGCAAAACTTCATCCTCAAAACAAGGACAGCGAATAGATGTTTGCCAAGGAAGACCTCAAGAGGCTGAAACATTTAACTTTGCATTCTTTGCAAAACTCATTCACATGTCTGCTTTGATTTTTTTTTTTACTATTGGAGAAACTATACCATTCAAATAGAATACATTTTTGTTTCCTTTCTGTGTTGCAGTTGCTTTTAATTGATTATTGATTTCTTTTTTAAGCAGACATAGAGTCAGATTCACTAAAGCATTTTCTACGTGCAGAACTGTTCTGCTGGTACAAAAAAGACCAAGACATTCAGACCTGTGCATCGGTGCATTTTTCGCACAGCTCACCATAACAATATAATGACACTTGTGTAGACAATTCAGTGGATTCTGCACTAAGACAGCATGTGATTGGTTGTTGTAGTTCATTTGCTCCAATCACAAATCATGTCACTGAAATTTGTAAATGTAAAATGTATTAAAGGCTTTGATAAATCTAGCCCTGCACAATGGAGACTTCTTAGTTATCTTTCCCTTGAAACTTCTTAATGGGAATTGCTCCTTTTGAAAGCACCATAACCACATGCTTTAGATTCAGTCCCCTACTGCTGCTGAAGGTCATGACAGATGCTCATAGAATCCGGATGGATTTATACTACAGTTTTTCCTGGGTCTAATATTTTAATATTCATTAATTTCCATTGAGTGGAAACAAACACTGCCCCATAAAAGCAGATTGAGTCCAGATAGGCAGGAAAGTTCTTTTCATTCCTAGATGCCCCTCAGATTACCTTTGGCAATTCAGAGTTTGTATAATTTTACAAGGGCTGCATAATTTTTTCCGCTTGTTTCTTCTTTGGAAGCAATCTAGGACTTAAAATCCAATAAAATCTTATCAAACTGCTAAACCGAGAATGTGTTGCAGTGATGCTACATAATTCTAACTGGTAATGAATGGCTTTTTCCACATCCTCATGTCCAACAGAAATACTCTTAGTGTCCCCCCAGCTGAGGTTGAAGGTCACTGGTCTACTCTTTGTAAATTAGGGCAAAGGGCTATTTCAAATTTGCATTATTTCAAAAGAAGTCATTCCTTCTACACATCTCACAAAGAATAAACAGTGTAAATATGGTTTTATCCAAGTACATACTTCTTATGTAACTCATTTATGTCACTTTTCATTTTTTTTTTTGTGTGAATGTCTATATGCCAGTGTGGTCAGTTCCATATAAAGGACAATCTTATACTATTTCCAGCTCGCTTATTATGTTGGTATTTTAATGATACATTCTGCCATACTGCTGTCCTCCGCATCACTGGTGACATATGAATTGTAATCTCAGTGGTATTCAGAGTAATTAATGAGGCAAATGAATGTGTTTCCCCTGCCAGGAGAAAGGGAGAGACGGGCCAGCCGTATGAGCCGCAGTCAGGGGGCGCATCCTGAGAACATTAATTAAAACAGCCGTGACAACATGGACAACAGACCCAAGCATTCACATCAAAATGTGTCCTGTTTTCGGTGCAACTGTCTAGGCTGAATTTTATTTATATATATAATATGTATATATAATATTATTATATTCTCAGACTTTACATAAATTGCAGGACACTCTCACAACAGAGATGAAAGACAGAGACACATCTATTTATACAGTCCAGAAAGCCCATCTTGCAGTTTCCAAACGTGCATCAGAAGTGCTTTCAGCAAGTGTTTAAATAATTAATACTGCATTTTAATATGGATTAGGATCAAGCTTGTGTTTCCATCACTATATGGCATGATTTCTACTGTAGGCAATTACTGCATTGTTATCTTTCCTTACCTTTCTGCTGCTAATCGAATTGTAGTTAGTCAGTTGTTGAATTTAAGAGAGATGACCCAAACGATTAAGTTCCATTGAAATCCATTAAAAACATGTGAAGCTGAGTAATATGGACTGAGGCAGAGCTCATGCATTATCTGCACAATTAACCATGCCAGTTTGATCTGTTTTATGTTATCATAGCCTTACTTTCTAATCCACGAACAAGTCACATATATCATAAAAACAATATCTCTGATCAATATTATATTTAACAGGTGCAAGGTACATTTTTTTAAACAGAAATACAATTTAAACATTCATAAAATCGGATAGAGCAGTCAACAGTAATTGCCAGGTGAATGAAACAATAGATGGAAAACTGTATTTATTATTAGATGGAGGTAAACAACATATAACCAGGACTGTTTTGGTTGAAGTAAAAGGCCAAAAAGTGTTTCTAAAAGTAAATATAGAAGAATATATTGAATTTGGTTGTCCATGCCAGCTCATTTATGTATTTAAATGTCCTGCTAACATTTAAATCCTTTGACAACCCTGACATATAACTCATGAAACTGAAAGGTTAACCTTTTTTTTACAGCTATGCTCTGCTGCTCTTTAAGGTGACCCCTGGAATTCTTTGGTGCCTCACCATCGAAATTACCACTGGACCCCACATATCCTGTGAATTGCAATAATAGAATTCAATTTCCATTGTTTGAATTAGTTACCTATTTATTCATAGGTTAATTAAATTCCACTTGGCAGATGTCAGTTACCCAAAGGCTAACAAGATTAGCGCAACTCTTTTACTTATGTATAATCGAGTGTCATTAGCAGTAATGCTTAATTATGCGAATGACTGGCGATTAGACTTGATGCTATTTGAGTGCTACTGGGCAGAAAATATGCATCTACATTAGACAGTGTCTGCACTCGACGTTCATGACTCAGAGAGCCTGTCAGGGAAAGTTTGAAAAGCAAGGTTTCATTTTTAAATAGAAAGTGTTGAAAGGTCACACACAACAGTGAGGGACATATGGGTAAAACTCACACCATTGATGTGAACTTGTTTGAACTACTGAAGTGCTGTTTATATTCAGAGAGAGAGAGAGAGAGAGTGTAATGGTGATGATATCTTGTTGAATTACACTGCTTTAAAAACAGTGATTCAGCATGAAGTCGCACAGGTCATCCATTATCTAAACTCACTTCATCCAATCCAGGGCCACAAATGGGGCTGGAGCCTATCCCAGCATGCATTGGGTGAAAGGCAGGGAGGCAGCCTGGACACTTACACACACCTACAGGCAGTTTGGCAAGTTTAATCTGCATGTGTTTCGACCGTGTTAGAACCAGCAAGCTACGCAGCGAAAGGGTCCGACTGTGATGGGAATCAAACCTTCCTCCTTCTTGCTGAGAGGCCATAGTGCTAACTACTGAACGACCCTGTTGGGACTTTGCCAGTTGGTTAATAGCTCCATACATGCCTGTGGTTCCACAGCTACAGGTTCCTTAGTGAGCTAACTGATGATTACTTACTGCTATAATAAGGCATATAAAAAGGCATTTTCCACTGACGGGTTACCTACATAGGCAGCCAAAATACTTGCACTTACACACTATACAGGATACAGGTATGTGCTGCCCCCTACAGGTACGTCAGAGTTGCTGTCCAGCATGTGTTTATTTTTTAGTACAGTTGCCAGTGAGCCAAAATTCCAAATAGCTCAATCCTTTTATATGTGTTTGCAAGGGAGAAGGTCATGTGTTCACTTTTCACAGTGGCCAGAGTGGGCCAGGAGGGAGGACGTTGAACAGGAGTTTTAAGCATGCAGCCAATTAAATGTGACACAAAAAAGGACCGAAGTTTTCTGAAAAGGAAGCACAGAACAAAGGATCTTTTTTTTTTTTTTTTTTTCAGAGGTTGTGCTCGTGATCAGGGGTGATGATAGGACAATCACAGGACGCAGTCGGCCGCCCTCCCCAGTGACGGCTCTTTGAGGGTTCCAGAGGTGACCGTAATCCTTTCTTCCCCCAAAGTTCAGAGGCGATATTTAAGCAGTGGAAACGGGAATGACATCCTTTGTGCATCATATATCAGTCGCAGGCTTGAAGAAAATGAGTGGCTTGAAATTACACTGTGGGTCAGCAATGCAGAAAATTGATGTGTGGCTTTTTTGATTGCATCAAAGCAAGAAGACTGTAGGCCATCAGCTGCACAATTCAAAAACACACTTACAGTTCAGATGCTCTGTGATTGAGGGAGAAATAGGAAACACTATCATTCATCATTCATCACAGCTAATGGGCCTCTTTACAGTAGACATTCCGTTAATGTGAATGGTCAGATAATTAAAATAAATAAGCTAATTGAAAAAGTAAAAATGCACAAAATTCATGGAATAGTCCGTCCGCTAAATGAATTCATTGTTTGTCACTTTATTTAATGCGCAGATGTGTTTGGAGCATTTAAAATCAGTTTTTCTGACACACAAATGAAACCCCTGAGCTCATGACGGCTCATTAGACGGAGTTCAGGAAGAACATCAAAGGAGCCGTGAGAACCTCAGAGATCTGAGAGAAGCAGAGCTGACACTTCTGCTCAGGATGAAATCAGAGACAGCATGAGGTGCTGCAAGCTCCACATTTCAAGTCCGAGACTGGAAATACAGCAATGACACCCTTCATTTCATTTACATTTTTCAATAAATAATTCAAATCTCAAATGAACTAGAGTATATATTGTGTGTATATAAAGAAATATTGTGACTTCTGAATACTGTGATGGTTTGACCAATCAAAACACTCCTGCATCTCATTAAACGCCGTCTTCATAGGCACTCAAAGGCATTTACACTAGATGAGAAAGGCAATGTCATTCCATGGCATTGTGTGGGCTTGCATCACCTGTTTATCTGTGGGCTCTTCAGTAATAAATAATGATATATGCATGTTCCTTGACATTCAAGAATAATAGCAATCCTTAGAACTGAATGTTGGTTTGCTGCAAAGACATCCTAACAATGCTTCAGGATTTTCTCCCACCTCCACTCAAATGTGTATTATGCGCAATGCCTGAGCTTACAATGACATGAGGACAGTTTCTTTGTTAATCTAAAGCGACATGAAAGCTTTGGAGAAGGACAGCGAGCTTACGCGGTGAAGAATGGTAATGCTTGTGGGTTTTGTACTGCAAAACTATGCAAATGCACAGATTGTAATAATTTGTGGATTGGATGATGGGCATGCTGAATGTCCAGATGTTTTGTGTATGATTTCTACATGAATATGTCTGCCATAAGAAACTGAAGAACATTTAAATATGATGAAATGTACCACAAATGGGATATAAGGGTGAAGGATCTGTTTTATTTGGTTCCAGTATAGTAGTAAAACATTGTGATTGTATGCAGAAGCATGTCCTGGTTCATAATGCTGATCTATAGAAAACTCAAACACAAACTACTAAATACTGAAAATATAGTCAACGACTATTTAATAACAATAATTAATAATGTAAGCACATGTTTGTTACATGGGGAAATCACATTAGTTTTAACCTGAACTAATTGTGGTATAATAATTTCACCGATATATTTCTTGCTGTCAAGAAAACAAACAGACCTGTATACATTCAGTATTGTCTTTCATAAAGTCTGAATAATTCAAGAGAATATTGATGAATATAGAAATATATTAATTATTCATCCCATGTCTGACCTTCAGAGATTTTGTTACTTATAACCACTGCTATATTCTTTGGAAACAAGCTAAATCATATTTAAAAACAAGAAAATTTGAATCAGTATACAATGTCTGAAATTATTGATTGAGCCATATCATTGGAAAAAAAGTATGTAATGGACTAAGAAATGACAAACTGATATCCATTTAACCTTGACTTAGATGCACACAATGTTATGTGGTCATTTGTTTTCCAATGACATAAAACAGACAAATAGGCAGTCAGCTCGGGGCTCACTGAAACACACAGCTTTAGATTAATAAGAACACTCTAAGGAAAAGTTCTTACGAAACTGTCATTGATGAAAGGTGAATTGAATTCACTTAACTAATTTGGTCTTCACTATAGCAAATGAAGCACCCTGTTTGGATCTGCACTGTCATGACTTAGAGGGTCATATTTAAGGCATATTTAAAGGGGGTCACCCTTATGTACTAAAATAAAATGGCCAGACAAGAATAAATTATCAACCGCTTTATATTGCCAACTATATTTCAGCCCCATCACCCTAATGACTGTTCCCAGATCTCATTCATTAAAATTCTATAATATCACTCTAAGACCTTGAGATTGTTGGGATTGAAAACTTCAAATAGAAAAACAGAAATATTATGTACTCTTTGAGCCACAGATGGTTATGGTCACAATAATTGCAATAGAAATATTTGTGGAAATATTGTGAAATATTTTTGTCTTATTTTCAGCTTACTTTTAAGTCTCAACATCAGATGTATTTCTCTTGTAAATGAGAACAGGTAGTTCAGTATTTATGTCTTTAACATAAAACGTAAAAGAATCAGTGTATAAAATGATAGCCACATTTTTCCTTCCAGTAAATATTATATAATATGAACATTTCAAAAAACATTTTAAAAGCTCGTATTTGATCTAACTACTATGTGATTTATTTCTAACTTTGTCTAAAAAAAGTTAGAAATAATTCTCCCCATATTATGGATTTTTGTTGGCAGATGCTGAAGTCAAGGGAAAGTTATTGGTAAAACAGGTTATGCTGAAAGTTCTCATATTCATTCCCCAAAGTTAAAACACATTTCTGCATGATTGTCTCTGGCTGGATTTTAGAGAGAACATCTACACACCAAATCTAGGGAGACGGTTTTGGGGCTACGGTTTCTATACGAGCCATTGACTCATCGGTGCTGAAATAGCTGTTTATCGAGATGTGCTTACTTTATGTTACCTCAGCTTGGCATTTCCATTTTGAATAATATATGTAAAAACAGCAGAGTGGGGGGCCAAAATGATAACGGGGAAATGTTTTAGCAAAGGCCCATCTAGACTGCTGAATCTCAGCGTAAATAAATTATGATTAGCAGCATAAAGCATTTATATGACAGACCAGAATATTTTCTCTGTGATGTGAACAAACAAAGAGGGTACAGGTGCCATATGCTGACCCTGGCCATACTAAGGAAATTATGAATTTCCAGCAATGGAAGTGTCCATTAACAATTTTAAGAACACACTGGGAGACATCCAGTACACCTGCTATAGTGCTTTGTCTTTAGCCAGCAGTGCAGTAACTGGGATGAAAATGTAAACAAATATTAAATTTTTGAATTCTAAAACTCATGAATTACAGAAGGTGTCAAATCAATTAAGTATGAGCATCTGAAAAACACTCTTTTAACTGAATGTGCCATTCAAATCTAAGCGGATCAACCACATGGCTGGCTATTCTTATCTAAGCATATCATAGGTAGTGAGCATTGTTTTTCATGTGCAGCTGCTAAATAAACGATCATTCACAAGATTATGATCAGATGATACTTTCAGGAGATCTTGGAGGATGTATATTTGATTACTGGCATATGCATCTTATGTAGGAGTCATTTCATTTTATTTAAATGTAGAATAATCAAAAGATGACAGTAATTGTGATATTTCAAGAAAATGTAATGTAATTTAACTTTTATTTATTCAGATAGGTTAACCAAAGACATCTGTGTTTATTTTAGCTGAAGCAAAATGCTTAAAATGCACTGTGTATTTATAGTTGTCTCTTTTGCTCTGGCAGTTACCATGGATTTGCTAGACCTCTGTAACAGGATGCGACTTTCCCCATGAGAAGTTAGCAGTAGCATCTGTCAATGCTAATGCAGTACTGATAAACTGCGGCTGCTTTGGTGCCTTACTGCAATGAAAAAGGACCACAGAAACAGAGAGGGAAGGGAAAGAAAGGGAAGGTAAGAGAGCACAGTGAAGGTTATGAACACAGAAGTCTGAGTCCTTATGCTTTTTTAAATGCACGTTCCTGATGTCCTCCATAGGAGTTAACACATAATTGACCTATGTATTTTAACTGATGTCTGTCCCAGTGAGGATATGTCAGACTGCCCAGCCCATTATAGCTTTAGCCCGTCCGGTTTCCCCCAGCAGTTCCTCCCATTCTCGACATACGATTAGCATCTCAGAGCTAAATGAAGTGTCTGGGCGCTCCGTCTGCTTCACGGCTCTGACCTGCTGTTGAATTAGTCCTTATCAGCCTCCCCATCTTGCAACACAATTATTCAGCACCAGAGCCTTGCTGTCTGTGCCTCAGTCACAGGAGGGTCCGGGCTGGGCCTTGCCGGGCCGGACCGCGCCCTGCATCGATAATGAGGCTGAGGAATCTCTGAAGGGCAGTGGAGAGTAATGGAAGCCCGGGAATCGGGCCAGAGAGCACTTAATCCAAAATGTTCCCTCGCTTTTGCTGACCTGTTTCTCCTTGGTCTGAGCGTCACACTACCCTGTGCTCATGTGACCCGCGCCTGCCTGCACTCTACATTTCCTCCTAAATGTCACCATGCAAAGGGGGGTTTAGAGAGAGGTGTTCCTTGTTTTTTCACTACAGATACTTCACATTACATTCCATGTAATATTTAATGCCATGTGTGATGTTGGTGGGGGTGTGCAGTCTTATTCTGGGGGAATGGGTATATTTTGTGGAGAAATATGCTTTCCACTTCATCAACGATAATTCATATCAAATGAGGCATTGAATTAATATTGCACATGAAGATTGATACACTATCAAAACAAATAGAAATGCGATGTTATATATTCTGAACATTGAATGCTCACTAATATGCATGGAGTTACATCAGGCTCCCTATAATTATATCAGAAATATTGCAATGTCATAAACTGTAATTTTCTTGTGCTTAAAAGGCTGCAATGATCTCTGTCCTCTTGTCCATTGTAATTTTTTAATATTTTCTCAAAGTTATGAAAATATTACTGCACTAAGACATAAAGACACCATACCTGGAAAGGTGACAGGTATTTAATGACTACAGAAGCCATGTGCTGACCCCTGTCAGCACCGACGGCTTCAAACTTATGAACAAAGAGCCTGATACAGGGGATTAAATGAGTGAACTGCCTTTAATCACAACACTGTAATGTGATTTTCAATCAACAATTCTGTGCAGCGGTGCCAATAACAAATTATACATTCTCTGTCATTAATAAATTACATTGAACAGAGTATGCAGTGGAAGTCCCCTGTGTTTACATTACATTATCAGATCCTCCAGCTTGTTTGGGTTCTCCAAAGCTGGCGCACATATTCAGGTCAACATATGTAGGTTTGAATAACATTCAAACATTCAAAATACAGAGGCACCCCCTGCAAGGGGAAAATAACAAGACCAACCGTTTTTGGAAGATAAAACGCCATTCTCTAAGACCCCACTCTTCTTTGCAGACCAAATAAAATACTTTGTGTCTGCTTTCTTCTGCCAGTTTTCTTTGGGGTGACACTTGGGGGAATATGGTACCTTCATATGTCGTGCTGGCAGTCATCCATTTTGAGAATGGATTAAATGTTGCCAGTTGAAAATTATTTCTCCCACTCAGTAATCGGAATTGCTCAGGGTCTCTGACACTTAGCGCCGTAGCGTTGTTTTGCTTTGTGGCCGCGGTGAGGGGAAATTCACACGGCCAGCCGAAGAGGCAGATGAAGTCATAATTTAATCTTTCATGTTTTACTGCAAGAGTTTAATAAGGCATTCTGTTTAAGACTGTGAGGGAGGAAAAATTAGGTTGTGTTTCTGAGAATATTTTTTATTGCCTGGTTTTGGTATGTAGACATTTCACAGCATTTTAAAGCCTTAGCTCCATAAAAGGTCTGCTGGGGTTTATAGCTATATGTGTTTAGTGTGTAACAACAAGAGAACTAGTGTGAAAGAAATGTAGATGGAAAATATTTTTCCAAACTCTGGTACTATGTATGTCAAAGTCAATTTCATTCCACTCCCTGTACATGGGAATGGCTCTCCCTTATTTGAGAATTTGGTCAGCTTGTAAAATGGAGTCTAACCGCATTTGCACAGTAACAGTCAAAGTTCAATGTGCTTTCTGCTACCACTACTCAAACAGATCCACAAAATGTCTATTCAGATTATATAAATGAAAATATTTATGTTGGAAATGTATGTAATGTATTTTTTCCCTTAAAGTGAACGTACAATTTTTTAAAAGTAATGGAGTATTGTAGGCACTAGAAATGTTGAATATAAAGAAAAATACATGTGTCATTCATTCCATGTCAGCCGCTTCATCACTCGATGACGTGTTTTGTGGAGGTGTGCTGTCAGTAATGCTGTCTGATGCTGTGTTTTTGTTTTTGTGTTCCCTGTCCATGTGCTTTTGTTTTCATTTCCCCTTGTGTCTGCCCCGCCCTCCTTGTTACCTTCCCAGTTGATTACCCATTTGTTTCACCTGCCCTATTGTGCACCTGTGTCTCGTTGGCTCGTTAGTCTATGCATTTAAACCCTGTCTTGTGTTTGTTCTGTGCGAGTTCGTCTCTGTATTCCCTGTGATCAGTTGCGCTACGAGCCTTTTCCTGTTCTGACCTGCCTGTTTTTGATTCTTGCCTGTTTTCCCGATTTCTGATTTTGGATTGTGTCTCTGCCTGATTGCTGTGTTTACCTGGTTCGAACTTTGCCTGTTTTCGACTACTGCTTTGGATTCTGTTTTTGGCCCTGACACTGTGCTCTTCTGGTTTGACCCTGTGCCTGTTTTTGACTCTGTTTTTGGATTTGCCCTCTTAATAAACTCTGGTTCATCTCATCCCTGTCTGCACTTGAGTTCATACTGCGCCCTGACAGTACGAACTCGCCAGACATGGACTCAGCAGACAGCGGTCAGATGAGATCCTTGGCGGACTGGCACGGAGTACTTTTGGAGCAGCATCAGTCTCAACTGGAATCTGTCAGCAAGACATTGAAATCGTTCGCCGTGAACATGAACCACCTGTCTGCCCAGTTCCAGCAACTGCAACTCCAGCGAGAAGCCTCTGCCTCTGCTCCAGTGACACCCTCTCTGATCCCGCAGCCGCTCCTACCAGAGAACCCCGCCTGCCTCCGCCCGAGCCCTACGCTGGTGAGCCAGGCACCTGTCGCTCCTTCCTGTCCCAGTGCTCATTGGCATTTGAACTCCAACCCTCCATGTTCTCCACTGACCGTGCCAAGATTGCGTACATCATCACCCTACTTACCGGCAGAGCCAGAGAGTGGGGGACAGCAGTCTGGGAGGCTCAGACACCTGTGTGCACCTCCCTCACCTCGTTTATGGAGGAGATGAGACGGGTCTTTGACCGCTCACGTCACGGTCGGGAAGCTGCCCGGGAGATGCTCCAGAGTCGGCAGGGTAGTAGAACAGTCTCCAATTACGCCATTGATTTCCGCACCCTGGCGGTCACCAGTGGCTGGAATCATGATGCCCAGTATGATGCCTTCCTCCATGGCCTCTCTGATGACATCAAGGACAAGCTCCTCCCGAGGGACTTACCGGACGACTTTGATGCCCTGGTAGAGATGGCCATCCGCATCGACCACCGCCTCACCTGCCGTCATCAAGAGAGACTGGAGATGTCCCGAGCACACCGCAGATCCACTGATCCAGTTCTAGGAGCTACTCCTCCGTCTGCCCTGCCTCCAGACTCCCGGCTGCAGCCCAGTTCCCCACGGCCCATGAAGGTTGACCGCACCCACCTCACACCTGCAGAGCGGCAGAACCGTATCAGAACCCGTGCCTGTCTCTACTGCGGCACCCCTGGCCACTTCATCAGGAACTGCCCATTAAAGACTGGTGCTCAACCCATGGCCAGGGAGTGCAGGTGAGTGTAACTCCTGTCCATAAGTCATCTAATGTGCGCTCTCTGTTATCTGCTTCCCTCCAAGTGGAGGGTGTTCCCCACGTGGTCTCAGTCCTCCTAGACTCCGGCGCAGATGGGAACTTTATTGATGCTGACTTCGCAGCCAGCCTCCAGCTATCACAACTTCCTCTACAAGACCCTCTAGAAGCCCTAGCCATCACGGGGGCCCCTCTCGTCTGCATCACCCATGCCACACCCCCGGTGAGTCTCACCCTGTCCGGCAATCATCATGAGACCATCATCTTTTACATCATCCATTCTCCTCAGTCTGCTGTAGTGTTGGGGCACCCCTGGCTCTCAAAGCACAACCCCTGGATTGACTGGGCCAAAAATCTGATCTTGGAGTGGAGTCCCTTTTGTTTAGCTAATTGTCTCCGAAATGCTCAGATTCCTGCCATCCCAGCGACCGCTCCGGATGTGGGAACCACAGACCTGTCTGCAGTGCCTGCCGAGTACCTGGACCTCAAGGAGGTTTTCAGCCAGTCCCGTGCCACATCGCTTCCTCCACATCGGCCCTATGACTGCGCCATCGAGCTGCTGCCGGGCACATCACTCTTCTCCCTCTCTCGTCCTGAGACTGAAGCCATGGATAAGTACATCCGAGAGTCACTGGCAGCGGGCATCATCCGACCCTCCTCCTCTCCTGCCGGGGCCGGGTTCTTCTTCGTTGGCAAGAAGGATGGGGGATTGCGACCGTGCATTGACTACAGAGGGCTCAATGCTATAACGGTGAAGAATCGCTATCCTTTACCTCTGATGTCCACCGCCTTTGAATCTCTTCAGGGGGCGACCATCTTCTCAAAGCTGGATCTCCGCAACGCTTACCACCTGGTTCGCATACGGGAGGGAGATGAGTGGAAGACGGCTTTTAATACACCTACTGGACACTATGAATACTTAGTTATGCCGTTTGGTCTTACCAATTCTCCAGCGGTGTTCCAGGCCCTAGTTAATGATGTCCTGCGGGACATGATTGGTCAGTTTGTGTATGTCTACCTTGATGATATTCTGATCTTCTCCCAATCCAGCGCTGACCATATCCGCCACGTCCGCCGCGTGCTGCAGAGGCTGCTGGAGAATCGACTTTTTGTCAAGGCAGAGAAATGTGAGTTCAGTCAGACCTCTGTTTCGTTTCTGGGCTTTGTCATTTCCGCAGGGGGCATCCAGATGGACCAGAGGAAGGTCCAGGCGGTGATGGACTGGTCCCGACCTGACTCCCGCAAGGATCTGCAACGCTTCCTGGGCTTTGCCAACTTCTATCGCCGTTTCATCCGGAACTATGGCTCAGTGGCGGCTCCACTCACTGCTCTCACGGCCACCACCAGGAGATTCGTCTGGACCCCCTCGGCTGAAGCTGCCTTCCGGGACCTAAAGGTACGATTCACCACTGCCCCCATCCTGGTCCAGCCAGACCCCTCGCGGCAGTTTGTGGTGGAAGTGGATGCCTCGGATGTGGGGGTGGGAGCTGTATTGTCCCAAGTCTCTCCTACAGATGGCAAGCTGCACCCATGTGCCTTCTTCTCGCACCGCCTGACCCCTGCGGAGAGGAACTACGACATTGGGGACCGAGAGTTGCTGGCAGTCAAACGGGCTCTGGAGGAGTGGAGGCACTGGCTGGAAGGTGCAGATGTTCCATTCTTAGTCTGGACTGACCACAAGAATCTAGAGTACCTGCGGTCAGCCAAACGCCTCAATCCTCGCCAGGCGCGCTGGTCGTTGTTCTTCGCCCGCTTCGACTTTACCCTCTCTTACCGACCCGGCTCCAAGAACGGCAAACCTGATGCCCTGTCCAGACAATCCACAGCCGCAGAAGGGCCCGCTGGACGGCAACACCATCCTGCCCCTCGCTGCTGGGTGTCGGCGGCTCTGTGGGACATTGAGGCGGTGGTTCGCTCAGCGCGGAGGGTAAGTGCTGCTCCCAGTGCTTGTCCTGTTAACCGTCTCTTTGTTCCGCAGTCCGTCCGCTCCCAGGTCTTGCAGTGGGGGCATTCCTCTCGGCTGGCAGGTCATCCGGGAGTCCGCCGCACTAAGGCCCTCATCTCCCAGCGCTTCTGGTGGCCATCAATGGATGCTGACATCCGCAACTTTGTATCTGCCTGCCCTGTCTGCGCCCAAAATAAGCCCTCCACTGCTCCTCCTGCGGGTCTGTTGCACCCTTGCCCATTCCAAGGAGGCCCTGGTCACACATTGCCTTGGACTTTGTGACTGGTCTGCCCCCATCTGACGGTAACACTGCTATCATGACTGTGGTTGACCGTTTTTCCAAAGCGGTTCACCTCCTGGCTCTCCCTAAATTGCCGTCAGCTAAGGAGACCGCTGAACTAATGGTCTCGCATGTGTTTAAGTTACATGGACTGCCTCTTGATGTGGTTTCTGATAGGGGCCCCAATTCACTTCTCATTTCTGGAAAGCGTTTTGCAAGTTGTTGGGTGCGTCTGTTAGTCTTTCCTCAGGCTTCCACCCCCAGTCTAACGGACAGACGGAGAGGGCCAACCAGCAGATGGAGACGGTCCTGCGATGCCTCACATCACGGGAACCGGGGTCGTGGAGTCGGCAGCTCCCCTGGGTGGAGTATTCCATCAACTCCTTCCCTCCTCATCCTCTGGGCTGTCACCCTTCCAATGCTGCTTGGGATACCAACCTCCTTTGTTCCCCTCTCAGGAGGAGGAGGTGGGGGTGCCATCAGCAGAGGCGTTGTGCGTCGCTGTCGGCGGACCTGGAGGCGCGCACGGACAGCTCTGCTACGGGCCTCCCGCCGGACCAAGCAGGCGGCTGACCGCCATCGCTCCCGAGCTCCGCGTTACCTGCAGGGACAGCGGGTGTGGCTGTCCACCCGGGACCTTCCCTCAGGGTGGAGTCTCGCAAGCTGGCCCCACGGTTCATTGGCCCCTTTCCCATTGCAAAGGTTATCAGTCCTGCTGCTGTCCGTCTCCAGTTACCCGCACACTCCGCCGCATCCACCCAACGTTCCATGTGTCTCGGATCAAGCCTGTCCGCCACAGCCCCTGTGCCCAGCTCCCAGAGCCCCTCCTCCCCGCGCCTCATTGACGGTTCTGAGGCATACACTGTCCGCCGCCTGCTGGAGGCTCGGCGTCGAGGGCGCGGGCTACAGTACCTCGTTGACTGGGAGGGTATGGACCTGAGGAACGCTGCTGGGTCCCGGCTCGGGACATTCTCGACCCCCCCTCATTACTGACTTTCACCAGCGTCATCCTGAAGCGCCTGCTGGACCACCAAGAGGCGGTCGTAGGGGGTACTGTCAGTAATGCTGTCTGATGCTGTGTTTTTGTTTTTGTGTTCCCTGTCCATGTGCTTTTGTTTTCATTTCCCCTTGTGTCTGCCCCCCTCTTGTTACCTTCCCAGTTGATTACCCATTTGTTTCACCTGCCCTATTGTGCACCTGTGTCTCGTTGGCTCGTTAGTCTATGCATTTAAACCCTGTCTTGTGTTTGTTCTGTGCGAGTTCGTCTCTGTATTCCCTGTGATCAGTTGCGCTACGAGCCTTTTCCTGTTCTGACCTGCCTGTTTTTGATTCTTGCCTGTTTTCCCCGATTTCTGATTTTGGATTGTGTCTCTGCCTGATTGCTGTGTTTACCTGGTTCGAACTTTGCCTGTTTTCGACTACTGCTTTGGATTCTGTTTTTGGCCCTGACACTGTGCTCTTCTGGTTTGACCCTGTGCCTGTTTTTGACTCTGTTTTTGGATTTGCCCCTCTTAATAAACTCTGGTTCATCTCATCCCTGTCTGCACTTGAGTTCATACTGCGCCCTGACAGTGTGCACTGAGCTGAAATAAAAGCTCCCCCATCGTGTTTGGGCCTGTTCCAAGATTAGCACGGACGTGAAGGGTGAGTCACACTACACAGACTATTGTCTTGTCAAAGACTGAAAACAAAATCAATACCTTCTTCTTGGAGTTTAAACCCTGAGTCTGACCCTTCAATGAGTCTCTCATCACAGCTTGGACATTGTAAGCAGAGAGAGCTGAGGAAATTCAAAGCATCCTGCAGGCTCATATTCTCAACCATGGAGTCTGTGTATGAAAGCTGTTTTTTCATTCCTTCAGCTGGTTACCTGCTTTATATTAGTGTTTTGGGCAGAAGATAATGCCATATCTGTTGGCATTTTCAAGGTTACTGCATTTTCAACTCATAACATTTTGAAAAAATGTGTTTGCTCTGAGATGTACCATGGACAGTGACCCAATATGCACTGTAAAAACAGAATGTAAGTGAAAACATGAGATTCAAAACTTTTATATGTTCACCACAACCCATTTTAAGACACATTCAAACTCACACCTTTTGTGTTCCTACAGCATAGGCAAGATGTGACTAGTGACACAGCTGCAGTGCAAAAAATAACTTGATGGTCATGTGGATCATGACCATCAGACGGACAGCTGTGCCCCCTAGAGTCAGAGGGAGACAGTTTCATTTTTCTTTTTGTGATCAAATATTTTTATTTGCATGAAAAATTAGATCACAGCTTATATACATTCAACTTTGAAAGAGGCAGGCGGCCCTGTCAGAAATATCCTCGACAATCTCAGGACAATACTTAATGGCGCCCAACCCCACAACCCCACAGCCCACCACCCCCCCGCACCCCCCGTTCCCAGGGTGTCTTGGAAATTAGTGTGGGAAAACAGGGCAAGGGGGAATCTAACATATCATAAACTGTATGTACTACATCCAGTATATATTTAGTTTTTTTTTACATGCCATTCAGATACAAACTGATTACCTGAATATCAACATGAGTAAATAGTTACTGGTGAAGTTCCTGGTTTCTGCTTGCATTATAAGGATCATAAGGAGTGTCCATAGTTGTAATTAGCATTACTGCTGAAAAATATAACTGTCTTTCTTCATCAACCTCTTCATAATATAACTTACATAACTGCGCTGTTACATTATTTTGCCATTACAGGACTGTGCATCTGGCTTCTGTTCATATCCAAGATAGTGTTGTCAATATACTCTGCTAGAGCTTTATAAATAATTCTAAAACCTTGGGTTCTGGCTCAATTAGTATCTTCTGATGGAAATAGTTTTTTTTTGGGTTATCAGGCTTAATTATGCATGTGTTAAATGTAATATTGGGATTTTGTTCTGTTTTTCTCATAAATACATTCATGTGGGGAAATTGAACCCTCAGCGACTGCGGGCTTGCAGCTGGCATCCGCATTAGAGGAACTGTTTATCATGCAAAGAGGCAGCCAATCCAATGTCTCCCCAAGAGCAATCGCTATTTTAAGACAAGGAACGCTGACATTGTGTCCTGTCCACCGTTGCCTTTTTTTCCTCCCGAATGGCCTGACTACCACACTGCGTTGGGTGTGAACCCGATCATTAGTATAATGTGATTTCTTAGTTTTTTGATTGTACTTAATGGCACCACTGATGGGCAGTCAGGGTGTTAATTATTGGATACATGTTGCCGTTGCGGTGGTGGGTGGTGCTGTCTTGAGTTAACACTGCTGATTGCAACTTGCCACCAACTGTAAAGCATTGCTTACCCTAACACAGCTAATGAGACGCCCGGTATAACAGTGAGTGGGCCGCCTCAATGTATTTCACACGATACTGATGAATTATCTCATAAATGGTTTGCTGCAGGTTTCACCATGAACTTGTGCTACTGCTTACGCTGTTGCGCTACATTGGCAGGCTGGTTGTACAGAACAGAAATCTTGACAAATGCCTCTAAACAAGAGTATCTGAGAGACAGCTGTAACCTGTAGAGGACAGTTTGAGTGTTTTAAGCTTTGCCTTTTAAGTGTTGCAGTGTCTACTGCTTTAAACAAGTTGGTTCATTACTTTTGGTCTCAACTACTCAGGGAAATCAAAGGTATATCTGGCCTTGTTATTCACATGCCTATCATATGTCATTATGTTGCAGTTTTAATAATTTTGTTCTGTGAGTAATCTTGTTTTATACTGCAGTGTGACATTAACTGTGTACTCCTGGGTGCTTGGGCGGCAGGGAATCCCCCTCAGCGATATTCTATCACTGTAGTCTGCAGTCGGTCCAAATAAGCTTTGAAACTATAACTGATATCTGATAACAAACTCTTTTTTTCAAAGTAATGTGGACTGACTGTAATCTACTACAGTGTTTGCTTTATTTTTTGTGAACTAACTATGTACTTTTGATTACATGTAACCAGCCACTACCAAACCCTGCGTATTCACTGAAATATCCTTTCTGTGTGTTTCCAATGCCATAAATTTCAAAAATGGAACCAATTTCTGAGGGCTCTCTCTGCATCATCCGACATGTTCTATTCACCCAAAAAAATGGTTCCTGCTCTTCAGGAAAGTGGACCCTCCTCTCTGATTAACAAGTACCCCTCAAGGCTCAGAATTAGACCCCACTACAAGACCGGTGGGGGGGAAGAACTTTATCAGACATATTATTGTGCATCATCAAGCTGTCCTCCTCTCCAGCTATTTACAGCGAAGGAAACGACCAGAAAGAATCGATGGTGGAATACTGGGCACACTCCGCTGAAAACCTGTGATGGAAAAGGACAGTGTTTATGACTGTAGACAGACATGACTTACGATCTGCATCAAACGAAGCTTGAAAGAGTAAGAATGAGCCATTAATCCACATTAATTTTTATCGGGGCATTGGCACATCCTGTAACAGAACAGAAACCAGTGACAGAGCCAACTTGAGTTGTCCTCTATTTTTTTTTAAATGTGTTTTTTTTTCAAAGAACTGTTTCCTTAAACAATTGTGCTAAGATGTGTCCATTTGTCTAATTGTGACAGAAAGACTCATAATTTGCATGTAATGCTTGTGCCTTTGTATCTTAATGTGAAGCTGAAAATTACATAGCATAATTAAAATACTTCTGAGTTCATACTGTGTGAGGGTGACCAGTCAGTCATTAACTCTGAAATCCAGAGCTTAGAGGTTATTTCTTTATATTTGCAATGATTTCATAACTTAATTTATAGGCAATTAGGGGCTACGTATCTACTTCTTCACGCTGAGCTTAACAGTGTGAAATCTGTATGAAGATGTCTGGTAAGACATGCAATTGATTTCGAAACTTATTTTTTTCTTATCTGCTCACTTGTTAACGAAGTGACCTCATGTTTTTGTGGCCCTAGTAAATCCAACACCTTTTCAATTGTAGCTTTTCAATGTCTATAGGTTAAACGTTCAATCGTACATTACTATAAACCTGACTTTCGCTGAAGGAGAATGCTGGTTTTAATTAGCTGGAAAGTTTTGTGAAAAAATGAATGCTTATCCAAATGGTAACGTTTGAACATAATCCTTGTTTTTCTTGCACTAGACTACAAAGCAGAGATCCTACAGAAATAAGCCTCTTTGTAAACTGCATATTTCGCCATCAGAAACAACTTTTACAGTACAATGTCTCTTTCATTTAACTGAAGGAGCTCTAAAGTTAATTAAGTCTCTATAGAGATATACTAACAAGGTATCCAGGGTTTCTGAGTGAAGTGCAAATTGACTGGATCTAGTTGTCTGAAAATAGAAATATCTTGCATCTGATTTGGCTCATTTTTCCCCACAAGGCTTTTACCAGCTGTGAGGCAGAAGGTGCCCACTCAGTGACCCATAAAGTCTGCATTGACCTATCAAAATGACCCACCATTTCCACAATAACCTATCAAAATGACCCATAATTGCCACGGTAACCTCCACGATAACCGATCAAAATGACCCTGCACGTCCATGATAACCAATCAAAATAACCCATAACATCTACAATAACCTATCAAAATGTTGAGTCATTACCAGCTATGGTTAGAGATCAGCACTGGTAAGATAATAATTAGCTCAGCCTTGCTGGGGAATGATAGTAAAAAAGACTGTTAGTCTCATCGTTCTCTAGAGACCACTCCTGGACTGGCTGGGCACCTGTTGATGCATGAACCGAGGATACAGCTGACTTCATCATCCTCTGACATCATACACAGCATGAAGCTGGTGGTGCGTCTGCAGAGTGGAAGGAGGAAAGGGCCGGTCGTCACATGACTCAGAGGAGCTGCATGTCACATTGTCCTCCTCC
Source organism: Albula goreensis (assembly GCA_022829145.1). NCBI lineage: Eukaryota > Metazoa > Chordata > Actinopteri > Albuliformes > Albulidae > Albula > Albula goreensis. The sequence continues at coordinate 5,866,506 of CM040748.1, read as the reverse complement.
TGAATTAGAATTAACTCCTGTTTTGGAGTTGATAATTTGTTACTCTATAGGCCTCTGTACAGCGTAGATCCATCCTCCTATACAGCATACACTATATTACATACTGAGTATTAAGGAGAGTTATAGTCAGTGAGGTAGTATTCCTTTTCCCCAAAGTTTGGGGGTCACAAAGGCCAATAAAATAAAAAAGGTTTTGTTACAATTTGCACGGTAGTTTACCACATATATTCAAACACGTGAGGATGAGGTTGTGCCGTGTACCTTGAAAATTTACAGGATTAACGATGGTGTCCATCACAAAAACTCATATCGTTCCAAACGCAGCATTCGTGTGTTGCGTAACAAGTGGAAAATTTAGATGACAGCAGCAATGTGCTAGCCAACTGCTGTTTAGCCTTGTAAACTAGACTGCCAATAAATCTAAAATGAGGTAACCTGTTTCACCATCTGAATTGTCTATACCCCATCAGATGGGGGCAGTCTGTAGTCCAGTGGCTAAGGTACATGACTGGAACCCCTGAGGCTGGTGGTCCAAGCCCCAGTCCAGCCACAGGAAGAGCACCATTGCTGTTGGGCCCTTGAGCAAGGCCCTTAACACCACATTGTTCCCAGGGGGGATTGGCCCTTGACTAGCATAATCAACTGTAAGTGGCTTTGGATAAAAGCATCAGTTAAATGACCGTAATGTAAAGTCACAGAGGTAAATCCCCTCTGTGTAAAAAGAGTGTTTTCAGTGGAATGAAGAATACTTTTAAATTCAATATCTGAGGGACATTAAGCACACAGTGTGTGAAATAGCCCAAAATTGCTGAGCAATCACAAGCATTACTGCACCTTGCTAAACCCTGTTCAGTGGATGAGTTCAGGCAATTTCATGAATATTACTTTCAAACATCAGCTTAAACATATTTATATAAGCAAACATATAAGGTAAAACTTATAGAATGTCACATTCCTCCTCTGTCCTTTCAGTGTGGGGTAACAGAAACTCTCTATTCTCAAAATGACTGATATATATATATATATATATATATTAAGGTGAAAAGTAAATGGGCATTATTGAAAAGAACAGAAATCCCTTAAAATAAGAGCTATGCTTTTGTTTATGGGTAAATCCTCACAGCCCTAAGACACAAAGCTATGCACGCATTGAGATTTGGCCCAGCCACAGCAGCTCTCTGGCCAGACAATGGCTTCTCTTCCAGCCCTCAGCAACAATACATGAGCGTACAACCGTTATGCAAATTAAGTTTGGAAAGTTGGGCAAATCATAGTTCCCTCGGAATGCATCCAAGTTGAGAAAGAGCTGAATTCCCTTGGAAAGACGTACAGTGGGTTCAGCAGAATTGGAACGTGCGTGTCCAATATTGTGTCATTTCAAACTGGAATCAGGCATACCATGGTTAAATATTGACCAAAAGTTTGGTCACATGTTTCCTTTGAGATACAGGGGTGTAAATTGTGAATGATTTTTTGTGATAACTAACAAACAAGGGGAATACTGTAGTTTCCTTTGCCACCAAAACATGCAATATGGTTTCTCAACCCTGCACTCACATTTACATTTATTCATTTTGCAGACGCTTTTATCCAATGCGATGTACAAGCAGTGCATGCAGTCAGCGTAAATATAGGAGAGAAACACTATCGCTCAAACCCCCAAAGGATGTGCCTTGTAATGGTGAAGCTGGAGATGATGGTTGTTTTTCATTATCTTTTCCTCACCAAACAGAGCTTCTGGTTATTGCTAGTGATGCCTCTCCTGTGGCAGGGAGGCCTAAGACTGCCTTTTTCCTGGAACAGACTGTATTGGGTTTCCATGGTCAAACATCCTGAAGAACAGAAGGCTCTTGTGGGTTCCCTCACTATGAACACACCAACACGTATGCAACCTGCCTGCAGATTTGCCATTAAGATGTGCACTGCTGGGGCTTCAGTACTTTTCCCGCTTTTTTCAGTCACTGACACTGTTGTTCAGCTTCGCTATTGTTCTTTCACAGAGCACCAGGTTGCATATTCATATCAATCTCCTATTGGCTAATACTTTACAGCGACTTTTAATACATTTTTTTGTAGAACTACTACTCGAATCTAACATGGGGAAAGAAGGGGGCTGAAGGGTATATTTGGGCTGTGAACATTAGCCTTTAAATTCCAGATGTAGTTGGTCAGTTGGCTGCCTGTTTGGTGCGGCAGAGTGGAATACCAGGCTGTCTGGAACAGGGAAATACACCTCTGAGCGTCAGTCATGGAAGGAATGCCTTGTGAATTAGACGCTATTCATAATGATTTCTGTGGGTCCTAAATTAACATTTCATCCAAGCCAAGAGTCAAAGGAGTTTTGTAGTTGTTCAGACCAACTGAGCTATGTCTACAAGGGAGGTTGTTAATGTTGTTAGTTGGTTTTGAATTAGATGCCAATACCTTATTTAAAATGTAGGACATGGTGTCAGCTTCATGTGAACATGACTGCGTAACCACAGAGATCGACAATCAGATGATGAATTTACTTGTATGTCATTCAGATTCATTTCTTTATTGAAAAGTTCGCTGTGCTTTCAGATGTACCCATTAAAAATGGCTTTCTGTGTCATTTATATTGGTTTACAGAAACTTGGAAAATGCTGTCCCAGTTTGAAATCCAAATGTTTTCATTTTAAAAAGAGAAAATTCAGCATTTTGCATGTCATGACTTCCAAATCTTTCTTCTGCTGACACTGCCAATATACACACGAAAAGAAAACTCTTACTTTGCTTTTTACCAAGTGTTTCGTCATAAATAATTCAGAGCAACCCCTGCTTCAGTTCTGTTGAACATTAATTATCTTTGTTGGTTGTGAAAGATTCAAGGTACACACACACACACACACACACACACACACACACACACACACACACACACACACACACACATACACACACACACACAATCTATTATCTATACCGAAGAGCAACTGAGCATATAGATAGAATATCAAGTTTCAGTGATGCTTCTTTTCAAAAGCATAAAAACATACATTCAGCTTATGAATGAATTAGGTGAAGTAATACTGTTTGCAGTTTGTACAAAAGAAGTTTATGGATTATCTTCAGTTCTTTCTTGTGTACAGTTTTATTTTAATTTTATCCATAAAAATGCAATAGCGTATATTCAATTGTCATAAAAAAAATATATTAGATTTGGAATTATTAGAATTCCAAGCGTTCTTCCAAAAGTATTTGGGCAGCATTTTTTAAGTATAATCGTCATGCTTGCTAAAAGAAGCATCTAATGGGCAACGTTGGTCTTCACGCAGAATCAGTTATACTTCTGCTCTATCCACTTTGCGTCTGTGAGTTTCCATTTACAATGCACATCAGCACCTGAGCAAGACATGAATAATGACAGCAATAAGCCGTGATGAGCACTCGAGGTTACGCTGCCCGTCAATTCAGAAGTCTATACCATCTGTTGACTGAGGCAACAATTATATCAAAAGAGCCCAGGCGCGTGTGTTGGTATTATTGCATTTGACTACATACTAAGACCTACAATGTGTCTTCACACACCTTGTTTCTTCAGTTTTAGCTGTATATAATTCATATGTCATCATGTATTAAATACCGTGCAATTAATAGTGAACTGCTGTGGCTTTGAAACATGGAATAAGAGTCCTTTTTTCCCACTTTGTAATAGCCTACAACCACTTTGGCATATTATATCATACACAAGAATCTGTTTTTCGATAGTTTTTTGTGGTGTTGGTGTTCTCAGCAGATGTAACACTTAATTTTTCTCACCTATCTGAGTGTATCTTTAAGTTGTCAAACACAGTAACACGATCCCTACACTCCTTGAGACATTCGTGAAGTAGACGTGACTCCTCGAAGCCCGTTGGAAGCAGAAGAATGTCTCGTGCTTGGACAGATTTGTTGGCTTGCAATTAGGTTGAAGCAATAAAGCTCGGACGCGGGGATGAACAATTTACCATGAATGAAATTGTCTTGCTGCACTGGTTATTTCAGCTATTTATTATTCTAAGAGCGTGTCTTAATAGGAGCATTATGTACCTGCTGCCACTGTGGCAAGTACACAGATAGCTGATTCCGACGTCCTGAAGTCCTCAGTGACAGAGCTCCTGAGCTTTGAATTCAAGCAGAACTGCCTTGCGTGATATGCGGAAAGAACTCCTCCTTTTCCTCATGAGTCAAATCCCACCCTTTCAAGAGCTAACGGTAAAGAAGTAGGTAATTTCATTCTATGGAAGCAACAAATGAGGGATTTCAAGCGTCCTCAAAGAGACATTACATTCCAAGTGGAGCGCGGCACAAGCAGAGGACTGACTGGTTTGAAGCCGCTCGCGGGTCAGCAGGCTGGAGAGCGTTCGCCTTGGCTACCGCAGTTCTTATTTGTGCTTAGTAAACCCCAGTACTGCTCAGCGCTTTGGGATACATTTGGAATTTTACAGCATACTATTTTTCGGAAAGCTGGTTTTTGTGAGACGTTTTTTTTAAACAACCTGATTATTTTGTCATTTATTTTTCAAAATGCCAATGACATGCACCGAGGAGTAATTTTATTTTAAAATACAGTACGATTTCTCTTAAAATTCTTTAAACCTTGTACAAATTTGTAGAAAATTGCAAACATAAATTATGATGGGTCTCAGAGTCTTTGATGAACAGTTTTTCAAGTTACTCGAAAAGTATGATTACTTTTCAAAATAAAGGGAATTTTTTCTTCCACGTGTGACGTTGTCTTCGTTTTGGAGGAATGGGAACGATTGATAGTGTCGGAGCTGTTGCTTCGAGTCAAGACAATGCCTCTTCATTCTCACTTTTCAATTTATCATCACCCTTTCCCCCTCAGCAATCACCCGACTCGTTCAATGAAATCCTCATCACGTCTTTGCTCGGGACAATACTAACTGTTATGTGTTTAGTTGGGGTGGTTGGAAATGTTTATACCCTTGTCGTTATGAACATTTCGGTAAGGGTGACTTGTTCAATGTACGTTTACATCATTAATTTAGCTCTGGCTGACCTATTATATTTGGCCACAATCCCGTTCGTGGTCTGCACATATTTTGTGAAGGACTGGTACTTTGGAGACATGGGATGCCGGATTCTTTTCAGCCTCGACTTCCTCACCATGCACGCCAGCATCTTCATTCTGACCGTAATGAGCACTGAAAGGTACCTGGCCGTAGTTAAGCCTCTGGACACTTTCGGGAGATCCAGGCACTACAGACGGACTGTAACCTGCGCGGTTTGGCTTGTTTCCTTTTTGCTCGCCCTCCCGAATATGATCATGATTGATCTTAAAAGGACAGTGAAAAATGGAGAGGTGAAACACATGTGCCACCCGACTTGGCAAATGAAAGCGTACAAGGTGTACCTGACAGTGCTGTTCAACACTTGCATCTTGGCACCTGGAATTGTCATTGGCTATTTATATGTTAGACTAGCCAGGACGTACTGGATCTCTCAGACCACTGTGTTTACCACAAAGGAACTAAATCGCTGTCCCAAGCAAAAAGTGCTTTATATGATCCTCTGCATCGTCGTCACCTATTGGGCTTGCTTCTTACCTTTTTGGGTATGGCAGCTACTTAGCATATATTACTTTGGACATGGAAACTTATCACACAGAACGATGGTGTATGTTAACTTCATAGTTACATGTCTTGCCTATAGCAACAGCTGCATAAATCCATTTCTTTATACGTTGTTGACAAAGAATTACAAGGAGTATTTGAAAGGGCGACAGAAGAGCTTTGTTGGGTTCAAAAGGAAATTTAGGCACTCTTCACAAAGGTCTGTGTCATCGGGTAGTCACCAGTTCACAGAAACTATCACCGTCACGCACCTGAAGGGGGTTACGGATGCGTGTAATCTATGAAAATGCCATATGGGTGCGTGTTTGCAAGGGCAGCTGTACATAACGATTTACACATGTATATGAGCATCGATTCATAACTGCCGAATATTACTGAGCAAAAATGCGATAGGAAGTTTTTTTATATGTCTCGTATCATATATTACCCATATTTAATTGATGTATATAGCCCTTTAAAAATGAATTTTAGAGTAACTCCTGGTAGTGCTTTGCTTTCCTTGGACAGCATGATTGGCACGGCGAAATTAGTGTAAATACATCACATCGCCTACGTATTTGGCAAGTATTTATTCATTCGGTTTGCATATTAATAAGTGTGAATACATCAAACACAGCCTATCTGACAAAAGCGCATTTTTTACATTTGGGGAAATGCCGTTTATTATACAAAACAGAATGCAGGAGACTTTAATTTAAGCCTTTGACAGACAACGATTATTCTTTCATGCTCGAGTCAAGGCCATGTTATCAGTTCCTCGCTTTTCCCCGCAGAGAGAAATTCAGTGTTCTTTTCCAGAAAATTTCTGTGTTCTGAGAACGGTCATGTAATCTGCGTAACAGCATTTAGCTCCATACATTAAACCCACTGGTGGAATAACTTAAAGGGTAAAGTGTATCGCCTCACATTTTTATAATTGGACAGCATAAGCTCAATGGTTGGGAAAATGCATTTTATGAAGAAATTTCTTTGAAGTAAACATGATGACTGCTTGAGGGGGGTCTGCTCTATGCAGCCAAATGTCCTTTCTAAGAGGAAGCGGAGTCACTCAGTCGTCTATGGATTCCTTTGGTGCGCCATTACTTATACACCTTATTAGGTCATTGAAACCCTCGGCTGAATTCAAAACGTAAAATAATTATATATTTTGTAATGAATGCGGTCCACAGAGGGTGTAGAATATATTAGCCAGGGTTACTCCCTTTTCAGGAATAAAAAACAATAAATAAATAAATAAAACTACAATAAGATAATAACAAAAGGTTATTGTTGCATTTGTGTAATACGCAGTGTTTTTACATACGGTTATGTACAGAAAGTAGACTGCAGCAAGTGTAAAACAATTGAAAACGTTAAAAAAAGTTATTGTTGCCGAATAAACTTTTTTTTCCCACACAAATAGAAATAGTATTGTCATGAAAGACGGTATTTGTAATGTTGGAATGTCCAAATTAAATTCAATAAATTCTCCAGATCTGCAGAGGATTTTTCCACTGTCTGGTCAGGAATGAAGATTTACCATTGAACTGAACAACACATCTGTTCTTCCTGATACAGACAAGATGAGTGTATAGAAAATGTTCCTGAACTTTCTTTGAGGATTAATAATGAATGGGAGGCTCACAGCAGTACATCTTAGCTGAAGGCCTTTTTGGGATACCCAAGTTTATCAGGTGATTGCACTGCAGATAAGATTGTGTTTGATCCTCATAGTGCAGTCAGGATTGTTTTAGGTGCTCACTCTGCAGATGCGTTTCTGTTATGGCAGTTTACTGCAAGAGCTCCCATGAAGAAAAATAACAACCCAGCCATCACCGACCATGATGCGAAGCTGAGAAATAAAAATAAGCAGATGAAAAAATGGATTCCTGAGTTCAGATGTAGGCCAACTTTTCAGAGGGTTGTTTCGTAGACTGAGGAAGAGGGATGTTAACTACTTGGTTGTGAATCATTTGTTGCTTGTACAGAGATAAAGAAAACAAAACTGTCACTGAAATCTAATGGCTTACTGTAAGAATCGGGAAAACATTTGTCAAATCACACAATATGTTTTCATCTATTACCTTCATCTACAGGTCATGTGGAACTGTAATTTCATAAGTGTAAAATGCATATTGTGTAGTGCACAATGTATAGTGTACTGTAAAATAACTTTTTTTCTTGCTTTTTAATGAGGTTGTAAATATTTTTGCCTACATTTGACGTTTCTCAGGGGAGTAAGACAAACAATTCAGGCTGTGGGAATTCCTTCCTCTGCTTTAAAATCACAGTTATTAATGCTTGAGAGTTGTGAATGTTGTGTGGATGTAAATCTTACAATCACTGGCACGGACAAACATGTTCCTCTTGACTCTGCCTGGACCTGGAGTGGATTATTATAATTTAATCTCTAAAAACCAGTAAACATAATCAATGTCCACAAAATGGACTCTTCCTCTCTTGGCATAGTACTGGCCCGACTTGGCACAAGCACATTTCGAAAGCTTCTTTTTTTAATGTTCTGTGCGATTAGTAGATTCTTCTTTAAAAAAAAAAAAAAACTTTGGGTCACCAGTCAAACTGTAGGTAGAACCATGCCAAAAAAACAGCATGTTCTCCAGACGCCGTATCAGATATGGAGCGGCTAGGGTTGAGGCAGAGCCAGGACTAACTGTTTCTGGCAACCTCGCAGTGTTGAGCGTAATTGGCCATGATGCCGCCTTGGGAGGTTGGGCTTTGGCAGGTCCTGATCCTGTCATTCAGGTGTAACTCTTCCTGTTGTGCCAGGTGTGCATGCCATGCTCTCCTCCACGGCATTAAAAAGCCCAGTATGGTACCACATGTTTTAGAGGGGGTGGGTGTTTGTCTGCACTACCCTGACAAACCCGACCCTTCATTGAGGATGTTGTTTACAGACCCACGAATTCAACAGGACATTCCCAATTGGGGGAAAAAGATTAAACTGAGGGTTATAATTTGGGTTAAAATGAAATATTTAGTCTGATGTAAGTAAGGGTTATCAGTGTGAACTGCATTGTAACTTGATTCCACGTCTTATGCTGGCCCATGAATGAAATTGTCCACTGTTACTGATGTTTAATGTAAAGATGCCCTTTTCGTTATTTCATAAGTTTTCCGAAATTGCCTTTCAAAAAAGCAACAGCAAGGTTCGCTTTCTTGAAAATTTGTATGACACAAACTAAAGGGAATTTTAATACAATAATACGCTCCCAGTAGTACCACCATAGCTGTTAAATACTGGGTTTGCATTTTTTCTTTGTTTATGAAATATGTGATTCAATCAATGATGTGAAATGTTATTATAAGCTTGTGTGGACCCTTGAGTTGTTTCCTTTTTGTTAAGCATTTTGGTTGTCCTGCATTTCCCCCTGTGTAGTGAATGAGGTGCTTGATGCAGAGTAAGTGCTTAGCCAATGTCAGATATTGAGAGGGGCATTTGTGCACACATTTATACCAACCAGTGTGATGAGACGGGGTGGTGAGTGATTTTGTGTTCTTAAATAAGTGGCTAAATAAATGTGTCCGAAAACCACGTGTCTCCCGTGTGACGTTTTCCTGCTCAAAACTGTCGCCGTAAAACAAGGGTTTCTGACACCAGTCATGGAAGGCCACAGTGTCCACAGGTTTTTACATTTAAACATTCAGCAGACACTGTTATCCAGAGCAGCGAACATACTATACAGAACAACGTTATATTGCTAAAACACTATCCATTTACATAGCTGAATATTGCAGAGATAATTTGGGATAATTACCTTACACAAGGTTAAAACTGCAATGGCTTAGGGTAGAACAGCTGGGACTAAAACCTTCCATGTCTCAGTGGGAAGCCCAGCTCCCTAACCATTATACTACCCTGCTGACCCAATCTTTGTTATTCCCTTATAATAGTCAGTGATTATAGGCCTTGGAAACCAGGTGAATGGACAATCAGGGATTTTAATTAATCATATAAGTGCTGACTATTCAATTGAATGCCCATAAACAGAGTAGCTGTGCTTGTTTGGGTCCTGACCTATGTTTCATAATGGCAACATTATGAAAAAGGAAAGCAATCTATATTATGAATCTTATTCAACATATGTTCAGGTGTAGTCAAAGAAATATTATATACATTTTTGAAAAAATGCATTGCTATTCTACATACATTATTTCACTCTATTGTGCTCATGTTGAGGTGATTCCACAGGGAGAAAGGTCAATGTTACTGAGACAGGTATAGCCTAATATCATTTTAATATTGCATTTTGCAAGAATGCTAAGATATTCTACCAAACTTGTAGAAAGTTTATTCTAATATAAACTTGAGCAGTTATTTTGGTTACAAGAACACAGACCCCAAAACACAACATCTTTGGGCTTTTGAATACTAATGCGAGATTAAATAACTCAAGATCTGTATTCAGGCTGTGTTTTTGTGGTCTGTCTATAATGGAAGGTCATAGATCATGCCAGTGAAATCCAAACTCCCTGGAAACCACTGCCTGGAAACGGACTGTTCATTGATTGAACAAAATTTGGTTAGATTTCATGATGAAACTGCGATACAGTTCAAAAATCTGTCGTCAATAAAAACTGGCCTAAAAGATAATTGGTATAGTGATATATTCAGTCCTATTTTTATTAGTTGCTATTTTTATTGCTGACATTACTGCTAATTATGTTCGCATTTATATTGGTGAAATTATAAAAAAAACATTTCCTGGCAGGCATCTGAAACTGTTGACTAAAGTGCTGGAAATGAATGAAATTCCAAACAGTGGTATTTGAGCCATGTCTGACCACAGGAAATTAAGTCTTCTCTTCATTCTGAAACCATCGTCTCATCACCATACAATCTGAAAATAGAAGACTATACACAGATTTTCCCAAATTCCGATCAGCTGATGAAATCATTCAGAGATGTGTTTATTTTTGTACTGCATCATCTCTATATAAGACCAAAAGGCGCAGCACCCTTTAGCCATGACAAACAAACATTTTTTTTTAGCCAATATCAGATGTCTGGGTTCATAAACAAGGGGACTAATGGATCAATCCAGATCCCTAATGATGCACAGTGAAAACCAGTCATGGCCAGCAACACGGGAATGTCAAACACAACAGGTGGGTATCAAGATTAGCCTGAGCTGATGTGTGCCAACCCTATGACTTCACCCCTGCTAATCACAACATAGAGACAAGTGAACGGTCCTCCAATAAAACTCCCATCATGCAAATGGCACCTGCATCACTGACTTTAACCAGCAGCTGGAGGGATAGCAGTTGTATTCCATGATGTAACTGTTTAAATAAACAAACAAATAAACAAACAATGAAAACGGTAATTGTACATTTTTCATGAAACAAGCGCCTGAGAGTACAGTTTCACTAATGAGAAAAATGGATGCGAATAACTATAAATTGTGGGAGCGAGGCTTTTAGTTAAAGACCCATAGCTCTGTAAAATATTTACTCGGCTGAGAAGCCGAGGGAACCCCTTTTTACGTTAGGATGGGGTTGTTGCGATTGAATTGAATCCCTTCTGGCACAGTGGCTTGCTGAGAATGCCCATTGGCCTCAGATTCAACCCTTTACAATTACTTCGATAACACCCTCACGCTTCAGCGCCTCACTAAAGGGAATGATGTGGAAAGTGACGGCAGCAGCAGGGAAATATCGTGTTGCCGCTCTCACTGACTCCTCATCAGCCTGCCACCCTGGCATTTCACAGCGCCACCCACGCCGTGACCCTTTACACCTCATCAAGATTTGTAACAATGCCACAAATTGGCCTCTGATACATCCTATCAATGTGTTTAACCTAATCTGTACATGGTTTCCCTGTTCCTGGAATTCAACAGGTGAGGCTCATAAATTTACAGTTCACCTATGGAAATGGGTAAGAGATAGTGAGACACACCTGCCTTAAGGTACAGGGAGGTGGAACATTCTCTTTGTCTGTAATCATGCAACTGCACTCAGGGCATCAAATCACATTTGTCATTCAGTTTTGCATCATGGCGTTGATACTCAATCATTGTTTCTGCCATAAAAAAAAGACAGGCAAAAAGAAAAAAAGTATAAATATAAAAATGTCCATTATGGCATAGACATCATAGTTTAAAGATATGAAATGCACCTGTGGTGATGAAAACCTTGATGATATATCATTAGGGCAATGTTTTCTTTGAAAAAGCGTTTCAGCGTTTAATCCTCCAATCTCCCTGTAGACTGCAGAGCAACAACCTGAACTCTCTAATTACCAGTGAAAAGCCACAGTGTGTTAGAGTGTGACTGCGGATCTACAAAATACGGGAATAAAAACCATCGACAGATTCTTGGACACTTTCAATATTCTCATGAGATATTATCCCCATCCTTGACTGAAATAGGGAGAAAATGAAGTGCTCGGCGCAATGATCGAGCAGAACTGAATTGCTAAAGGGTGGCTGCAATTTCATATTAATTATCTCAATGTATTCCAAATTTTGCATTGCAGGCATGTATTGTTCTCTTGTGAAGGGAAGTGCTGTGCATTACACGGCTGCCCAGATGTTTCCTGACTTAGCTGTAATGCACCCAATAACTGGAAACCCTCTTAATTAACGCGGGCCTGTAATATATTACCATCCCTGAGCTTCGGGTGCACCCACACACAGCATGTGACTCATATCATTAGCTAATAATGGAAGCCAAATCTCTAATATGTTATTGATGTTTTTGTATGAGGGGCACTATAAATTAATTTAGTTGCAGAAATCTAATTAGCTACACATATTGCCTTTGGGAACGTGTCGTATGTAAAACGTATGTGTACATATGACTGAATTAGTTTTGGTACCTTAACAGTGAATCATATTAGGATGCTTTTCATTGGCTCCTGTTACCTGAGCTCTCCAGCAGTCATTGGTAAATTAGTGTTGCTTGTATGTTGTGCTGCCTGACTGCATTTTTGGAGTCAGGGGGTGAGTAGACAGAAAAAAAAATCAATGTTTTCATCAAAGAAAATTCACTCAGTCACATGTCAAAGACTGTGGAAGGCCATCAGCCGTAAGGGAAGATAATCCACTGATCCACCTCAGGGAAAGAACGTGGTAGGGAATTGTAATGAAATTTCCATGGCCACATAATTACTGAGTGGCGTTATTATATTACCCAAGCATTCTGATGAACCACAGTTCCAGCGCATACATTCCTAACTAATGAAAGACACGTTGGAAAACTTACTTTGAACAAAATTCTGGCTCTGTGGTGTATTGTATTGCAAAGCATATTCTCTGTAAATCTGGAAAAAAAAACGGCCAGGTAAATGCGACAGAAAAAGTTGAGAAGTCAAGAAAAAGTTCCATAAATGTGAATTCATTCATGGTTTAAAGAAGCACCAATTGCAAGGAATGCCCCAGTCAAAGACACAATGGTTTGACAGGGTATATCAGAGGGTAGATCTAATCAAGCACTGGCCCTAATTGGTAAGGCTTGTAGCAGCACTTAAAGCTGTTGTGTCTCTGTGCCGCTCTGCCACTTCCTGTTCATCCAGCTGTATCTCACGAATCTCTCGTACTCGGCTTTGAAACCCACAGCATTACAGTCCTCCACAGTTCAGCTCCGCAGCCTGGTGGCGGACGTCCAGCTTCACGCTGTCTGTGTTTTTGCCCGGCCCCGTTGTGTGTTACGTTACGCAGGAGGAATGCAGAGCTCCGCTCCTTGTGTTACCGTGTTCCCATTTGTTCTCCATCCCTTGACACGTAATTTGCCATCCTCGCTCTTTGATGTATCCGAGTTGCCATATGGGGTAAATGTACTCTCCTCTCATCGTTTCCGACATGAAATCCTCAGATAGTCGTGTAAGATGCCAGAGCAACAAAACATCTGAGTCAAGGTGTGCTGCAAACTAATTTAAGCAGCGTTAGCTGGGCCCATTGCTGTGAGCTGTACTTTCATAAACATCATGTACAAATGGATGCCATTCAAATTTTCTCATTTTTCAAGCAGCAGATTTAACAGGTGCAATAGTTTAGTTAAGTGCAATTTATTTAGTTTTAGGTTCTCAATGCATTCTTGGTTATCAAAGCAACATCTGACTCAGTTGTGATTACTCAAATCAGTTTCAAAGCCCATCAGTAGACACTGCACACTCTCCCATCGAACTTCTTAAGTCTCTAAAAGTTAAAAGACTCTAAAGTTAGTCATTGTCTAACTTTTTGACTGCCAAAGCCCCATTCCCAATGCTGCAGTTCAATACTTGGTCACGCAGTAAATTTATTACTGTGGTCAAGGGTTTAGAAACAGAATCTATTGGAAATTGCTGATGTTTTTGCCTGGGAATTGTTATATTTTGTGCTTTGCACTTTGCGCTGGTCTTTGCTCCTTTTCGTGTTTTTTTATGTTTTTTCCTGTCTGATTTGATATCTATGTGCTGCTCTTCTTGGCCTGGAGTGAAGGTGATAGTAATCTCAGTGATACGAACCTGTTTAAATGAATAAGCAAAATAAGTAATCCAGGAATGCTCCCAGGTTTGACCCACCTCTGTCAGTAGCTGTGGCCGGATTGGAGAGGCCAGCCTACCTGCTGAGTGGTTTCCATGGTGCTCAGTGCTCGCTGCCAACTGGCCTTGACTCTCTCTCATATCTGTTCCACCACAAAGCTATGCAGCCATGAGTCTGATTCCTTGCTTGCTATTGATCCCTCCATATGACTCAATATGACACCTTTAGAGCATTCCTCTATCAGATAATGGGAGGGGGGGGGCTTACTTGCCCTGCTCTGTTGCCCAATGGGAAGTCATGTAGACCCCCCCCATGCCCCCGCCTCTGTGCTGCCAAGCCCTAATGGCACTGTTTCCACCACACTGTAATTAATTTCTCTCAGCTCAATAAATCCACTCTGGAAGGTCTGGAAATGTTGCCTGGTTGACGCAAGTCTGATAAACAATTGTAAGTCAGTGCTATGGCTGCAGGTGCAGAAATACGCAGAAGGGAAGCATATGGTACAGCCGTGGGAGACTGACACAATGACTATTTTATTCATATTTCAATTGTACAGCTATCAAATTGTATAGCTATCATAACATGATTGTGCCCCTTATTAGTTTACTAGTATTGTTTGGATAAACTCATTTGTGTTGGGTGGTATTTGCCTCCAAAATTTCTATTATGTGAACACATCTGAACGTGAGGTAAGTGTCAGAATGATCCAGTGTACAAATTTGCAGTGCTGATACAGCAGTCCACATGGCTTGAGGATCCCCTGACGTTTGGTAGTATACACCCACATGGGAAGAGATCAGTGTACTTGGAATTTCCTTATTGCCTCTTCAGAGTTCGATCTGTAAAGAGGTTACCTCAGTACCTGCATTTTAAGTACACGTACTATCAATGAGGAATTTAAATGCATGATTCTGTTGAGTTAATTGATCAGGGATTGAAAGATAAAAGGGATCTTATCCACACCAAATGTAAATGAATACCATCCAATACTGTGCCTTTTACAGTCTACTCTATGTCCCAATTGGAGAAACAATGATTGTATCTATCTGAATCTCACAATTTCCTCTGCTGGGGAGTATTCCCTAATTGCAACTTCCTTGGTCAGCAGTGAAAACGTAAACAATAATGGAGGAACTGGATGGCATATAAGCCAAAATCAGTATGCTTCTACGATATTGTACAAAACCTGCTTTTTATGCAGGTAATTAAGGAAATATGCGTTCACATTTTTCAGAGAGAACCTGATCTCCCAATGCTGTATATGCGTCTAAGCACACATTTGTTCCTGATTGTAAGACAATAATACTTTTTTTTTTTTTGCAAACATCACTTTTGCCAAACAATTGGCAATAAAGCAACTTGATCACCACAGGGTTCCACTGTCTACAGAAGATCAACTTACACCAAATTGTGTTTACACACATTTTACAAGAATGAGTATTTCCATAAAAGCATAAATGGGAAACACATATTTTTTTTTTCAAATTTTAGAGTGCATATTTATTTCAAATTCTATCAAAAAATAATTTGTACTTCTTATGAGCCTCTGTTATTTGAAGCCAAAAACAGAGATGATTTTGTGAGCCACGTCTATTTCATTATTCATTACTTTTTTAATGAGAGTTTTGTGTTTTCCGTTCTTTTCTCTTGGCTGTTTCCCAGCATTCTTCCTTCTGCGTATGAATTACATTTTAATGTCACATAATTATATGAAAATGTTGCTCTGACTTATAAAAGGAAGTGAGGACAATAAGAACAGAAAATGTTGTTCTGTTTTTTTCTCTCTCTCATTTCAGGTTTACTGTTTCCATGGATTTCCCAACTCTTATTTTTTTTGTTTGCTTTTAGCACTGATTAACATTAGCACACTGAGATTAGAGCCCAGGCCTGTCTCTGTTGCAGTGGCAGGCTAACTGCTCTTTCAGACAGTCTATGTTATATTCCTGCTCCAGGACTCAGTGCATCGTTCAGCTGTCTCTTCCTCATTGTTCCTAACATATGGCCTCACATCCCAGAGGCAAGGATCACCATCTCGTGACAGAAAAAAGGAAATCATCGAGCATGTTCTATTCAAATTGTTTTCACAATGGCGCTATACCCACGGAGAAATCTCAGAAAAGGCATTGTTACACACTCATGTGGATGCGCAGCCTTTGTCTGTAATGGCAGCTTTGCCTGGGTTGTGTTGTGCCACTTCGCTGAGAGACGGATGCACGATTCGTTCACTTCTGTACAAAACTGCGTTAGAGCTTCTGCTGCTCAAAGTCATGACACGATTATCAACTCTGCAGGGAGAAATCGCAGAGAAATCAATTAGCTCCAGATGATGGAAACAAAACCTCTTCAAACATTCATGTATTTGCTGTGGAAATGAGATTGAGGTATTTTTAACAAAAGGTATTTTGTGTTTTGTTTGTCTTGGGACGGAAAGCAGTCAACTAGTCTCCGAATGGGCTGACGGCATGCAGCTTCTGTTTGTTTATTGGTTTCTGTCGGAATCTGAGGAAGGTTTTACTCCTTCACACTATCCTAATCATTCGTTTTTTATCCAGAATAATTGGGTTTAATGGTTGGTTCACTCCATAATCCAGCTGATTTGCAGTAAAGTAGTGCAATCTTTGCCTTCAGAACCAGCAGACAGAGACCGATACTGGCCCGGTTTCAATCTTCTCTGACCTTGTGCTTTGTCCTTAAATTTGATACAGCAAAGTGTTGCATTTTCTGTTTGGGGTGCACAAAATTGTTCATTTCAGTGACCATAGAACTTACAAAAATAAATTAGATTAGCTCGAATCTGGTACTCATCGTTATGCAGACTGCCCGTTGTTGTTCATTTTCACTGACAAATACCGTCGAATGTTGATTTTTTTCCTCTGGACATATTTTGGAAAATTCACTAAAATCCGAAAAGTACAACCATCCGTCCTCAGTATATCATTTGTGTTTTTTTCTGTCTTTCCAGTAAAAAACTTTAATAACTACAAATAACTGCAATTTCTGCATAGTTTGTAAGCAGAGTAAAGTTCTTGGTGGACCTAATTGTTGTCCTGTACGAGCTCTATTTAAAATGTTAATAGAGCATGATATTGAACTCCTGGCAGGAACCTGGTTTGCAATAACAACAATGATTAATATAAAAATAAGTATATTTCATTGGTGCACTGTTATGAACAACATAATTTATTTCTGCTCATAAAACTGCCAAAGCCATGCAGGAGATTTTAATATAATAATAATAATAATTCATTGTTCATGCTGCAGTCCTGGGGAATATGTGAGTGAGATAAACAAAAACAGCCTGAGTAGCTCCTCCTGCCGAGGTGCTGGTTCAGTGTATGGATGTGACCCGTGGTCTGGTGTCGACTGTGCCAGTCTATCTGCGGCAGGCCGCCCTGCTGGGTGACTGATAACTGCCTGTAGCACCTCCTAGTGCAGGGCTTCTCAAAGTCCTGACCTCGTTCCGCATCCGGACCGGACGACAAGTCAATTCCGACCCAGCCCATTCCTCGTGAATAAAGTATGTTATGAAGTGTAATGTTTTCTAATTTGAAATACATTTCTATCGATCAACAAATTGTTAGTGACATTGAATATACAGTGTAGCTGAAGATCATTCACAGCGATCCTGTCCCAAGATGGATGTGGTTTTAATGTGGCTTATTTCCCCATCGTCGACATCATCATGGCGATGTTAACTGCTGCACTGAGTATTGTGTGTTGTTTCTGCCGGGTTCACTCATTAACGTTACACCGGAGAACCCTTGTCCTGGGGTGTACTTCTCTTCCTATTGGTCTACTGGGTGTCCAAAGTCTGCCTGCGCAACAGTGCGCATAACATGTCTTCTTCATGTTCATGTCTGCGCAGGCTCAGCTTGCCGGTTGCGGCTGCTGACATCACCCGCGGAGAGCGTTTATCTGTGCTGTCCTGAATTAATGGTGGAAATTGTAGCAATTGTCACAAATTGTGTGCATTGTGGGCCACCAAGAGAAAGGAGGTGAAGCATTAAAAACGCCTTATCTATGGAGCCACCATATGCACATTGACAATTTTTACTTTTTATTATGTGCTTTCTGTCCTAGACCCACACTGCCCGTGTGGACTACATACACTGTGTAATTTGGGACACATGAATGTTAATATGAGAAAAATATAACTATAAATACTCTGTCACCATCATCCACATGCTTTAAATGATTAATTTAATCGAAACATTAATACTAATGTGTGTTAATGGTATTTTTGCTCTTCCCTTTGACGGCGCTGCACATGATTGTACAATATTCTGTTATTTTTCAGCTATGCTTCATGTTATGAAGGCGAATAGATTTTTTGTCGGGTCCATATTTATTTTGCTTTGGGCTAAATTTTTTCATTTTTCACCTGCAAGACAATTTCCAGCAAGTAGATTTGAGACAACTGTTGCATGTGGATGTGAGTGAAGAATCGGCTCTTAAGTGTCTCGTTCTGGCTTGTAACAATAACTAAGTCAGACCTCCGTTTTTTCCCAGCCTCTTTTTGAATGAGGGAGTCCCTTACGCAAACACACTCTTTCATTCCTGAAATTGGTTTATTGATCTGGCTTCTCTCTCTGGACTCTAACAATATACGCTATTATTCCCTGGACTCTCAAATATGAACTATTTGCAATATTTTGTTTCTGAACTCTGTAGTTGGCAATAGTCTTGGGTTTATTGAAGGAAAATACCCACCTATTTGGCTTACCATGTTATGTTATTTTTGTAATATAAAATATTGCATTGTAGTCTAAAACAACATGTGATAACATTATATAAACACCCCTTATATTACTGTTGTTCTTTATGTTATGCTATATAATGTTATGCTAAGACTTTTAATTACAGTTCAATGCATAATACCAGGCCAGGCTTCTCTCAGGCCTCAGTCATCCTCATGGACAGGAAACTGTATACAGGGATGACTGAGGTGTGACTGACAGGTGAGCACAGGGCTGTCCTGATGACTGATGATGATTAAAGACAAAGAGGTGAGGTATGACGGGTGAGGAAGAGTACATAATAGATATATGGAGCTTTTTTATGCAGAGGGTAGTTGGTATACTCCAAGCTGCATCCAAATCGAAATAGACAGCGATGTTCTATCCTGTTTATTAGGATCATATTTTCATGCCACGAGCACAAGCACCAATCAGTTCTCGTCATGCTATACAGTAGTTTGGTTAAGTAGCAAACTTACTCAATTTAGGACATAGGTCAGGGGTGGTTTATGCAAGCCTAGGCTAATATTAAAAGACATAGATGTTGAACCTGGCTGTCCGCCCAGGCTTCCTCCATCGACCGCAAGATGCCAGATGGCTGGACAAGGAAACAGTCATTCACTGTTGCTTCTAAGAACTGGGTTTGTTTCTATGCTTTTACCTCTTCAGTAGTTTCAGATTCTATACTTTCAGTACAAAATTACAGTATAGGGAGTTCTGCATCCCTTCCACACTAACAAATTAATACCTCAGCTGAACCCACCCCCTGGTTCTAATTTTAAAGCTGGATAGTAACCTTTATCAGTCACCCTCATGTATCTCTCTCACTGAATCACATTGCTAATTCCCAGGTGCCGAAGGCAGGTGTCTTGTTAACAGTTGCCTCTTGAACACGGTAACCTGGCAACAGATTCTTCTCATGGCCATATGTGCAAAGCAATGGTAGTTTCTCAGAACATCAACAACATTATCTTTGACAGTATTCTGAAGCAATGCTGATGCCGAATTATTCCCAATATCCATACAATAATACCCTGTGGACCAGCAGAAATCTTTCCGAATAACATCAACCATAAACTTAATATAAATATCATCATTGCATTGTGTGTAATTTTTTTAAAAACATTTTAACCCAGATTTTTCCCAACCTTAACTTTTTGACCTCACTGCAGCACCTGCTCTGTTGGCTTTGGGAGGAGAGGCTGGACACATGACTCATCCGATTCATGCAATGACAATCTCGCTACTTATACACACAACAGCCACACCACTAGTTGCACACTGCCTATGATGTTGGAGGAAGACATAATCAGTGTACTCTCAGTTCGTGCTGCCACAGGTGCCAGCATTACCAGTGAGGGCATGAGATCAACAAACTTAGCCAGCTTGTCCCCTATCATCCCCAGCAAGTCTGGGCCAATTGTGCCACGCTAAATGCAGACCCCCAGCATCGCCTCTGGATATAGCCAGCAACGGCCATGGCGAGACCAGGTTTTCAACCCCTGACCTCAGGGCTCCCAGGCCAGTGTCTTGCCTGGTTGAGTTTGATTGAGTTCTGGCCCTGTGAGCCACCCAGGCGCCCCTCTTTGTGTTTTTAAGAACTCCACATGTAACATTCAGTCCACTTTTGGTAACTCTGACCTACTTAGCTGTAATCTCAGCAATGAATTCATGTTCCCTATTTGGAAAAGTCCAGAACGTGGTCTTCTGTGGAATACACGGGAAGGTGCCAACTTCTGATTCTTTTTCAGTGGTCTCTATCGGAGAGTAAAAATTCTTTATTTGGCAGGAATTAGAAGGTGAACGAGGAGAAAAAATAATTTTTTTATTTAGATTTTGAATGACGACTTCACCTAAGAGTATTGGCATGTTTTCACACGTTGTCTGAATTAATCACGTCGAGTCAAGTACAGAGGTACAGCTGAGACTGCAGAGGGAAAGACATAGTTAATACATTTATAACTGTGAGTCATATTTAATTTGTCTGGAATTTTGGCAAACACATAGATGATGCTACCATGTTCTTTATTCAAAAAATGCACACATCCCTCAACAGGATATATATATATATATATATTTATAACTTACAAATTCTTTTATTGCTGAAGACTGAACTGAAAACATGTTCATGACTAATTCTGTAGCCAAACTGTTCTGATGTAATCATATATAAAAGGACTAAAAAGATATCATAAAATGATGTGTGCATCTCAGCTGTGCATTGTGGGCACATTTGTATTCATCTGGTATAGTTACACAGATCTTTGTCCTCCAGACTGCCAACACTTTCATGTTTCTGCACCGTTTTGTGTGTATGCAAGAGCATCACTGTATACAGTGATCATATTTAATGAATTCACTGTTGTTGTGATCTGTATAGAGTTTCAGGGTTAGAGACCGTGATCTTTTCATGGAGTCCTTTTATTAAAGACCGTTCTACTGCTTCTGGAGGATGATGAATCACTGTCTGAATAAGTCACAATGTTATCTCTGCTCCCAAACACATCTTTCATTTGATCCTCATCATTGTGTCAATAGCTGGAGCTCCATGTTGCATGGTGCACATGTTGACTTTGTGTTCCTCCAGTGGAAACATCTCATTGTTGTTTCTCTGACCCCTGCAGTAGTATATAGGGCAGTGGTAATATCAGCATCCCCATCCTGGCATTGCTCAATGGCCAGATGCTATAATTAGCCTCCCTGCAGCATAATCATAGAAAGGCAATTCCTCACCAGCTGAATGAATCAACGTAGCTGCACTCAGTCCTCTCATTCCCCTCGGAGACGGCTGAAAATGTGTTTACACACTGTCATAATCCAGACAGGGCTACACAAGTGCCTACTGTGAGCGTAAGCATAATATTTTCGCTAAAATTATTACTCAATAACTCTGTCGTTTCCACCTGAAAAATCTGTTGACAGAGTAAGTTTTACTCCACAGGCTGATTTTTTTTGTCTATTAGCTAGTGTCACCCCGTCGTGTGAGTCCTGGCAGCTGCATTACAAGTGGGAAAACTTCCAGTCAAAAATGAGATGTATTATTACAGTGCATAGTATTCATTTACATTAAGTTTTAAAGACTGTGCAGACGGAACTCTTGAATTCTTGGTAGAACATTACACATAGGAGGAACTCTGATGGAATGAACATATACTGTACATATACACAAGAAAGTAATTCTCTCTTCGCAACTGTTATTTTCACAGCATGCTGCAAACTGTTTCAGGCTTTTATAGACCAGATACTATAATAGTACCACTCCAGACTCTCCAGGTGCTATAATACTACCACCCACACTTGGATCATTGTTCTTGGATGATTGTTCTTGGATCATTGTGCGACCCCAGTTTTTTAAAACAGGATGCCCTCGAAGAGATGGAATCATCCAATGAGAGGTGATGAGTCCCCTCGAATCCAAGGATCCGGGAAGAAGAGTGAGTCATGATCTCTGCTGCCACGGAGCTGGGACCACAGACCACGGGCAGCTCTTGCGCTCCATTTGTTCGGGACATTTTTAATGTGTGGTGGGTTAGCTCACTGGATCTCGAAGAAATTGAATAACATTGTTTTTCAGATAAACTCAATTAAAGCATGGTGACGGTGCTTGTTTGGGTTGAAGAATATATTAGATTTATCACTGGAATGTAAAAGACCATGGATAGGGTCCTGTTAAAACAAATCTGGAAAACTCACTGAAAAATCTTGTCTGTGAGACAATGTCATGCTAACATTAAAATAACTAAGATCACAAATGCAAGACATACTTGACTGCTGACGATACACTGATCTCCCCTCATGTATTTTGTTTAATGTAAATACAGGGCAACTCTCCGAGGTATGCACTACATTACATTTGGCATTTTAGTCATTGAGCTGATGCTTTAATTCTAAGCGAAAAAGACTTGCATACATTTCTCCACAAGTGCAAAGGCAACAGATCCTGCAAAAAAGTAGCACTGTAATGCTCTGTGATAATGTGCTGTAAAACTGTCCCGTAGCACTGTAACCCTATGCTCTGTGTTAATGTGCTGTAAAACTGTCCCGTAGCACTGTAACGCTATGCGCTGTGATAATGTGCTGTAAAACTGTCCCGTAGACCAATAGCACTGTAACGCTATGCTCTGTAATAATGTGCTGTAAAACTGTCCCATAGCACTGTAACGCTATGCTCTGTGTTAATGTGCTGTAAAACTGTCCCGTAGCCCCATAGCACTGTAACGCGATGCTCTGTGATAATGTGCTGTAAAACTGTCCCGTAGCACTGTAACACTATGCTCTGTGATAATGTGCTGTAAAACTATCCCGTAGCACTGTAACGCTAAGCTCTGTGTTAATGCGCTGTAAAACTGTCCCGTAGCACTGTAACGCTATGCTCTGTGTTAATGCGCTGTAAAACTGTCCCGTAGCACTGTAGCGCTATGCTCTGTGATAATGTGCTGTAAAACTGTCCCGTAGCACTGTAACTGTAACTATGCTCTGTGTTAATGCGCTGTAAAAAGCACTGTAACGCATGCTATGCTCTGTGTTAATGCTGTAAAACTGTATGCACTGTGATAATGTGCTGTAAAACTGTCCCGTAGCACTGTAACGCTATGCTCTGTGTTAATGCGCTGTAAAACTGTCCCGTAGCACTGTAACGCTATGCTCTGTGATAATGTGCTGTAAAACTGTCCCGTAGCACTGTAACACTATGCTCTGTGATAATGTGCTGTAAAACTGTCCCGTAGCACTGTAACGCTATGCTCTGTGTTAATGCGCTGTAAAACTGTCCCGTAGCACTGTAACGCTATGCTCTGTGTTAATGTGCTGTAAAACTGTCCCGTAGCACTGTAGCGCTATGCTCTGTGTTAATGCGCTGTAAAACTGTCCCGTAGCACTGTAACGCTATGCTCTGTGATAATGTGCTGTAAAACTGTTCCGCTTGTGACCGAGGGAAGGGAAACCACGATGGAGTCTGAGGATTTATTAACTGAGGAAATGACTGAATATAAATGACTCCCTGGTAACTCAATTTAAATTGAATCATTGCTATTCATCTGCAGTGGCCGGCTTCATCCATCAGACACCATTATAGTATGTGGTTATGTCTGCCCTAGCATTACTCATGTATTTAATGCCTGATTAATACTTAATGTGTCATGTCATTAACACTCCTGTTATGCTCAGCTGTCAAGAGCAAAAATGTTTCAGTCTGAACTGACGTGGTGCATCTTTAACCATCCAAAAGTAGCTAAAAACAGACATTTAAAAAGCAAACATTATGTGTACCCCATCCAGGCTACGGTGAACCAAGTAAGTGTATAAATGACTTTTTCCCAGCTTCTTCATCCTCTGCCCTAAAACATGCCTTCTTTCTGTGTCAAATCATTTCCAGAGCTACTCTCTGAATTTGATGAGGAATGGCAGGCTGAAGAGCAGACTTGATATCTGTGACATCACTGATATGAGTCACAGCCATCTTCGTGGGCCCACGCACTGCAGCGGACATCACTATGAAAGGTTCATTTGGAGTTGGCGGCTGAGGGACGGTACCCATTTCTTCCTAATCATCAACATCTAATGGTCCATCAACAAGATCAGGACTGATCCTAACATTCTCTTCATTACGGGGCACCTCCTCCTCCCTGTCTGCTGCATCAAGGTCAGGGACTCCACTGTTATGATCAAAGATCCGTTCCAGGGCTTCCCTGGGCAGCCATGTTTCTCATTTATCAGCCCCTGAGTAGAGCCCTCCCCCACTGAGTGTGCATGGAGCTCTCCCACTGGAAATATGAGGTTCCCTTCTCAGGAGTCATAATATTTGCACTTTCTCAATTGCTGAACAGGTGAGACAGGAAGAGAGAGAGGGTGGTTTTTGTGTGTGTGTGTGTGTGTGTGTGTGTGTACTTGCCTGTGTGTGAGCACGTGCGTATGTGTGTGTGTTTGTCTGTGCATCTGTGTGTGTGTGCATGCATGTGTGTTTGGGGGAGGTAGTGGAGGAGTGAGCACTCACCTTCTTTTTTCTCTTACATTTGCAAAGACAAAAATCAGCCTTTGTCTAGATGTAATACTTTTGACCCCTTTTAGCCTCCATTTCCACAGCTGGGTCAATTTGATGGTTCACAACATGAATTAAGGCCAGTAGAAATGATTCTGTGCTGAAAAATACTTTTATGCATATTTCCAGTATTTTGTAATCAGGTTAATTTGACCTAGAGCATAACAGAAGAGCACCATCAAGGTAGTCCAAATACCAAATAAATCCCGTGGAGATTACATTAGTAACACAACCTCCTATCATTTTAAAAAGGTACAGGTAGAGCAATGGTAAGGCCATAGTGTTTCCAAGTATTTTAATATCCAATAAACTTTACCGTATATTGTTTAAAAGTGGTCCTCCTATGATTATTTGCAAACAAATAACTGTGGTTTGTCATTTTTTGTATGCTAGGATGCATAAGAATTATGGATTTTTATTCAATTGCTTCTTATTCTTTCCAGCCTTCCATGTTTGCTGCTCTATTTATGTCATTGCACACACATCCAATTAGTGAATCGATGAACTGCAAACAGTCTATCAACATGATTGGAATGTGGACCTCTGTGTAAATGGGAATCCTTTCCATGTGCACAGGAGTCAGTTCTTTAAGGCTCCATTGTAACAGTCAAAACACATGGCATAATGGTCAAAATACAGCATGTTATCTTGGGTAACTGCTGCATGTTCAATTCAAAACTATGTGCCTTCAGTTTCACCACTGTTGGTTTGTATTCTCATAACAGAGACTTTTATGTGTCACACAGTCCAGGCCGTACATCATGGCAACAATATTTCTTAGAAAATGTATATCCTGAGCCTTAAGTAACTTATGTCTCACATTTGAGCAACATACATGTTCATTGCTCATTAATAGTTGAGAACATTGCTCAATTATTGACTCAGCTCTATACATAGGCTTCAGAATATGTACTAGTATGAGCATCGTAGATTTTCTACAAAGCAAATGAATAAAACAAACTGCACCCTTGGTTGTTCCAAGTTGTCATAAGCCCTTTACACTAAATGTATGCTTTTATGTATTTTTTAATGCAAAAAGTGGCAAGCTGCAACATTGTAATTCTTCTTGATTCTAAGCTTCTGTGACAGCATAAAGTGCAAACCCTAGCAGAATCTGGAGCTCTGGACTAACAGTAGAACACAGAATGTGTCAGAGCTAAAGTAGCTAAAGTACACTCATGCAGCACTGTGGGGCAAATATATATTAACTACTGCACAATCCACCATTCATCCATTTTATTATTTGCAGTCGAAACGTCCTTCTTGATGCAATATAGATGTATGGTTTATAGTTTATAGACTTGAGTCCATACAGAATGTTTTAAAATATTATTAGGTACGACACCATCAAATGCATAAATTCTCTTTTATGCTTTTCAATTGAATAAGACATTTTCATTCAATCCAGATCCACTTAAGCCAGCTGCATGCTCGAAAGGCACTGTAATGGTCATAAAGACTGGGAATCCACGAAACTAGACAAGGTGTGGCTTAAGGACTTGATTTATTTTAAATAGACTTTTGTCCCAGGAATGTAGCTGCTTTTCTTCAATTTTACAAACTCTGCTATTATACTACTATTACTAATAATAAGAATAATAATAATAACAATAATATTTTGGTCATGATGTGCAAAACAGTATTTCATGCAATAATGAATAGGACCATGCATTTGATTGGATCTTGGCCAGTGTACCCTGGTAATTGTATTCTTTCTTAACTTCATTAAAGAATTCTTTAACTTTTCTCCTCTTTAAAGACTCTGCCCCTGGTGGTCAGGTATTGAAGGACATCTGTAGATGAGCCCGCTGAAACTGATGAACTTTACAGAGCAGACCCGTACTATCTGCTATTTTATCAGTGTGCAGCGGACCATCAGGTCTCTCCGCTGATGTTTGGTTAAAGTGAGGCAGCAGCCAACGCAAATGCGCGCTGCAGACAGCTGGTTTGTAATTATTTGTCTGTGCGTGCGTGAGTGCATGTTTGTAAGCACGTGTGCATGTACGTGTGTGTTTGTGTGCGTGTGTAACCATTACTGGAACAGGAGCAGAAAGAGGCTCTGATTTGTAGGGTTCCATATTTACACACAGAGTAAGTGTGGCTTCAGTTACACCATCGTCCTGAATCAGAGGCCGTGGTGAGCGTCGCCTTTTACTGTAATGCATTCCTATGACACCCCATGGCAGTAAGCTTGCACCATTACAAAGAAGTTCAATAAATTTAGTAGTAAAAGTTGTTTACTTTTAGTAGTTTCATACTTTATGTTCTATCATCTTTGTTGGTCTGATGGACAGATATGAATACAGAAATAACTTTAAATTTCTGTGAAGATGATGTGAATGTACTGTTTAAAGAGGTGCTTACATGTTATTGCTATTACTTATTTTGAAAGGCAAAAACAAATATGAAAAAAGAAAATCCTGTTGACATTCAAGAACATATGGAATTTCACTATTTCAATCAACAATGCATGTGGTCCAAAGATGTTCGAAACAACACTTTAATCCAGAAAGACAGAAAAGGGTCCTGAAATGAAGAGCACTCTCATTTGTATCAAGTGGCTTTCAACTTGCAACAGTGCATTTCTCCAAAGAGCACAAAAATGAATAAGGATTAGATGTTAGTATCCAGACTCAGTGGCATGAACCAGGCCGAAGGATTAAGCTTTCACATTAATGGGTTACATGTGCTATGAGTCTGCTGAGGGAAACCCAATGCCTTTTATCTTTGTTTTCCATTCTGGTCTAATTCCACAGCAGAGTGTTTTTCTAAGGCAGTAAACTGGTCTAAGTGCCTGGTCTTACTGACCACTCCGGCCAAAGTTCTTTTATTGGCTGTAAGAACATGCAGTGTTAAAGATGTCTGTGCACTGCTGTAAATTATAAAAATGTGCTCTGTAGATGTATTACTGCTTGCTACAGGAGACAAGTATTTTACCTTAGAGCTGTATAAAATATGAAAATTGTTCTGATATCCTCTTGTGGATTGAGTTGATGTGAAATGCAATCAGATAAGAGGCCATATTTTCGTGGCAAGACAGTGTAGTACTTTTAATACTTAACTTTTACGATGTTAAAGATTGCTTTCTGTGATTTGAAAATGTCACATGAGTGTAAAATCTCATCTGCAACTGACATACATGGACATGGAGACTGCACACCTGCATAATGTATACATCAATTTGTTATAATCAGAGGTGATTCTGGAGAGTGTTGGGGCCCTAGGCAGATATGCCACGGGGCCCCCTCTGACTGACATTCATCAGCACTGTGTTACTGAAGTAAGTCAGCCCTTTGGGACCCCATCATTCTCAGGGCCCTATGCAGTTGACTACTTTGCCTGTGTATGAAATTTGCCTCTGGGTATAAACTTTCAGACTTAATTTTTCAAGTATTTGAAGAAAGTTACCACTTGCCATGAGAATATGGCACAGAGAATGTATATCCACATACTGCATTGATGATTACGTCAACCAATATTGTCTCCTATGATACATCCTTTAAAATAGTTACTTTTGAATAACTCAGTCATTCAACATTTATTGACCACGTAACAATGCTTGGCAGTTGGCAGTGATGTCTGTCATATTATAAGACCAACTATTTTATTTTGAACTGATATTACAGGTTTCCCCTCACAAGAGATATTCTATTCTCAGTCCAGAATTAATCAATGATGTTACATAGAGTGCTGCAGTCTATTATATTCCACTTCCCATCATGCACTTTTTCCCATATCGTCAAAGAAAGAAATGTTCTGGGTGTGCAAAAGAGGTGATAAGAAAAGTAATCTGGCTTATAAAATATTAATAAGACTGCCTTCGATTCCACCTGCAAATGACAGATGAACTGTAATAACAGTAAAATTATTAAGAGATTTTAAATGGTTTACAAAATGTTTTTTGTAACACAAATTTATTGTAAATGCATACAATGTATAGTTGAATGATTAGTACATTTTTCACCTGGATGTAATATGTACCAATAATTCAATGAAAAGTCCCTTACTTGCTTACCAACACAAAGCAGTGGAACAGGTATCTCTGTTCTTTTATACTGATCTAGTTAAGCATTTGCAAGTAATAACCCAGCATGCAGTTGTTTGTGAATTATCACAATTTGCTTGCTGAAAGGTTGAGGAATCTCTGAATATCCTTCATGCCAAAAACAATAAAACCATTTGAAATGTTATACTTATCTGTACATTTAGCATTTTATTGTAATTGAAACTGTAACACTGCTCTGCATATTGTCAGAATAGCTTTGAACTGCAGATAATTAAGGATCTAATGATGGAGCTGTGAAGGTTTGTTTTGAGATTCATTTGTAAATGCTGGTGGCTGTATGCTTTTTGCAGTCCTAAAGATGTGCACGGTAAACGTTTCTATACCGCCATCTGCTGGGGGAAGGAATAACGGCTTTCTTGTCAGTTTTATCTCTTGGAAAATGCACTAATGCCCTCAAATGGTATATCAAAAAGAAAATCAACTTCACCAATGAACAACTTAAAAAGTAAAGTAAATTGCTATTACATAATTGGCATGTCTTATTCATTTTCGTCTGAACATGTGAAAATACAATGAAACACACAAAGGGGGCAACCCAGTCAAATGAATTTAGTCTCTTAAATGCTCAATTCAATCAAAACTATCTTTACATTGCAAGTTACTTTGAGTAATTTATAGGAAGCAAGCAGAGAAAGATGCCGATATTTATATACACACATACAGTAATATTAAATAATTAAATAAATGTTTTGCAAAGCTGTATATTTGCCTGAATAATGTGGTTTTTCTGAATCTTTTGTCCTTGTCATGATATTTGCATGATTTAAACAACACCATTTGTTGGATTTTCAGTTATACTGAGCATATGGTGGATCTGTATCAGAGCATGATTTTGTTTACTGAATCCAGATTTAACTTAAGTCTTGTTTTATTGATAGCATATGTCCTTTACAGAGAAGAAGTGAATTTGAACAAAACTCCACCCAGGGACACTTGTGATATAATGGCAAATGTTAATTTGTTTTCCGAATGATGCTCCATCACCATGGAAACTAGGTCCTTGATGCTATACCCTTGTGCTTCTTGGTTTTTCTGCTTCAGTTGTGTTTTCGTAGTTTAAACACATCCCCGCAAAAATATGTTTGGATAAGTCCATATACTAAGACTAGATATGGATCTATAACACAAGATGGATATCAGCAAAGTACATGCAAGCAAACATTTCTTTGGATGTTTTAACTATCCATGTCTCTCATATGCAGAATCACCAGAGGGTATTTTATGTAACACCAAGCCACCTCCTTGAACTCAGAGTTGCCTATATCCAATTAGTAACATGCTAAAAGACTTGCATTTTGTAATTAAAGACTTTTTCCTATACTTCTTTAGGAGTGTCATGGAAGTCGTCCTTATCTCCTATCTCTGTCTTGGAAAAACAACCAATAGAAAATCTGCATGTAGGTATGAAAGAAATAACATATTTAAGAAGTAAGATATACTTCCCCCAAAATAAATACATCTGAAATTTACATGTTTTATGTGACAACTGATAACTATGCTATTGAACTCCCTTACAGTTTCAAGAGGACCAGGCTGTACCTGTATCTACTCCAGTTGACACGATGATTAGCCTTAACTATTTTTCACATATTGACAATTCCTGGAGGGATTAGGAGTCAGCATAGGTAGAGTTCACAAGCTTTCAGGCACCTGGCCAGGGGCAGGGCTGCTACAGAGCAAGACCAATTATGAGACTGATTTTAACCAGTTTATCCACTATTTTTTCCTGAGGCTGAGTCACTTGTTGCCTTGCCAACCACCCAGCTAGAGCCAATGGTAACATGACCGGGACTCAGACTCCAGACCAGCTACACCACAAGCATGTACTTTCAGTTCATTCACCACCAAAAGGCACTGAATTCAATACTTTATTGTGTTATTTCCCACCATTTTCAAACTGTAAATGATGCAATTTGGGTTATTTTCCTTTCAGTATTAACCCAAGGCTGAGAGGAGATATCAAATAATTTTCAGTTAACCACCGAGTCCAGTTTTCAGCATTTTTGAAAATCTGCAGTTTCATGTACAGCAGAAAAACACTTCATCACTATGTTTGAGCCAAAATGACTAGTTAAAATTTGACAATGCGGTCATTGTGTGGGAGGAACTTTGTGCATCAAAACACCTCAGAAACCCATCTGTCAGTTTTAATTGTATGTTTTGTGAACTGTGTCATTACCCACCAAAATGTGAAGACACAATAACTGTTTATCATCACAGATCTAAAAAACAATCTAAAAACATAAAGAATGTAAGGAATGAAACATAGATGTTTGCCTGAACATTAAGCATAATGATACAGGAAGACAACAATCTGATTTTCAAATAATTTCCCTTAAGGTCAAGTGTACATTAAGCATCAGGGGTATGTACAGAATTTGACACTGTTGTGCCAAAAAAATCCCAAAATATATATAGATTTTCCATAGTATCAGAGGATATGGGATGTCACTAAGTCGAAAATGCTACTCTGCCCTGAACAAAGCCTCGGAAATTGTAATGCGCACTACTCAAGCATCTTGTAGGCCCCAAAGTAATCATACAAAACCACATCTCCCATAATTCTGCTCGGTGGTGCGTAGTGCGTGCCGTTTCATTACGCTTCCGGCTAGAAAGTAGAAGAAGCAAGAAGCAACGCGCTAGCTTGTCTGTTGTGTTCGTGTTATTTTGGAACTGTCTTCTGTGGCAGGTAAGTTTATGTTAGATGTGGATTGAAGTATGTCATCCGATAAAAGGTTTGCCAGACATTAAGTAGTTCATCTGTATCTAGGGAGCTATAATAACTCGAACGAAGGGACAGTTCTTAATTTCTTCACGTGACGTGAACATTGTTTATTTTTTGTCCTTTTGGCTAGCTAGCAAGCAAAACAGAAGCTTTAACGACTAGTGTTCGCTTGCTACATTTCTGGCAACCTTTCACATCCACATAGCTGGAGAACAGTCAGCGGCAAACTGTATTCGGGGAAATACATACCCCTGCCAAGTTTCACTTTCTTAAGAAAAACACTTTACACCTAGCTAGCTAGTGTAAATCTGATCGGGGCTAACGTTAGGTAGCTGTCCATATGGACTTAAAGTTAAACAGACGGAGATGTAAAAACGATCAATTCGACTTTGGGCTGACAAACATGTAAACGTGAGGGAGTAAAGTGGAGACATCCACTAAGGACTTACGACCATATCCCTAGCGTCTGTTGTAAAGGTCTGCAAATCTCTAAATCTGTGTTCACAGCGGTTGTCAGGTTACAGTATAAAATTATGATCTGAAAGGTAACAGGTATGACTGGAAAACTATTCTGTAAAGTAATGGTCTCTCAGTACGTATTGTACCCATTGCGAACTGTTATCCAATGTGTCAAACGCGCGCTAAAGCCATTGGCGTTAGGACTCTTAAAATATCTCTACCAAGCACATTTCATGTAACTGAATTAGTGTTAAAAATGGAACCTCTGTTGGCTGTAAAGGAAATGGAACAGAGTGATTGTTGTGTAGAAGTGACGAAACAACGTGACTAATTTCAAGACGGTTTGTTTATAACCTATGTTAAGTCTGTATCTAAATTTAAACAAAATTAATGGCAAGACACAAGTGCGAAGTAAACACTTAACACCTCTCTGTGTTCAAACCAAATTAAATTGTGATGGCCCTCGAGACACGAGAATGAAAGTATCTCTTAAATATTTCTATCACAGGAGTATGCATTCTTGGTCTATGTGAGTGTTAGAGTGACGACTGGAGAGGCCGTGGTACTGACGATGGCTGATGAAGCAAATGATGATGAAGTCATTCATTTGGCCAGTTTTCGCCGGCATCGGGGGCAAGGTACGTTTCGGTGATGGCTGTAGTTTTTTTTTTTTTTTTTTTCCATTGAGAGGAACCAGAGCTGTCATTAACCGTTTTGACTTGTGTGTGTATGTGTTTTGGCAGACGGAGAAGTTAGAAACGACCTCTTCATCACGATATCTGACGATTCGGACGAGGAGGTGCTCGCACGCGTACCCAATCATTCTGTTCAGGTGAAGTCTGCACCTGAGGACGAGATCGAAGAGGACGATGACGAGGATGTGATCATAGCGGTAAAGCATAACAGAAGCAGTCTTCAGAATATCAGTTCTGTGGAATAATTTCGCTCAGTGCTGAGGTGTAACGGATTTGATAATTTGCTCATAGTTATAGATGCCCTCACAGGAAAATCAGTGGCACCCACAATTCCTTTGTCATTCTCTTTCAGCCCCAAATGCCACTGCGCCCCAGTGTTATCAGACCAGCAGCTCAGTGGGGGGGCGCCTTTTCTCAGGTCCCAATGGAGGGGCGGAACGGGGACCCCACAGAGCTGCGAGTCAGTGCTTCACCCGAGATGGCACATAAAAGGGTGACGGTAGAGAATCGGAGTGTGGAACCGTCCCCCTCCACCTCCACGGCCGAAACGCTGCCGAGACCTGCGAGCCAAGGATCTACCGAGGACAGAGGGGTTTTGGTCCCGGTGGCGCCAGCACCGGTTGGTCCTGTGGAGGTTGGCCAGGATGTTGTAGCTTGCAGCCAGCAAAAAGGGGACAGTGGTGTGGAGGAGCCCTCGACCTCCGCTCAGAAACCTCAGGCCGAGCAGCCACAGGAGCAGCTGCGGGAGCAGGAGCAGCAACAGGAGCAGCAGCAGCAGCAGCAGCTGCCTCCTGCAGAAGCTGTGGTGTTTGGGGATCAAAGACCTTTGAGAGCAGTGCATCCTGTGATCCATGAGGTTGTGGATGACGAAAGACCTGGTCCCTCGAACGCTGAAGCTTGTGCCCAGGAGCAGCTGAAGACTTTGGTGAAGGGAGTGGTAAGTGGCATGCACTCTCATTAATGACTGAGTCACTTTTTTACAGTAAGCGTAGTCTTATTCATGTGAGGTGAGGTTATTTTCACACCATTAACCCAACTGCTTTAAACTATGTGTTAGTTTTGTTATGTTGGCAACCATTATGTACCCAGCAAATATTGATGCAGGCAGTCGGTATTGTGAAAATTTTATCAAATTCTTTGCTGTTTATGGGGGGTGTGTGTGCGCGTGCATGCACATGTGTGTGCGTGCGTGCGTGTGCGCTATGTATTATGTGTTTTAGTACACTGCCTGCATTAACATGTAAAAAATTAATTTACACCTGAGTTGTGGATTTCATTGTCCTCAGTTTTATTAAGTTGTAAGGATGTGTCAAGTAGCCTATGTATCCCATAAAATCACACAATTTCACTCTGAAAGGCAGTGTGCCAAAATGTCAATATAGCTTCATGTTCAGTGAAACACTATTGAGTGTGACTGTCTTGGCTTGAGTTAAGAATTCTTAGGATATGTCAGTTCAAGCACTTTCAGGAAAAGTACCAGTCGAGTTGTTCAAGTTTGGTTTTCAAACATGGAAAAGGGATTATTTGGGTCTGTCATATGAAATTAATATATGCTGGCAGTCAGTCTCCCTGTTTTGGTTGTGCTGTCCTCGCTGTCTGGATGGCTGAGAGCTTCAGCTTTGTCACAAAATGTATTTTGTCAAGCTGATGGATGATGTCTTTGGCAAAAAAAAAACTGAGTGAAAAGCTGACTCAAGGAATATGGGCTGAGTGTTTCTGAAACTGTCTGCAATGGTTGCTGATATTAATGTGCGGTGACATCTGTAGCTTTATCTATATTCTTGCTGATAGTTAAATTTTCAAAAATTCTGCAACAGAAAAGCTCATTTCCCATAGATATGAGTAACTAACTAACTTCTATTTTGTGCAGATGGACCTCTTTCCAGATGTAGAAGAAGACTTCTTAACAAATTGGATAAGGAGGCACAACGCAAAAGATTTAAATTTGTAAGTACATGTATAAGTGTGTGTCATTTTCCCACCTTGATCAGTGAAGGCATTGTGATGTAATAATGAGGGCATCAGACTCTTGAACTCTGAACAGGGGGATTCCAGCACCCAGTTCCCATGCAGGCCTGTGCTGTATCACTTCAAGTTGTTTACGTTCGCGTAACTTGCTGCAATTTTAAATGGGTAGTGTTAAATTTGTAAGTCAAGAGTTCAGCCTTGAGGGTGGTGTGGCAAACACTCTGTCTTGTCGTCTCATGGAACCACAGGTTGACATTTGCTAGTCGTCCCAATTTTTATTTTCTTAAATTGTAACCTTGGCTTACATTAGTGATTGTTAATGTGTTAGGTGACCATGCTGGGACTCTACAATGCTGCCTGAACAGTAGCCCGTGGAACTCCTGATGTGGAATTGTATGTTGACTGATTAGCAGTGGCATGCATGTAACATTTTCCTCTCGCAGACATGGGGAAAGTCAAGACGCTTTATTGTGATTA
The DNA here is from genome assembly GCA_022829145.1 of Albula goreensis. Taxonomy (NCBI): domain Eukaryota; kingdom Metazoa; phylum Chordata; class Actinopteri; order Albuliformes; family Albulidae; genus Albula; species Albula goreensis. The sequence continues at coordinate 5,831,278 of CM040748.1, read as the reverse complement.
TTATTCAGTACACCATTAGACTGCATGGTTTTTATTTTTGTGTTTTTGATACCCATCAGATCACAGTGAAAGTTAAAATTGACTCATTTAAAATTTGTGGAAAAATTCACCATCTTGTGAGAGTTCCCTTTTAAAATGATTTAATTCATTTTATCCCATTTTTCTTTGCTGATACAAGAACCCGATTGTTTAAAAAAATAAGTGTCATAATAGATATATCTACACCACAGCTGTCTTGCCTGAAATTTGATTTTGGAGTTAGGAGAAGCAATGGTTTGGAATGTCAAACCTTTTTTTTTTTTGGTTGTTTGGAAAGCTTTATTAGCTGCAGTTGATTCCCAACACAAAATGTATTTTAGTTTAGTAAAAAAAAAAAAAAAAAAAAAAAACACAGCGTATATACAGTATACAGCTTATGTAATTGTCATAGTGCATAAGCACACTAGAATCATGATCTGCATTGTTGAGATGATGGACATTTTCTCAGTCTTGTGCAGTCTTAGCCTTTGCTGCTTTCTCATCGCCTAATGAAGGGGGTAGTATCAAACTGTATGCTGTAAGAGTTTAGACCACATGTGTATATGTTTTTGTCATCCTCACAGAATTTGTAACTTTTTACTGGAGAACCCTGAGTATCCAAAGAATGAGAAGGGCCCCGTCTTGAATCAGCAAACCAGTATTCTTCTGGAAGCAAACAGCACTGAAGTACAGGCAAGTGAAAGAAAAGATTTTGTTCACAACATTTAAACAGTGATTTAAATGTTACATTTTGGATGTGTCACAAAGTGAAGGTGACCCTCAAACATCCAAACAACACATGAATTTAGTACGAGAGAAAAAGAGCTTAAATAATAAGTTTGAGATCCACACAACATTGACATACTTGATCATGATTTTATGTAGTCATTTTTTATCAGTAAATTCTTGTGACTTTTTGCAAGTATTTCAGTGTTATGCAAATCCCTCTCTTTCTAAGCTGTAGATTTGTACATCATTGGACTTGGATTGAATTTCCTAAACCAATTCCAATTGCTTTGATTTCTCTTTTAGGAAAAGGAGAACTATTTTGATTTCTCCAAGCTGGGAATGGCCGACTCTCGTACGTTCATTCAAGCTGCGGACCTGCTGATGGGGGATTTCAAAATGTTGAGCAGCCTCGACATCAAGTGGGCACTGAGATCCCTGAAGGGACACTATGCAATCACTCGCAAGGTACCTCCTGTGAAAGAGGCTCCATATGAAAGCGTTTTTTTACCCGTTTACCAGTGGATGATTAAACTTGGTTTTAAGATGTAATTGTAGGTTTTGAGCAGCCTATAGCCAGGTTTAAGGGCTTGAGTGGGACCCAGAGGGTGGTCAAGCGCAGCCGCAATAAAGTTAATACAGCTGTCGGGCCCAGACCAGGGCCCTCGACCCCACATTGTCCCTGGGGATGAAGCTATCAGCTAAATAAATACATTGTAATTTGTTGCAGTGTTTGTCTGAAGTGACGTTGTAATGACATTTATCTGCCACAGCATTTTAACACGATTCTATTTAAACTGCTGGTTTTACTTACTGTCTCTTTTTGTCTGCATTGTTCAGCATCGTGAGTGTAGAGGATGAGATCTGTGCAAATGGCACGTTTATTTATTAGTAATGGTATTGCCATCTGGAAAGCCCCTGTCTTTTGCCATCTCTGCAGAAACTAGTGACTAATACTAACCAGTGAAGGATTTTTGGTTTCCACAAATATGAACATTCACAGAATATATCAATTTGTTCAGATAAAAAACAAGACGTCAAGCTGGAACAGACAACATGAGAATTTTTGGGTCTTAGTCAACATCTGAAAACGTATGTTTTTATATTAATGACTAAGGACTATACAGCCCACATCAAAAAGTGTTTAACAAATTAAATGACTGTTTCCATAACAACAAGTTGCGAGTTGTGAGCTGGTTGAGGAAATTGGTTTCCTTTAAGTCTGGAAGTCAAGACTGAGTGTGAATTAATGAATCTCAGAGACTGTTACAGCAATATGCACATGCTCTACAGCTCAATATTTTGCAATTAACAAAAAATTTTATAGGCTAACTTTTGAAATTTAGATTCTGAGATTCTGTTTCGGTGGTGGAAATGGATAAGCGAATGGAGGAGATTTGAGCTTGAGCTTTGAAATGTGTGTGCCTCAAAGGCATTCTGCTCGGAACAGTTCAAAGGGTTGGTAATAATGTATTTCCTTATACTTAAATATCTACGAAATGACAGTCAAAGGGGCTTCAAAGGAAATGAAGGCTCCAGGTACAGGAAATAGCACTTAGAGAGTGGCCATGTCAAGAATTAAGAAATCTGCCATTTCAATGCCCATTCATCATGGAGGGCCTCATATAAAAATTATTATTTTCCCTTTCCCAAAAAAAAAAAAATTTTTTTTTTTTTTTAAAGATACTTTTGTTTAATTGATAGATGCGTTTGTATTACTGTCAAGAAGTGCCCTTGCTGGCTTTTTTTTTTTTTTGTAGTTTGTTGCCTTTTAGCAGTGAAAGGCCCCACGTTTACATTTTTTGTTTTTTAATAGGCCTTATCGGATGCCCTCAAGAAATGGGGAGAGCATTCTACCGAATCGAGAGGAAAGAAGCGAAAAGCGATGAACCAGTTCTCCTACATGGATTTCAAGTTTGAGCAAGGTGACCGCATGCCTCACTCCCTCGCAGCGCAGCTCAGTCTGTCTGCGTTCTCTTCGGCCTGACATTTTGATTGCCTCTTAGAATATGCCCCTGGCTTTCATTCTAAAGGGGAACTTGAACATAAAGCTTGATGTGTTGAGTTTCATTGTGGAACTTCCCAATGTTACCCAAAGTCTGGTTTCTGTAGATATGAAGACGTGAACATAAAATTAAGCTGTATTGGCAACACGGCAGCAAATGATCTGAACCAAGGCAATCAAGCCGATGAATGCAGTTGAGTGTGCGCTCGTGTAATCAGCCATTTTGTGAGATGAAAGTGACTGTGTGCCTCTTCAGGGTCAACAAAGCTTGAGAAACGCATGTTCTTCCTGGAAAACAAGAGGAGATACTGGAGATCCTACGCTTGGAAGTCACTTCCAGCATCGCTGCAGAGTGAAGTGCGGTTCTACGAGCAGAAGGTGAAGGAGATGACTGAGGTAAGACAGCTGGGCTTTGTGCTCAGCTCGAGGACGGCTGTAATGACCGGCTGCATTACTGAAATTTTCAAACATGTAAAAATGAATCAAATGGTTATTGGTCTTAACTATGTATGACTTAGTTTGTGTGAAACTGGTTAACTTGTAGATTAAATATTTTTTAGAATCAAATATTTCTGAATAAATTACTTTTATTTTATTAATTTTATTATATGTGTTGCAGCTTATATACATGTATTTTAAGAATATGAACTAGTTTAGTGTCTGTAACTCAAGTTTCAGTAGCAGATTATAGCAAGTATATTATTTCTAATGAATGGAAGTAGTTGCAAAAAATAGGTGAATTTACTATTTTCCGCTCTCATTTGAGTGTGAAAGCAATTTTATATGATGCACATTTTGTACATAGAGGGTGCAGCATAAATGCAATTGCAGTACTTTGCCATTAAGTTGATCTTGGTTATCAATGTCTGCTTTCCTCCTCAGCATGAAGATTTCTTATTGGCTCTTCAAATGAACGAGGAACAGTATCAAAAGGTATTGTTGACAGTCTTCGTTTTTTCACTAATTTGTGATTGAACAGGAATATTGTACCATGGTGAGCAGTAAGTATCGCACTGATGATATTAGAATTGCCTGTTTCACATTTTTCTGTTGGACGTTTACGTCCTGAGGGTGGACAGTGAGGAAGGGGTGAGGAGAGGCACCAGTGCACAGCCTAGAGTAGCAGGTTTCTGAGGGTCACGGGGGTCGCCGTGCCTGTTCTGCGAACACGTTTGCCGTGTGGTGGTGGTGGGGTGGTGGGGGGGGGGGGGGGTTAAGCTAGTGAGTGACATGTGTGTCCATTCACAGGACGGTCAGCTGATCGAGTGCTGCTGTTGCTATGGCGAGTTTGCATTCGAGGAGATGACGCAGTGCACTGACGGGCACCTGTTCTGCAAGGAGTGCCTGGTGAAGTACGCTCAGGAGGCCGTGTTCGGCGCAGGCAGGGTAAGCTCCCAACCGGCGCGGCCTTTTCACGAAGAAACGACCGCCTCGGTCAGGGAAATCTTCTCTCGCGCCCCGGGGCCGGCGGCCAGCCCTTACTTGAAAGGCTTTACTTCCACCCATTCATGTGCTTTCTATCCTCACCGCTTTCATCCTCGGATGAAACGCATTGAAGACACCCCCCCCCCACCCCACCCCACCCCTCATATCCCCCAAGGCCATTTTTACGAAGGATGGGAACTCAAGCAGCGCTGTTAGGGAATCAGAGCTGTAGGAAAAACGTGGGTGTTTTGTTTGTTTTTTCTTTTTTTTTTTTGCCTGGCAGTCGGAGCTGAGCTGCATGGACGGAAACTGCACGTGCTCCTTCCCCACCAGCGAGCTGGACAAGGTGCTCCCGGAGAACATCCTGCGGAAATATTACGAGCGGCAGGCCGAGGAGGCCGTGGCGGCGACGTGCGCGGATGAGCTCGTCAGGTCGGCTCGAGACATAAGCTTTTCCATTTTCCTGCTGCATGTAATTGCAATAAAGTTCAGTTATGATATCTGCATCAGTTATGATTTCTGTATGCGAATGATATTTTATCGCATTTTTCTGTGTTGTCAATATTTTATTGCATTTTTGCAAAAACTGAAAACAAAAAGACTGGCAATACTATAATACACGTATATCCATACACGTACATGCACACACAAACATATAATCCATGTACATACGAGTCTTAACGTAAATTATACCAACCCTCTGACAGAAACTGTGATTTAATTGTGTTCAAAGCTGCATGGTGCAATTTTGCTGAGGATCTAAAACCACACCATAAAAAAATAAAACAAGGACATGCTGTAAATTTTCATTGGAATTTCTTGTTGAAAGGCTGATTTGAAACTCAAACTCTGGAGAAACCGTCAGGGTTTTTTTTTTTTTTTTTTTTTCCCCCATAATTGTTTTTTGCATGTTTCATATAATTTATGATCTAAGCCATTAAGAGTCCACACACCTTGTTTCCAAGGCCCAAATTGGCCAATAATTGAACTTAAGCCATAAAAATATCACAGAGTTTGAGGTGCTTGCTGTCAGATTATCAGTACTGTCGCTGCAGCACTTAATTTTTTCACAAACACACAACCACTCTGGGAATGAATGTGCGCATAACTCTGCTGTGACTCTCTCTGTCTTGCAGGTGTCCGTTCTGTAACTTCCCCGCCCTGCTGGATAAAGATATCTCTCTCTTCAGCTGCCCCAACCCACGCTGCAGAAAGGTCAGCCCAGATTCGACCGCGCAAGGCTAAATTTTCCGTTCTCCATCGTGTCATAATGTCAGGGGGGAAAAAAGAAAACATGCTCTTATCTGTGGAGGTGGTTATAGACTGTCGGGTTTCTTGTGATATGCAGAAATATGTATTCTTGGACATGTGAGAAATAAAGGCAGGACGCTAATTCAGTTAATAGAGAAAATAAAATTACAGTATTGACTTCAAGCACAATCTATGTGCGTGTGCATCGTTTTTCTGTATCTATAGAGATTATAACATTCATGATTGACTGTTGATTAAATAAAATAGCCTGCTTTAGAAAATGTGTTGGATAAGATTTACCAGCAATGAGGTGATGGAGAGGGACTTTACCATGGCAACCACCACAAGTTTCCACAGGATGGAGCTATAGTTCCATGACTGGCCTATTCCTTCACTTTTCGGAGACCTTTGAAAAATTAAAGAACAGTGCTTTCAGAGATTACAGACCTTGACAGCCCAGCTACTGTATCTTCACTCCTCCATTTAAATACAGCATTCCCTGCTAAATAGTTAGGATTTCAAGATGTGACATGCTAGTATGCCAAAATGTGTTTGAGACTGAATGAGACACACGAGGAGCACAAAACCAAATTACAAATCTCTGTGGATAAAAGTACATATTCTTTTACAGTATGGTATACACCCCAAATATTTTTTTTAATCTTTTAGAGTATTGTTTTTAGAGGACCATCTGTGGTGTACTTTGTGTCTCTGATTTTAGAGGATACGAAACCATTTGTTTGTTTTGTCATTCTAGGCATGTGGAACACTGATTGGTTGTTGGTTTCCTCTTTTCTTCTTGTTATCGGCATGGGTGTTGTGGCGTTTGTAGCCTCTGGTAAAATGGCCGCAGCCTTGCTGTTTGATGGCTCTGCTGACACCTCAGAACTGTTGGGTCTCCACAGCCACATTAAATAAATGGGATTTGTTGCCATAGTGACAGCAGGAGAGATGTTGTAATATGAGTTTTGCTGCTGTTGGCCCCTCTAAGACGTGACTCAAGTTCGGCCTGACACACAATCTCTGTGCTTGCAGCCAAAAATCTCTACTTTTGTGTTTTATTTATTTATTTATTTATTTTTAAATCCACTGCAGAGTCTGGCTGTGATCCTTAAATTTGAAGTATAACCTGACGGTTGTGGGTGTGTACTGGTGCTTATCTAGGTGTGTTATACTTTGATGCCATACTTACTGTATTCTGTTTTCATTTTAAGTATCTGCAAAAGCAATGATGGGGGTCGAGATGGTACTTGTATGGCTTGCTAGCCACACTATGTAGCAAATAGAAGGTTCTCTGTATGTACTGCGGTATATTGGTGGCCTGAGCTTTTGTGTTGATATTGCACTAGGAGTGGGATATGTGCATATGTATGAGCTTCTGATTAGTTACTCCTGTGTATTGGTTATGAGAACAGGGACTTTCGTTCTCTTTTAAAACTCGGTGGGACCAAATTGTATTTACAAGATGATCAATAGGTCACTCAGGACTTACACATGTGCTGTTATCACATCATTGAGCGACTCTTGCAACACTCCTCTGACTCTTAAGCATGTCTTACTACACTGTCCTGCTTTTACTGCCATTAGACAAAGGTTTTATTCTGAAACATTTTTGAAAGCTGTTTTTGCCAAAGTGCCTCTGGGAAAAAATTTTGAATATTCACATGCATGTAAAGCATTCTGTGTAGGTTTTTTTACATGCTGTATGAAGATTATCTTATCTGTAATCATATTTGTATATTTACTTTATGTCCTGTCTTTATCAAGTGATTGTTATTTTTATTGATCAATATTTTGCCACGATCTTGCCATGAAATCGTGTTAGGTGCCAACATGGCATTAAATACCAAATAAATAAATAGATGATGAGAGGCTAGAATGGAAACGCAGTGTTTAAGGCTTGTTGTCAGGAGAATGCAGAAACGCAGGAGGGTGATGTGGCTGGGATCCCTAAGTGTCATTCGGTTTCAGTCCATGTTCAGCCGGCACTCGCGTTTTCATTGGTGCCACACCTGAGAGAAGGAAGCCCCATCACCTGCAGTTAAGGCCTCCTGGATTCAGGTTGAACCGACAAAACCAGATTTTAAAAAACCCTGTTCAGAAATCATTCTGTAAAACTTTAGAGTCATTAGAGTTTCCATTAGAGTCTCTGACAAATACCATTGTCTTTGTACTGGCCCCACACAAAAATAAATAAAGGAAATGAAATAAGAAGGGAAATTAAATGCAGGTAGTGAAAATCCAGTGGTTTGTCCACTCCACACAACAGCGTGGCTAACGCTAGTCAGCTTATAGTCATTTGGTAAGACAACAAAGACAGTTTTGATATAAAAATCCAAATTCAGGGTAATTTTCAAATAGTAATATCTTCTGCCTTGTTTTACAGTGGGATCTTACATAAGATACTGAAGGTATAGGTACAAAAGCCTTGAAAAGAAAAACCCTGGATCTGTGTTCCTATAGAAATGAAGCTGTGGTAATTACTCAGTGGTTAAAGTATTCTTCTCAGTGTATTGAGGGCTTAACACAAATTTGCAGTAGTGGATTAACTCATGAACGTGTTGTGTAGGTAGCCTCCCAAACAAGAAAATCAGGGTTCCATTTCCCTAATTTAAGTGTACAAGTGGCTATGCGAGTCCTTCTTTTGCACAGCAGTTCACAGCTCTATTCAAGCAGCTGAACTCTTTTTGACAGAGGTGTCCGGTTCAGGGTCCAGCCTTCACTGCGACCTGCCGCGGGAGTTATTTGTCATGACACATTCTTTATGTGTGTGGTGCAATGGCGGTCTGTGCGATTAAACATTTATACGGTGTAAAACGCCTCCATCCCTGACAGGTTGTGTTTTTTTTTTATCATCGTCTCCTCCTCGCACGGCTCTGTTAGCGTTATGGCATTTATTGCGTTTAGATCATTAGCGTAATGTATCCCTCCTCGGGAGTTAACGGAGAAGCCTGCATCAGCAGAAGCAGCACTTTGAAGAACGCTCTTATCCAGTCTATGGACACGCCATGAGACTCTTGTGTTCAGCTTCTCCTCCACAACCATTTCAAAAATGTACTTCCTCTCTGTAATTGATTTTTTTTTTTTAGCATGTTTTTTTTAGGCAACAGTACGTAATACAGTACAGTTTGACGAGCCTGATGTTTGGTGGTTGGTTGGAAAAATGTAACTAGCATAAAAACGTGGTGAAAAGGTGCTCAAAAGGAAAAGCATTATAACACAGGAAACAATATCTTACTTGCTTAAATATAGTATGATAATTCTTAGAGTGCTTTGGAACTTGCAGAATGCCAAGACTCAAAAACAAAGGTGGTGGTAGAATTTGCATAATTCATACAATAAGACTTCAGACTATAAAAGTTTTGCTTGCCTTAACTGCCGGATAAATTCTGTGTACAAAGGGTTTTTTTTTTTTTTTTTTTTTGGAACTGCAGTTCTTTGCGTTTCAATTTAGCACAACCCTCCAGAAGTTAACAAGGTTGGAACAGAAAAACACTGATTTGGCTTCACAATTGGAAGACATACATTTCCAAATGGTTCTTTTTTTTTTCGCAGGTTGAAGCACCAAGTCTCTGAGCCCTCGTTTATCCGTAAAATAATTGATGAAGTACGCTTTTGCATGCAATCTTGTTGCTTTGGTTCAGTGTGAATTTAATCGGTGCCAGGTTCACTTCAGGCCTTTGTGTCAATTGAAGGTTAATTTGGAGGTATTGATGGGCGCCAGCCTGAAGGGGGAGCTGTATTTTAATAAGGCCCAAGAGTCTGGTGCCAAACATCTAATTGAAGTGATAAAGGACAAAAAAGGCTTTGTACTCTTGCAAATTAAGGCCATCTCATGAAGTGAGGAGTTTTAACAAAAGTTAGGTTGCTCCCAACTCAAAACTTTACAAAGGCATCCTTGTCAATGACCATGCAGACTTTTTGTCTGTCATTCAGATATGAAAAATCTGTTTCACAATGGGCTGTGTGTTTCCAAATGCTTGAACAAATTGTGTTGCTGTGATGCAACATTTTGTAACTGTAGTGTAACAAGTTGTGCATGAGGTATTTGAAAAGCACTGGTTAATTTAATTTACAATGGTGATAGCTGTCATTATTCAACAATAAAACCTAAGGTCACAAATTATTGATAGTTTGTAAACAGGGTGACTCTGAAAATGTAAATCTCAGAATAATGGAAATAAAAAAGGGAACTGAGACAATTTGCAAAGATTTGGTGGGAACGTTGGTGGCTCCAAAGGGCAAAATAATGCCCTAGCATAATTATTCCCTAGCAATGATTCTATACACGTTCATCACATGACCAATCACTGATCAGATGAGAGAAGAGTGGCGACCCAATCAAATAAACGCATTCTCTTATGGACATATGCAATATAATCAAATCAGACTTTATATTGCAGCACAAGTTTCTTTGAGTATTTTCTGTTTTACTGGAGACAAACATGTCTTTTGGACTTTATAATTTACAGTTTATTGTAAAATAGAATAGTCTGTAACCCTTAAAAAGACTAAAGTCTGTTTTGATTGAATTGCATATGCCTTTGAAGAGTCTCAGGGCCTTTGATTAAATCCCAGGGAAAGTCTTTGTTTACCGGAGCTGAATCCAGTCTGCCAAGGGCTGAAGGAGCAGTCACCTTATTCAGCCCAGGCATGAGATTCCACACTGCTATGCTTGTGATCTGTTGATTCTGTATAGAGTCCCAGCTACATCACTTGAAAACCCATCACCTTATTCCTACCCATTTTGAACCAAACAATAAACACACTCAGGGTTGGTACTCTTGCAATTGATTGACTTCACCTAATGAAATCTGTAATGATAAGCAATATTTTTTTCATATTAATGGCCATTTCTTTATCGGATAGAAAGTCAGTGAAGCTTAATCAAGTATCCAGACATTTGTACAATATGTGTGGGTTTTTTTTTTTTTTTTTTTTTTTGTGCTTAGGCCATTTTTTGCAGTTGTGTTACTGCTAGCTCATTAGTTCTTAGATTGCCTTACAGCAGTCAGCAGGCGTAAGAGGTAGTAGTCCCGTGTGTTAATGGAGAACAGGAACTAGCTCTGCAGCTTTCCCTCGGCTAATGCTCCAGATTTATTGAATTGCTTGGTGTTTATAAAGGGGTTAGCTCATTTTAACAGCTGGAGTTTTTGCTGCAGCAGCTGAGGTAAAGAAACACACTCACGGGGCCAATGATAACCCCCCCGGCACCAGGGATTCAAACCCCCAGATACCAGCACTTTAACCAATTTACCACACGCTGCACCGTACCCTGGAGCAGGGCTAATGCAGGGCTGCGCGGGACACATGATTTCCCCCGGTGTCAGCCATTTCCTCCCAGCGGTTACTCTGTCCTGCTAAAAGGGCCTGCCCTCACCTCAGCAGCTGTGCAGATTGGTATCTACGCTTTTTAAATTGCCGGGGACATTGGTCTGTCCTCACAGAGCCGCATCCTTCACAGGGAAACGATAGGGCTCCACTGCGCACAGCTGTCTGACAGTGTAAGGCTGTTGCTTTTGTCTGCAGGTGTGCGTTAGTAAACACGTAACTGTGTGCTCCTTGCGTGAATACTCTGTAGTATGCACTGCATACCATACTGGTAAGTATGTACAGAGTATGCCAGTGTGGTAAGCGCAAATGGGACTTTGAGCCATTGTGACCTTTGACCCCCACAAGAACTGTTGATATCACTAAAATATTAATATATATTTTTTTATTTTTGTACATATGCTTCCATCATACTGCTGCTTTCTCCTGGCTGTTTCCAGCCATCACAGTCATGCTGTGTTTTAGTGTTCGCTGTTGACAGCTGTGAAACTGGATAGGCACCTTTTCTTCCAGGTGTTCAATATATACATTCTCATTTGACTCGGTTTACAGTTTCTTTTGTTTTGTGTTGTTAATAATCTAGGTTATATTGTGGATGTGTTCTTACCAATAACTGGCTGCCCTGATTTCCATGCTGTTGAACTTTGATTTAGTACCAGCAGTAGTTATGAATCACAGCTTCACCTTTCTGAAGCTGTGATTCATTTAATTAAGAGAGTCCAATGATAATGCATTTGGTGTGATTTAATAGATTACTGCTCCACCCACACTATACTGGAGAATTGCCTGCGTCAAATAACTTGTTAGAGAACAAGCCTGTGATCTAGTGTCGACTTAATGTAATTAATTGATATTGATTGAATGACTAATTAAGAAGTGAAAATATACCTTTAATTATTCATTAATACTTCCCCTCATGAGGGGCCCCGAGTCAGCACCTTTTAGCCGGAGGACTGAAATACAGACTGAATAATGGAGTCTCGGGTAGTGTTGTGGTTGTAGATTATGAAAGTGAATGCAGGTGGTTTCAGAGAGTGGGCTAAGTTTGTTTCATCTCCAGCTGACCTGCAGGGTCTACGGTGCGATTTAAAGTAGGTCTCATCATCCCGGGCAAAATATGGTAAAATCGAGCTTGTGCACATTTCAGTAGAAATTACAGCAACTCCTTATTCAAACAAAACCAATGGCAGTTGTGCTGTAACAAGCAGGCTAACTACAGCACAGTTAAACTAAGTTGTAATAAATCCCCAGCTGCCCAGCATTTGTGTTTTGAGGTGGCAGCATAGTTTAATGGTTAGGGAGCTGGTCCTGTAACTTAGAGGTTGTAGGTTCAGTTACCACCCAAGGCACTGTTGTACCCTAAAGCAAGGCACTTCTCCTTAGTTGCTTTAGTAAATATCCAGCTGTATTTATGGATAGTGTGTAATATATAAACTGTAAGTCACACTGGTTAAGAGTGTCTGCTGAATGCCTCTATGTGTATATGTCTTTCTCAACAAGAGCGCGAACACTTGAACTGCAAGTTGCTGACAGTTAAAATTGTTCATGCTAAAATCCCCTCAAAGTCTTGCTGGACAGAGAATTCTGACCATAATTTCATTATAATTAACCTTCTCATGCTGATTTTTATCCTGGGATTACATTTTTTTAAGGCTCAAATATTTTTTAATTTATGAAGGTAAATAAAATTGACTGAGAGCATGTTCAGTTTCTGTTTCTAACAAACTACCAATTCGTCACCGTTATTGTGTGGTTTCTTGTGAGGCTGCAGCCTGCAATTTTTACATTGCTGGAATATCCCTGTCGTTAAATACTGTACTGTGAATGTATGCATTTCTTGCATTACTGAGAGTGTCCTCAAGGTGGCAGTAGTGATCTGCCATCTGTCCTACTGTTTCAGGGGCCTCTTTCCACAGCTGTCATTGATTAGACCGTTCCCCTCCCGCCGCACACATCAGGCTCAGAAAGAACGAAGAATTAACATCTTGAGGAAAAAAGTCCCTTTAAAGACCCCTGTCTGTGGCTTTTATGTAAATAAACGTGGACCATAAAGCCAGCAAGAAGAGTGATGCTTTTCCTCAAGAGGTTTTTATTTCTTCCCTCTCCCTCACTTTGTGAGGCCGGCCCACATGGAGCAGAAATCCAGAGCAGTGTGGCATGATTTCATAATGTGACCTACTTTCACATCCTCTTTTCCCTTTTTTCCCGTTTCTTGACTCTTGCTCTCTGTGCTCCAGCCTGCTCTAGACTCGCATTTTTCTTTTTTTTTTTCCTTTTTCTGCCGGCCAGCTAACATCTGGGAGCTAAACACCAGGCGTTGTTTCTTAAAAAAAATAAAGCTCTCTGCCTGTTTTTGGGGACGGTGAGGGAAAATTGCTCTGAGTATGTTGTTAAAGGCCATTGCTTTGTCACTCCAGCACAATTGCCGGAGGGTATTTTTCAGCGGACACAATCTGGTAACGCTGCACAGACCGGCACTGTCGGGTTTCTCGCTCTTGCTTTTAACCCAAAGGACAGCTGAGATGGAGAGGCCCAGTCTCTGGAGGAGAGAAACGTGATCCGGTCTGTCCGTTTGCCAGGGAAGAAGTGACTTTGGATCAGGCGAAAGTGGTGTAAATAATAAATAGAATTCACTTCTTCTTCCACTCTCTCTGCACCAGACTACCACCGCCTCTGCTGCTGAGCGAGAGAGAGGGAGAGGGAGAGAGAGAGGGAGAGGGGCTGCAGAAGTGTCCATTTGGCCCAGAAAGAGGGAGAGAGAGAGCGAGAGAGAGATAGAGAGGGAGGCACGGTCGCGTCTCGGCCAGGCAAATAACAAAGACGCCACAGATTTCAGGGCTCCTCGTTCATGCATGTAGCACCTCTGGGCCCCCCCACACTCCACCCTGGTGATTGTTAGCAGATTTACGGCTGCCAGCACCAGCGCAGACAGTCAACATCTGGCCGGGGAGGGGGGAATAGTAATTTGGTGAAATCACCGTCCCGGACAGTGTAAAGGATGGGTCAGCCCGCGCTGGGAGAGGGGCGTTTTCCACCCACCCCTTTCTGGAATGGCATGGAGAGAGACAGGGACATGTGGTCACCTTCCCCTGGGACCTTCCCAAATGCTGCCCCCCCACCCCACATATAAGACTGGTTGTCTGTGGTTGTCTCTGTGCCTGGCACTGGTCTTTCAGACAGGCCGTCATCAGCCTTCACACTTTGGAGATGTCTTGCAGAGACTCCAACACAAACACAGTTGTTGTTTTTTTTTATTTTTATTTTTAGAGACTTACATTTTTTTTTTTTTTTTTGTATTTATTGCTGAACATGGATTCCTAACTCAAGACCGCAGTGTCTCCTCGTAATTAAAGAACTTAATGCAGCTGACAGTTTGTTTTTTGTTAGACCCATGGAGATATGGGTCACCATCAGGCTCATGGCTGCGTTCTTTAGATTCCGTGATTTGATTGTTTGGTTTGCTATCCCAGTCGTCCGAAGTACCAGCCTAAATCTTTGCTTGCAATCATGTGCTGTGAACCTCTAGTGCAGAACAGCATGTGGGGAAATTTCTTAAATTCCAGAAAATTGTTTTTCTCCTGCTAGTCCTCCCCAGTGCTCTTGATGTTTTGAAATTGTTTAAGATTACTTTACATCACATAACATGCCTCTTGGTATTTCCAACTATAATAAACATAACTTTTACTTTTGCTGTCATTTTTAATGAATTTAGTCAGCCAGTTATTTTGCCTGAATAGAATTGCTGGTCTGTTTAAAGAATGCAGCTTCCATTATGTCAACAAGGCACACAGTGTTATAGATGGAGTAAGGAATTGTCTTGGTTGTTTTACTCTTGAGTTGTAGAGAAGCAGGGCTGGTGCGCTGACAGCTTTTAGCCTGCAGGGGGAGCTGTTGATGGAGCCTTGCAGCTGTCTGAGTACTGGCCACCGCCCCTCTGCGCACATGCTGCGTATGGCTTCTTCTGCCTTATAAGGCCAGCTGCAGCTCCCGCGCTTGGACTGGAGGGAGGGGACAGGAGAGGAGAGGAAAGGAGAGGAGAGAAGGAGAGGAACTCCCTCCCTTTCTTTATGTCTGTGTCTCTCACTGCACCAGGGTGAGGACCAGCATACATGAACCAGGGCCTGCAGTTCCACAGCCCTATAAAAAAGGCCTTTTATAATGTAGGGGCTGCAGGATTTTTCTGCATGTTCCTGTTTAGGGATGGCTGAGAGAAGGACAGATGTGCCCTGTAACAATGGCCTGCAGACTTACAGGAAGGAAACAGGGCCTAAAATAAAGGGATGTGCAGAGACCGCTCCTTTAATTGTAGTCTTCTGCAGGAACTATTTCCTGACTGGCTGGTTCCCCTGCCGCCTTATTGATTAGTGTTTTTGTCTCTGCTCATGCTCTTATGCCCTTCTCTTCAGTTATTTATGATGGTAACAAACCCTCTGATAAGATGGAGCCAAGGCTGTTTCTCTGTTATAGGAAGAACTTCATTCCGCCCTCAGCTTATCCCAGATGCTCTTGAGCGTGCTGCACTGAATGTGCCCCACTGTGAGGCTAACTGAAGTGCTCTGGCCACCATTCACACAATAAAAGTGGAAGTCTTGTGTATTGCTTTGAGTGCCGTGTCCATTTCTGACTGGCGCACATAAAGGTGGGGTTATACGGTGAATGAGTCGATAAGGCCGTTATGTCCATAAACGTCAAGAAGCCTCTCAGCATTCAGGTCGTCAATTCTGTAACTCTTTAAAAGCAGTGGAATACGTGTCAGATTTTCTGCTTTCTCTACAGTGCAGCAATGTGCAGGCAGTCTTGTAGAGCTCTCTCAAATTCCCTTCAGACACAGAGCTGCCTGGGCTCTGGCTGTACCTGGGAGATGTGAGACGTGTCAGCGTGCTGAACAATGCTTCCTTTGTGGTCAAAACCCTGTTAAACTGTCAGTACAGTCACCAGCAAAGAAAGCTACCCATCCAGTATAATTTCCACTGTCTGTGTAACAGTTTTTTTTTTTTTCGTTCAGGAAGTGGTTAAATCTCAGGGCGTTGACACGCGCCTGTCTTAGGGATTCCTCTCCGCAGGATTCTCAGTGCATTTTGGCTCTGTACTTTTCCATGCTGTCTGATCCTTTGACATTAGGTTTCAAATTTTCTGCAATCAAACAAGAATGGGTCGTTACATTCTGTTAATGATAGTTAGCAGCATGGGACCTTATGGCCAGAAAGGGCTGTTTTTGAAGGAGCCCTCTTGCTCTTTTCTAGGCCTTACAGGGTATAAAGAAGCCACAGTGAGTGAAGTCTCATAATGAGCTGAGCCAGTGTTTCTCAGCCCTGACACAAAAACATTGCTGACAGCATTCCTCACAGACATGTGTTCCTGTGTTCTCTGGAGCCGTCCGTGTGCACCACCACGAGGGAACGTAGCCTCCCCCACGCACATATGTGTGCACACACACACACTCGCATGCACACACACAAACACACATGCTCACACTTGTGCACAGACACACACACTCACTCACCCAAACACACATGCTCACGCACAAACACACACATACTTGTGCACACACACACACACACTCACTCACCCAAACACACATGCTCATGCACAAACACACACACACGCTCACACACACTCACACACACAAACACACACTCTTACATACGCACACACACAGACACTCACACTCTCTCGCATTCTCACACACAAACACACTCACACACACACTCTCACACAGGGGCACACACACAAACACACACACATACACACTCACACTCTTTCATGCTTGCTTATGCACATGCAGAGCCGAGCCATCCGAGTTTGAACTTGACCCACTTTTACTGAGACTCCCCAGTGGCTCTCTGCATAAGCAGCCCCCACTGCCCTCATGGCTGGGAGTGAAGGGCACGGCCCAGCCCTCAGATCAGAGACAGACCCACAGAGAGGCCCAGGGGGGCCTCCCAGTCATATCAAATTTCTCTCCCATTGCCAAATGAGTCAGACTTCTTCTTTCCCAACACAGGGGGCTTGCTTCACTATTTTTTTCCACTCTCTCCTAGAACTAAGCCAGTGATAATTGCATTTACGTTACTGTAGGGGATCGAGGGGTTTTCTCCTCCTCCTCTGGGGAAGTTTGTAGTTCATTTGTTGGTGCGAGAGGAAGCAGCAGCTGGACCTCTCAGTGGGTGCTCACAGCCACTCTGCAGAATGCCCCAGCAGCGCTGAATCTCTAAGCACTGGAGAGAGGAAGTTCACATGATAAAATATTGATTCCTCGCTCGCTGAGAAATCTGTTCTCAAGGTCGACTCTTGGATAAGCAGGGGAAGAAAATTCAGTGTTGTTTTTTTTTTTTTTTCCCGGTCCCCTGGGTGTGCAGAGTTAGACAGCATCCAGGCCCAGTCTGCTCTCTGTCTTTGTGCCGTGATTGTTACAGAGAGCCGGAGGGGTGTGGCTGATGGTGTGACAGGTCTGAGGGTGCCGTGAGTCACTCACGCTGCCACACTCACCCTCACACTGCGAAAGAAGGAGGCCATCGTTTTCCTGCATTCATAGTGCGATGCTCCCCTCCGTTTCACGGCTGAAGGAAGGGCCATTTCGTTATTACGGATTTGAATTGGCGAAGAGCTGCGTCCCATTAGCCATGTCACATTTGAGTCACAGCGTTCATTAGTGCAGAGCTGTGTGGCTTCTGTCTGGCCTCAGGACGGGTTCCTGTGTCACCACTAGGGGGCGATCTGTCACCACTTTCCAAGCCTCCTGGTCCCTCATCCTCCCTCATGCTACTCTGCTCTGCACCCTACACCCCTCCCTCCACACTGCATAGTTTTTGTGCTGGCCCTCCCTCCTCAGCATGAAGTACTTTTCATTTTGGTCGGTATGGTATTATGATGCAATGTAGACATCGTATTGATTTATGGGGGGAAAAGTTGTATAATTTTAAATTATTTGTTAGCATGTTTACTCAGAGGATACATTTACGATGAGATATGTCTCTCTGGAATACACATCCTCAAGTAGATAGAAGCAATGAACCTCTCTACACTTAAACCTTTTTATATACTCTGCCTGGTTTGAAAATGTAGAGTAGAGTAAATTTATGAGAATATTTATGGCTGTACAGTGTAGCCAGGAGCATGTGTGTGTGTTTTTTAGGGTCCATTTTTAACTTGCTCCAAGTCTTATGTACCAGTTCATGCATATTTATAATCGTCTTTAAATATTTATCCAAAAACCATTTAGTCAGCGCCTGTTGCCAGGTGACTTTGCAGTTATGTGATTAATGAGCTGGCAGTCCTGGTAGTGGACAGTTATTTGTTTGCGGGGCTGAATGGACCGGCCCAGCCTCGGCGGCAGTGCTGTCTTATGAGGGGGAGAGGGTGGGGTGGGCTTGGCCCAGAGGATTGTGGGAGGCATGAAATGGCAGCTGCCCCCCCCACAGACCTCCTGTTTTTAATACCTGTCACTGGCCCCGCTCTCCCAAAGATGTAATGGGCACAGATGTCCCGGGCAGCGAGATGAAAGGGGTGGGGGAACCGTGGGCTGACACCGCCAAAATGGAACACAAATGGAAAAACGCCGTTTCTAGGCAACCGGGCAGCTGCCGACTTGCTGAAAGAGGCTCTGAGCTGAATCGCGCCACAGGCGGAGGATTTCAAAGGATTTTGCTGCAGCGCTGGAGCAGACAGAGTGCTGCATCTCTTGAGTGGCCTTTTGTTTCATGGGAGGATGTATTGTCGCACCCAAAAAAAAAAAAAAAAAAAAAACAATAAAGAAACAGAATCTGTGGTTTAAGTCGCAAGTCTAAGCAGTTGCCTTGTGACAGAGTGTCCTCACAGCAGAATTGTAGTGCTTTTGTGTGCAGCTGTGCCCCTCAGGATTCTGGGACAGTGTTGTGACAAATCCCTCTTAAACCTGAATCATTACAGACAGCCGCACAGTGCTGCACTGCACTCCTGCTCCTCTCATTCAGAGTAGCTGACTCCCATTAGCCCTTTGCCTGCGGGTGTCCCAAGTGTAACTTTAGGCCTGAGCTGGGAGGGGTACACACTGTGTGAGTGTGTGTGTGTGTCTCCATGTTTCTGTCCATTGCTCTGTCCTTGTGCACATAGCCTTGGGAGAGGGTTATTTATATGTTCTTAGCCTGTCGTATCCCTTTTTTATTTTCATTTTCTGAGTCTGAGGGATTAACCCAGATGGTTGAGTCAGGCCCTGCAGTCAGGCAGAGTCCGGGCCGCTAGCTCCCCCAGCCCCACCTGAGAGCTGCAGACAGCCAGACCTGCATGTCTGTCTCACAGACTCATGGCCACGTGCAGAGGGACCGCCAAACGCCAGACATAATATAGGGGGTAAAAAATGCTGACGCGTGAACTCTGTTCCAGGGCAACGCCATTCCGAGAGGGAAACTCAAGCAGACAGCTCTGGTTGTTTGTGAGTGTGTGCGTGAGTGTGTGCGTGTGCTTTCTTGTCGTGATGAACAAAGAATGCTCCTGTCTTTCCTCCCCCCCCCATCCCATAGGAGACATGTCGCAAGTGCCACGTCCTGTGGAAGGACCATATGAACAAGACCTGCGAGCAGGTGATGGAGGAGGACGAGATCCGAATCAGAGTGGCCTTGTAAGTGCCCCCATCCTCCTGTAGGGCTTTCTCTCGGCTCAAGAGCCATTTCAGATTCCCCATCCATTATTCACACTTTTCTCAGGGAACTGCCTTGAAGATCATAGACATTTTAAGTAGCGGGTGAGTATGTTGCGCCTCCTTGCTGTCCCATATTGAATCAACATGAAGTGCGCTGTGAAGTGAGGCGTGCTCTCCTACTCTACCCGAGCTTTTACATTCATGAGGATTCTCCCTGCGGTCTTCCACCAGTTATCTCTCCACTCTGGAAATGAGTTATATTTTCTAGCCTTTTTTTTGAGCTTTCATGGTGCATGTCAAATACAGTGTGGTGTTTTTTTTTTATTATTATTATTATTATTATTTTTAAGCTGAGCATGGCATGAAAAGTTATCAAATAATTGGCATAGAAGATGTGAATTTGACTGCCTCGGATGAGTTTCCAGGCTGAACAGGAAATAGGCCCGATGACTGACTTCCTGTATTGGAACAAGCCTGCGTGAGGATACAGCTGCCACAGGGGCTTTGGTTCCTGTTTTCTCTGGGCTCTCTGCACCTTGTCTACTTCCTGTTAAACACAGGAAGGGGCCTTCTGCTTGTCACAATGCAGGGCTGTGAAACTACTTCAGTGGCACACTGGCTGCAACATTAACACTAGCTTCCTGTTAAATGGCAGATCTCAACCGGAGTATGAACCAATTGTACAGATCAGGTTGGTTTTTTAAAAAAATCTTCTCCCATCTCCGAGTGGGTCACACAGTAAAGCGCAAATTCTGGTGGCAGGCTTAAGCCCTCTCATTGGGTGTTTCAATCCCTGTGCTGTTACCGGATATGACCGGAGGTCTACAATACACAGGCAACAGTAGGCCCAGCCAGAGAATAATGGGGGTTAAATCAGTTAAGATCATTAGTCTCATCGCTCTCTTGAGGCCACTCCTTCCGTCAGCCGGGCACCTGCAAGTGCACACGGTGACCATATGCTGACTTTGTCATCCTCTGGTGACATATGCAGTGTGCATTCGCTGGTGCATCTGCAGTGTGGAAAGACGTGAGGAGTCTCAGCTCCCCCCTGAGTGGGAGGAAGAGGGTCGCTATTGTTTATAATGAATGTGAATTTTAGTGGTCCTGTGAATGTTGACAAGCCTGTCCCTTTCGCCGTGTTTGTGTCCCAGCGAGGAGAAGATGACGGCGGCGCGGGTGCGGAAGTGTCACCGCTGTGGCACTGGGCTGGTCAAGTCTGAGGGCTGCAACCGGATGTCCTGTCGCTGCGGCGCCTTCATGTGCTATCTCTGCCGCCAGCCCATCAACGGCTACGACCACTTCTGCCAGCACGCCCGCACGCCAGGCGCCGACTGCCGCCACTGCAAGAAGTGCTCCCTGTGGTCCGACCCCACGGTGAGTGCGGCCGCGTTTGGGAGGGGCCCCGCTGCCGTGTGAGCGTCCGCTGACAGGATATGACATCACCTACCTCTGGAGAGGCAGGAAGCAGTTAATGCTGGGCTTGTGCCACATGATTTTCTGAAGTCTGACGTTGGTGAGGTGGCACACCTACATCCAGGAATGTGTTACGCATTCAAATAAATACCATTATTTATGCAAGTGTTTAAATCTGGTCAAACTGATGCAACTTTAAAAAAGGCAATTTTAAACAACTAACAGTCCTACCTCACATTAGTCCACTTTGGGTGGATGGCATGGATCCCCTTTCACTGTGGTTCTGTCCTTTTTCCTATGAAATCCCTTGCGAAGCTGCGGCTTTAAGACTAAGAATTTACATAAACTGAGCCAGTCTGTTGAGCCGAATAGCTTCAAACTTAACAGTGTGCCTGTGCCTGTGCCTGTGCCTGTGCCTGTGCCTGTGCCTGTGCCTGTGCCTGTGCCTGTGCCTGTGCCTGTGCGTGTGCGTGTGCCTGAGTGTGTGTGTGTGTGTGTGTGTGTGAGCATGTGTGAGCGTGTGTGCCTGTGTGCGTGTGTGCGTGTGTGTGTGTGCCTGAGTGTGTGCCTGAGTGTGTGCCTGAGTGTGTGCCTGAGTGTGTGTGTGTGTGAGCGTGTGAGAGTGTGTGAGAGTGTGTGTGAGCGTGTGTGTGTGTGTGAGCATCTTCCCTGTTCCAGTAATGATGTGCTGTAATAATTAGCGTAGCATCATTAAAGGTGGAATCTCAGTGGCGCTGTCCCCCTCAGTCCCCCTGAGCGCATTCCCGTCTCCTAGGAGGGAGCAGCATCCTCTAGCCCAGCCTGAGCGCTGCTGAGCTGCGGAGGTCAAAGGGCACGAGGGGCAGACTCACTGATTCCCATGCGCGCCGTCACCTCTTGAACTGCTCTCCGATTACTGAGGAGGCATCCTGTCACACAACAGAGCATATTAAATTCCTCCTCTGCCTTTTGTTGTGCGATTATAGTGCGGCACTCTGACAGTAATCTCAACATTTTTTTTGGATCTGATGTGTATTTACTGCATATTTGTGGTAATACGATTCCTTGTATAAGGTGTTTTAGTTGAAAATGAAGGATGGCCAACCATTCAGTGACAACAATTGACCCTTTTGAGAGCATTTGATTTGTATTTCTCAGCTAGTACACACTGCTGCTCTCAGATTTCCATGTGTTTTTGTACATCACCCTTTTATGTCTAGTCTGAGGAGTTTGCCATAAATCAGCTCATAGGATAATTAGATAAGTACTGTGTTTGTTGGGACTTTCAGTGTTTTTTTGATACGTGGTCGTTGTCTTTAATTAGCCCATTTCTCAGAGTTTCCATGAATTGAATGTTGAGATGAGCTTTATGAAAGGTGGACCAACCTTTTAAGAGGTTTAGTTAAGTTTTTTTACCCAGGTAATTTCTATCACACTGACAATTAGTAAAATTCAGTAAGTTTGTGTTAGCATTACTATGGAAAATTTGGCGGTCTAGGCATTATATTGCTTATGACAAATAGCCTTCACCTCAAATTTAATGGAAAAAATGTGTATTAAAACCGAGCTTTTATTTAGTGTAATTCATATAAGAATTCACATAAGCTCAATGCCCAGCTGATGTGGCACGTGTGCAGTAGAGTGGGCGGGGGTCCCTGCTCACTGCCAGCTGTGATTGGACGTTGGCACAGACCCGCCCCCTTTGTGCCTCTGGGTCTGTCCGTGTCCAGGCACCCAGTGACGAGCCCCTTCTCCCCATTCTGTGTTTGCTCTGGCTGGGGTCCCGCCGCTTCCCTCTTCCCATATGCTCTATAATGTGCTCCAGGAGGAACCGGGCCAGCTCTCTGGCAGGGCTGTAATTAGCAGACGAATGCAGCCAGCGCGTTCTGGACTCATCTGGCAGCCATTAGAACGTGTTTGTAAGCGCCGGTGCTGCAGTTCGAAGCTGAACAATGAAGGAAAAATAATCAGTCCAGACTGGAACTTGCACTGGCTGAGTTTTCCCTGAAAAGAGGACATGGACGGCCCTTTTACTGTAGCCGTATCATTTTCTCTCGCTAAAATTTCACTCCTGTCTCTAAGTAAACATGTCTGGCAGTGGTTTATTTTTGAATTCCTGGTTATTTATTTTGATGGTACAGACACTGGATGTATGATTTAGATCTGTTGTTTTCTTAGACTAGACAGCCTCGTAAGTGTTGATGTAACTGTTAGATGGTAATCCTTACTGAGCATGTGCTGTGCTTCTCTGCCGTGCAGCAAGACGACGAGAGGATCATCAGTGAGCTGCAGAAGGAGGCAGAAGCAGAACTCTTAAAAAAGAACTCAGGTGAGCTGAAGTGTGTAGATACATACATACATGCATACATACATACTCACTCTTTCACTCTCTCACTCACTCTCTTATTCTCTCACTCACTCACTCACTCACTCACTCTCTCTCTCTCACTCTCTCTCTCACTCTCTCTCTCTCTCTCTCTCTCACTCACTCACTCACCACTCACTCACTCACTCACTCACTCACTCTCACTCTGTCACTCACTCACTTCACTTTCTCACTCACTCTCTCACTATATTCAACCCCTTGGGGAAATTCAGGTGTCCAGTAGCTCGCACAATGTACAGTACAGACACTACACAATAAAATAAATAAAACAGGTAAGCAAAATAAATATTGCATGAGATAATGCAATAGAATTGCTACATAAGAAATATAAAATAAGATGGATAAAGTATGATAAATAAAATAGAAAATGTAGTATGCACGGGGTTAAAAAGAAAACACAATCGCTTAATAGCATAGCAGTCCTTTAAGGATTATTGCGCAGAGTCCAGTGGGTTAGGGTGGTGGGTATGGGGGAGAAAGAGACCGAGAGAGAGGCTATTGGCTCCTGGTCCAGCTTATTGGTGTAACACTGGGCCATTTCAGGTGGTCTGTCCCGATGTGAGTGATAATCACACTCCGCTGCTGGGTTTCTGCTCTCACCCATCCTGTCTTCCTGTTCCAGGGAACAAGAGGAAGCACGTGGGCCCTCCTCCGGAGCCCACCCAGCCCAAGGTGCCCTGCCTGGCGGCTCCGGTGGATCGGCCGCAGGGGGAACCAGCTCCGGCCCCCCACGCCCTACAGCCCTCCTGCTGGTGCCCCCGCAGATGATGCTGCCCCACCTACACCACCAGCCTCTCCACGTCCGACCCATCCCTGCCCCCTACGTACCCCCCCCACGGGACCCCGCCATGAACCTTAACGCCCCCATCAACCTCAACCCCCTCATTAACTTAAACCCACCCCCTCCCATGAACGAAGACTTCAATATACCCATGCATTTTGGACCAGCCCTCAATTTCTACAGACCCCGCTGAAGTCTCCTCTGCGCCCCTCCCCCCCATCACTGTCCCATATTCTCCTGTATCCCACTTTTTGGAAATAAGTTACGCTTTTTTTATTGGACACAACCATGTTGTGGGGACTTGTTCCCTTTGCTTTCACGTTAGGAAGTTCGTTGCGAGATTACTTTGGTTCCACGGAATGTTCTCTCTTACCTGACATGTCCCTTCGATTCCATCACGGTCAGTGATTAGCCAAAATCATCTTCGATTTAACATTTAGTTTCAGGCCATTTGTAGGTTATTTTTTTTTTTTCTGCAGTTTTACCACTGAAGAGAAAATGTTGCTTCCCATGTTGCTGTTCCTCAGAGATTCTGGAGAACCGGTTTTGTATTTTCTGTATTGACTTCTTTTTTCCCTTGCTGCATTCTTTTCTTCTGTTGGGCCACGGTTAGCGGCTCTTTACTGCACTGTTAGGAGAACACACGAGCAATGCCAAAACTGGCACAGAATGCACACGGAGGGAAACACACAGAGGCTCCATTTCAACTTGAAGAACACCAGTCCCTCATTGAGTCTGAAGCATTCAGTGCTATGCACTGCGCTGCTTAGTGTTGCATGAAAGAGAATGACACACTAAATCCATGCCACTCGGCCCCTGTCCTGGCCCTGGCTTGTGCTCAGATTGGGCACTTTGCTGTTTGATTCCTCTAACCGTTGTCTCGGTTGAGCAGGTTTGGCTTCTGTCCGCCATGCTGAGTGCAAGAAGCCCTAATCGGTCAGCGGGATCACGGCTGCCCAGGGCCCGGGTTGAGTAGCTCTGAAGTAGATGAGACCCCTTCAGCACCTTCAGTCCAGACCACTGTGTTGCAGAATGCCTCACCTGTTATGCGTTGTGTGGATTGTGTGTGTGTGGGGGTGTGTGTGTTTGTGTGTGTGTGTGTGTGGGCGTGCACGCAAAACCTGTGTGTGTGTTTGTGTGCGCTCGTGGAACCTGTGTGTGTTTGTGTGTGTGCCCGTGGAACTCGCATGCATACATGCGTGCATGCGTGGGACCTGTGTGTGTGTGTGTGTGTGTGTGTGTGTGTGTGTGTGTGTGTGTGCACGCGCGCGCGCATGTGTGTGGAACCCGTGTGTGAGAGGTGCGGACCTGAGGCTGCCTGAGCTGTGGTTCTGTGCCATGCGCGTTGACTAACGGAGGGGAAATGTATAGCTCAGCTGGGCACACCAGTCTTCCTGTGTGTGGAGAATTACCTCTCAAACCCTGTATTGTGTGTGACAGAACTTTACAGGGTGGTAAAATAGCCACTGGTCCGACCTAAGGGGCCACTCCATTAACGTACAAACACCTTAGTTCAGGGGTTTTTCATTCGTTTATTCCTGTGTAGAGTTGTAAGTACTTGTGAGTACAGGGAAACTGTTCCGGAACTGGAAATTGTTTGTGCATTCTAGAGTCGTTGCATCATGTTTTGTATTTTGCACCCCTGCAGTTTCGTTCTTCTTTCCCTCCAGGTCTTAAACAGAAGGAAGAGGCTCGCCCTTGAAAACTTAAGCTTAAGTAGAGTGCCTGCAGTCTCTTATCTGGTCTTTGCTAGAAGAGGTGGAAAGCACAATTCATTCAAGTGTACATTCATCAGGGGGACAGACCTTAGTGGAGGACGAAAAGCCTGTGATTGGAAAAGAGTGAATGATTGTTTCATAGTTGTTCTACTTTAAAACAAAATAAAAAAAGATGGAGAAAATCCACTCATCATCACAATGTATTACTTTTTGTTATTAGTCACCTTGTGCTTAATTATATTACTACGGTATTTTTTTTTTTCCTCTTTTTGACTTTTGTTTTACTGACATCTTTGGGTTATGGCCTACAGAGGGTCTAAAGAATGGCGTAGTCAGGGTACTGGTACAATTCACTGCATAGCGGAAGTTTGGGTATTGACATCTCTTGACTCGCTGTGCATCCTAGAAACAAATCTGGTTTTTGCTCAGATTTCCTGTGCTGTTGGTTCAACTCCCAAGGTCCAGAGGAGAGAAAGGAATTCAATTGGCCAAGCGATACTTGGAGGATTAATCGGTCCTAGCTGTGGAATCTCAGCTGGGGAAATTCTGTCCGGGGGGTTTATCAGATGGAGTGAATCGAGCGAACTCCGTTTCCGGTGCCTCGTTGGGCCTCCAGCAGCAACAGCAGCAGCTGTTTTCCAATTTCTCACATCAGACTGCATTAATGCATTTTTGCCACCGTAAGCGCACCGTACGGTTTCCCAGGATAATTTTGGAAACGTCGCTGTGTAAGTAAAAGGTCATTGGGGGTTATGGGATGGGTTGTTGTGTGGGGCTCTGTGCTGTTTACAGGGAGAGAATGGCTGACTCATGAGGACACCTCCTGCCCTCCACTGTCTCTGCCTGTGACACTGGATTTGAGCATGCTCTGTTCTGCTCTACTGTGACGTCATCAGGGGGGAGGGGCTGGGTATCAGGCCACTGGTGGAGCAAGGAGGGAGGGGGTGGACTGGGAGCTCTTTGTAGTTGACCCTATTAGTGTCTCAAGATTACTCACTACTGCACCTGGAATGTTACACTAGACCAGCACCGCTGTCTTTGGCTTTCTCAACGCTTGAATATTCATTAAGAACTAGGATAGGCGGTTGTGCTCAATAATTAATGGCCTGCAGTAACACAAGGAGGACAATCTTTAATCACTGCAACCGTGTTTAGTCTGGGCTTCAACATTAATGGCTACTGTTCTGGCTCTGTTTTTAAGATACTGGAGTAGGCTCTTAAGATGTGTATAGAAGATTTCCTTCGTGCTGATGTTGCGTGCTCTTCCCGCTGTTTTGGAGTGGGGGGGAAAAGGGGATGCATGCCGCTCGCATTTTTCCTCTGTGTGTTCCTGTGCGGCAGTGTCCATTTTCCCACGGAGTCCAGCTCCGGAACAAAAGGCAAGGCCTGTTGTTGACAACGGCCATGAGAGCCAGCGATGCCAGCCCAGACCCCAGCCGGCCTTTCCCACTGACAGCAGGCTTGCCGGGCCCTCCTTTGTTGCTGGGGCACGGCTGTCCAGACCACTTGCCTGCGCTGAGCCTGGAGACCACAGCACTGGAGATAATTGGACATAAGTGGGGCGCTGTCCACTGACCCTTCAAATCTCTGTGTGTTTTCTGCTGAAAGTTAAAATCGTTCCACAAGACACACCAGGGCTCCTCCCGGTCCTGGCACTTTGTTTCCCTGTCAGAGGAGGGGTGGCACAGGTCCAGCTTTCGGTAACTTTGGTCCCGAAGTGGACGAGCTCTCGCAGGCTGTCATAGGGATTTGCTCTGAAGGCACTGCAGTCCTCAGTTATAACCATCGTCATGGTGGTAAAGAAGTGTAGACTCGACAACAAGATGCTACCCGCTATTGATCAAAGTGGCCACCTGTATGTTTTCAAGAGATGTAGTGAGACTGGCCTTCCCTTCCTCTCGCACAAATTCCAGTAAAGAATAGTTTGACATTGATCTTGAATGGCTGTCAATGACTCGCACACTGTGTCTAATATCAAGTATTTTTGCTTTCCAGCAAGAGCTATGTTCATGCTGTTTTTGGAGAAATTTAAAACCTGAGCTGAGCATAAATGTTTGCTTGACATTTATAGATTGTTAGGAAAATAATTCTAGTAGTGCCTTGGTCAATTTTAAGAGAAGCTGATTGAAATACAAAGTCTGGTTTCATCATCTATGCCATTGATTCTGCCTCTGGAAAAGGAGCAGGTGCAGTTCTTTTAGTAGTGCGGGTAAAGCGATGGTATATTTTTGGGCTGGGCTGTTGACAACAGTACTGTTTTAGACTAAATAACATGTAGAAGGCTGCTGGTCATGCCCGACTGTATCTGTCATACCTCATTATGGTTTAAAGTATAAAGATCTTCTTCCTTTGAAAACGGTATGAGTGCTATTAGAGACTGGTGCTTTGCTGCTCTGAGTTAAAAAAATAAAATAAAATAAATAAAAGTATAATTAGGTGCTAGAGCTGGTACCCCTGCTGGTGAGTGGACCACACATGAGCAGAAAATGAGCACGCTTTTTGATCAAGCCTACCCTGTAACCCAATAAGACTGCGTGCTTGTCCTTGGCTCAGCAGCGATGGAGAGAGGAGTAAGTATCTGTACGCTGCACTCACTCCTCCATTTTGTGCTGCTGACAAATGAAGTGATTTTTACATGATGTATTCGGCGAAGTGTGTTCAGTTGTTCAGGCTGTACAAGTACTGTTTAAAATTGGAGGTTCAAATTCCTTTATCTGCAAGCTGATGTTGGGGTGTTGGTTACAGATGATTAAATCCTTTTGAAAGCAAATTTATGCTGCAGCTTCTTCAAATTGAATCGCTTGGTTAAGATGGTGTCAGTTTATGTAATTTGGGGAAATCCCCTTGTATGGCAGTGATGTTTCCCGTCTCCTGCTGCAAAAAGTATTTATTTTTGTTACTGTAGGATTCGGTCTACATTATACCAGTTTAAAACTTTCTTTAAATACAGGTTAGATTTTTATTCATTCATCTTCATTTTACTTTGTCTTTATTTTACTAGGATTTCCACTTCCTCAAAAATCCTCTGCTATGATGGGGTCCTGTGTAGGATGACCTTGCTGATAATTCCATGACCAGGGTGCAAAGACATTAAAAAACGTTCAGGGCATATTGTGAAAAATTTGACCCTGTGACCAAAGATTGTAGTTATAGATGATCTGAAGAAACAATATTGAGAACAAAGAGGAAGGTACCTTTTTGCAAGATAACCTAAATGGGCTTGTGATATTTTGTTGGATGTAGGCCTGTGTTTGGACAACTACTCCCATCTAAGCCTCCACGGACGTGTGACCAGGTGTACATCGTCAAGCATCACACACCGTGAGGAACAGCTTGAGAGCCAAGAAACGGCAGTGAAGTCCATTGAGATGGGAGGGAGGGGGAGGGAGGGAGGTGTGCAGGAGGTGTGCGTGTCATTACAAGCTCACTTACACACCCCCAATATAATGGAGTGCTGCAACAGCTTCCGTATCTACTTTTAAAGTGCTATTGTGTGGTTGCTAAATTAGTTTGGGGGGGAGACGGCCCTGTTTCCTGCTGTGG
Organism: Albula goreensis; assembly: GCA_022829145.1. Classification (NCBI taxonomy): domain Eukaryota; kingdom Metazoa; phylum Chordata; class Actinopteri; order Albuliformes; family Albulidae; genus Albula; species Albula goreensis. The sequence goes on along the minus strand of CM040748.1, from coordinate 5,802,085 downwards.
GGGTGACACCAAGGGACCATTGTTCTGTTGGTTTACTTGTGTAACTTGTATTTGTTTAAGATATTTTGTTTTTTTTTCATTGCAATATAATATTCAATGTTTCATATTTAGGCATGTTACTATGACTAAGATGTCTGCTAGGCCATTTTGTGACAGATTGTCTCTCAACAGAGTCTCGAATTTCTTCCTTTTGTCCAGACAGTGTTTATCTGCTGGAGCAGATATGCGCACTGCCAGCACATCTGTTGCCCTGTCATTGGCTTTGCACAGTGGGATGTCCCCTCACAAGTTACACAGTATATAGTCTGAGCCCGACACCACTCTGCCCTTCAAACTGCTTTTGTTTTCTCACTTTCCCATTCCCAGAATCTTCCTCTTCAAATCTGGGTTTTCATGGTGACTGTCAGTGATGTTATGACATTTAAAAAAAAAAAAAAACAAGCAGCCGCAGATCATGTGACCTGGTCAGGCCCTTTGTCATGGGGGCCCTCAGTTCCCAAGTCCCTCTGGCACCAGCGCATTGCTCATTCGACCAAAGCGTGAATCCGCTGCCCTGACTTTAATCTCTTCCTGTGGCGCAGAGGTCAGCCTGTGACAGCTGCAGCGATCATTGTGTCACTAAAGTAATTAGAAATTTGGGGCTTCTTTTATCAGACATCACAATTTAATAATCCTCCTGCAGTGCATGATGGGATAGGGCATTCACAGTGGAAAGGGTTACTGTCCAGAGTATTAAATTTATAGTAGGATGTGCATATATTGTGTGCATAGTCACAACACATTCACATGTTCATGCATATATGTATACAGAATGTATATATTACATGTATCTGAATACAAAGCACAGGTGTACCAAACTATACACTGTGTAAGCATAAAAATATATGCAAATGTACAGAGACTATAATCACACAGGTCCATATAGGTCTTACTATGATTGACAATGTATGACATTTCAGATTTACTCTGTTTCAGCATTTAAACATTTTTTTCCTTAAAAACAAAGTAGTATACGGTTTTCTGTAAAAGCAAAAACACTTTTTTTTTTTTCCTCTCAATGTATGGTGTACGATATGGACATGAATAGGCCTTTGAGTTTGAGCGGGCCGTTCTCAGTGTTATCATGTACATGTCCTTAGTTTCCTGTGATTCTGCTATGTGGGCAGTGATATCCTTCTGTTTTTCCAGCACCAGCCCCCTAATGTTATGACTTCTGTCTGGAAACCTGCAGGAAACACTCTGATAATCAGCTTTTCAGACCAGTTTTAAAATCACTGCTGCCCCAGCTTCGTCTCCTACCCTGCGTGACACCAGACATTAGGTCAGTGCATGTTTGCCAAAGGAACAACACCGTAAATTCTGGAAGCCCTCCGTGTTTTTGACCCTTTAACTTAAACAAGTAAACATAAACAGCATAGCTGCTCCTGATTGTTTGTTGAAACCTAAGAAAGCCTTCCTGTTTAGGCTTCATTATGGCTTGATTATATATTTTACTTCCACCTTTATACATAAACATTTCTCCTTTTCCTTCTCTCTCCTTTAAAGCACACAGGCATTAAGAAGCACTGTTCAGAAACCTGTATAGTGCTGAATGGATAGAAAAACTTAAACAGTTAACGTCATACTGTTCCGTTTACTTTAATTTTTCTTCACTCTTTTTTTTTTGTTGCATTCATATGTGTTTCCATTGGACATGTTCATCAGGAGGAAAACAATGAAGGAAAAGGCATTCCAGATAAATGATATATTTTTGCTTATGGTCATGAGATTGCATTGAGCTGGTCAGTGAGGGGAGATCACTGTCATCTCAATAGTTTGTTGGACATGGCCTCTGTCCAACGTTAAAATATAAAGAGTTACCTGGATGTGCAAGTCAGGTGGAGAATGGTGTCTGCTGCCTGCCAGATGTACAGAACTACAGCTCATACATCAACAGTATTCGTATGGCTAAACCATATGAATCGGGTAATTAAAAACATAAGAAATACTCCAGAGCCAAAAAAGAACAGATAGGTCATGAACTAAAAGAAGTAATGGCTTTTACATTTTTTTCATTTTTCAGACAACACCCCGTCCTAACCTACTTTTAAAATGTATGCTTTTCTAAACCGCCCCCCCCAACCCCCAATTCCCTACCCACTCATCACTGAGCGGTGGTTTCTATGGCAGCAATGGTCTCCGATAGCTGGAGTGCTGAGTAAGTCTGCCCAAGGATATGTATAACAAACTCGCATTCATTTAGTGCAGCCTCTGCTGCGTGAATAGAGGGCCTGTCTGGCAACGCTGCCTTTTTATTTCCTAAAATAGCCACAAATTGTCTCCCTGTCTCAGCAGTAGGCCAGGGCACTGACGTTATGAAAGCAGTACTTTGTTGAATTTTCAGAGAGCATATCAAACTGCTTTTCATATAGTGGCACAATTTTAGCTTTCAGAAACAATAATTTAATCACATTTTAAAGAAAGTCTGCACAGGACAAAGAAGCTATATTTGAAGTTTCTAAGTGCATTTCTTTCTTTTTTTTTTTTTTACTAATGTTTTCAAAAAGTTATTTTTACGAGAACACACATCTACTTAATTTACAGAAGGAATGTAAATGTGATGGCCAGGACTTCATCATTTTCTTCAAAATATTTCTGCACCCATGTTGTGTATTGTTTTCCCCTTGAAACTGGGTCATTTACCTCAGTGAAAAGATGACGCGTGTTTATTGACAGCTGTCATCGACCACCATATTCAGCATCACGTTGGGACTTTTTATCAATATAGAGCCTGTTCTTTGTTCTGCCTCATCATTCTGGAACCACAGTGTTTTTGTGACCTCTCTATAACTCTCTATAACCTTGCAGGACATGCACTGTGTGATGGGTGACCAATAGGTAATGAGTGCATCCATGAGACGATTGAGCATAGGTCTTAATGGTAAACAAACTGAGGTGAAAAAGAAAGCCGAGCTGGTGGGCACACGCTAAATCACATCTCTAACCTTCACTCAACGAGGAGGGCGAGAGGGTTGTTTACCCACACAGGGAAGGGGAGTGTGGGGGAGTCACTAAAACTCTTTTAAAACATTTATCAGGTCTGGTGAGTATGGAGAATGCAAACCTGTGTTTCTCACTTCCTGCCTGCAGCTAGGTAAGTCATTAGTCCAGCTAGCCTCGGTCCCTTGGCATAAATCTGCACAGACTCACACAGGTTGGGGGGGTAAGCTAACCTTCTGCTGCTAGGTTAGCGCAGAGGCATTCCTGCTCTTTCATCGCAGTGTATACACTCATTGGTGGCTCTGTATAACAGAGCTTGCTAGCTAACCTTAAATGTGTGTGGAATGGAGTGCCATTGTTTGAAATTGTGTCCACTGAATCATTGCAATTGCTATGTGAATGTACAAAAGGCTGTACCACTTCCTCACCCCCTCCTATTTACTTAGGAGAAACTAGGCCATTTCCTGTCCTGGAAAAATAATCCCTAGCCAAAAAAATTATGTAAAAGGCTGGTCCTTTAAAACAAAAGTGAATATCACAAAGGTCTCTTTGATGGAAAGGGCACTTGATGTCCAGAGAGGACAGCTCATGAGCAATTTCATCTGAGACAAACCAAACGCGTTCCTGCGCTGTGCGGCGAGATAGAGTTACAAAATAAACTTCCAGAGGCCTGGAGGTGCCAGACGAGGCCCAAACCGGCACCCCCGGAGTCCCTCCGACCGCCTTTGTTCTGCCAGGTTTATTTACAGTGGGGCTTAGGGTCTCAACCAAAAGCAGAGGTTTTGCCATATCATTTCGGGTATAAATCTCAGCTTTTTGTGGGTTTTGACCCAGTGATCCTGTTATATAAACACAATCGACGGTATAGACAGGTCTCAAATGCCTGTCCTTTATTAAAACGCTAGAAAGGATTTTACCTGAAATAAACCTTCAGTGGCTTTAGATAAGTTTCAACATAATACAACCATTATATTGCAGTTCCTGTAAATGCACTGGCTTTGAGGGGAAACTGTGGATGGAGCACTCAGCAAAGCTATCCCTTCATAGAACCCAATAACAAGAGCACCAGAACAATAAAGTTTCATATTCAAACTTTATTTGACATTGGGTTTAAGTCATACAAATGGCACATAAAAAAAAAAAAAAAAAGATTATCAAAACAAAAATAGAAGCTGCTTCATCCTTTTTGTCTTCAAATTCACAAGTGGAATGTTGAGGGAGGAAAGGAAAACTACTTTTACTTAGGTCTGTGTACTCTGAGCAAGGCACAAACATCGTCATTCCCTTTTCTTCACTGCGTTCAGAAACCACCTCCTATAAAACAACCACCTTCCAACCATCTACAGAGTAGGTTCCCTAATGACAGAAAAAGAATGTGCAAGTTCTAAAACGACTCTTTGACGCTTTCATGGAGTAGATGGTGGTGCAATTCCATCTGATTAATTCCGACTCTGATGTGAAGATAATTTATTACCTATTGATTCCAATGATTGAGCAAAGCAAAAGTTTGTTTTTTTTCTATGAATTTTATGCTCATTTTTCCTGATAGAATCATCATTATTCACTATTTTATTCCAGTTGTGTGTTTATATGGCAATGGGTGCAAGGATAGCACCATTTTCCAGTAATTTTATAAAAGGCTTATCGGGATTGATGAAGAGACGTTTAGCACCCAAGTTAAATGCCAGTATTACCATTTCAATATGAACAACCGAACAGAGCAGCGAAATACAACCATGGGTCCGAAGCCCAAGAAACTATCCGTTTGGTGGTCATCTTGCAAAGTTATGCGTTTAATTGCTTGCTAAGGTTTACAGATAAGCTGTATAGAAGATTATGCTTTTTTTCCTCCAGTCATTTTCCTTCGTTTTCACCTGTAAACATCGCACTTGACTGAAAACCCAGCCTCAAAACAGATGGTGTTTGACTGTCGCTCTTTGACCCTTGAAAGCAGTCACCGTGTAGCAGAATAGATAGCGGTCTGATTCGAGCTCACCCCTTTCATGGCAAATGGGGTGATCAGTCATTTTGTCACGTGTCCCACCCCAAAAACCTTTTCACGATAATGCCTGTCCCTTTGTAAAAGTAATGCATTCATATTCATTTTAGTAAAAGGCTGTGTACGCAACATAACTAAGGTCTTTAAGCTTTTGAAGTAGACAGTCCCCACCACCCGAGAGCCATAAAAATCAAGGCGTGTCATTCATTTATTTAATTTTTTTTTTTAAAGCCTACACAAACATGTTGAACCTGCAACATCATTTCAGATCTGCAATTCACATAAACTCCAGACCTACAATTACACGGCACATAGTGGAGCAGAACACTTAAATCACTGGACGGTTGAGGGTCAGACTGAATTCAACATTTTTCACATTGGCCATATCTCTGCTGGCTTTTTGTTTCACTTTTTTTTTTTTTTTTTTGTTTAAGCTCTGGGGCTGTTACCAGCTCCATTGAGATGAGTGACTATGCATGCAATTTCTGTCCAGCACTCCAGAATTTATTTCCAGTTGATGTTCCCCATCTGTCCAGATGAAAGAAACGTATGGCACACAAAATCGAATCCAGTCAACATTATGCAAGTTAGCCTTCCGACATTACCATTGGCTCAACTTATTCCAGGATGGCTATGCGTGTCGTTATGGCTGAGGCTGAAATGTGGTTATTACGTTTTGAAGTCCCTAAAACATGGGGGAAAAAAAAAATCACATTCACAATCCCAACAGCAGACAGAGGCTGAGAAATGCTGAGAAAGTGCTCACCTGCCTTTACAATGACAATACTGACAACATTATATTTGACAACATAATGGAATATCCCACTTTTTAGATTTTTTTCCCAATTATCTGTTTTTAACAAATGGTCTTTTCATATGACGGAAGATGGAATGGTCATATTCCCTCCACTACGATGTTATATTAAGGTCCAAAAAGGCAACCTAAGTGAACAACGCCGAAAAGGCCAGAGATTAATTGAGAATTCAGGCAAGATCCCTCCAAAGGCAAAGATTGGCAATATCGGGACAGTTGAAAAACAAGGTCAATTTCCATCTGTCCTTTCATGGGTGCCCAAAAATTTTTTAAGCAATTTACAGTCAACCCCTTTTCAAAATGAGAATTTTAATTTTATTAGTTTTTGCTAGGAGCTGATGCCAAATGGCCAGGGGTTTTGACTGACTGGAATCCATGTCTGCTGCATATCGATTCAACAGATATGAGGACCAATCATCTTATACTAGTTCATGTGCTTTATAGGATAATGACAAAAATTATTTGATTATCAATGATTACTCTGATCATCTGCATTGTACTCTGCTGAAAATCCATGCAGAAAATGCATTTTGCTGAAGTTATTTAATATCAACAACAAAATGCTGAATATTAGGGAGAACCCTGGGATACCAAAGGCCCGTTTTCACGGTCCAGGTGGGAAACATTCAATTATGACGCCTCTGATACCGAGGACTGAGTGCAGGGGAACCCTTAGAGCTGGGCCCGTTCCAGCACCCCAGAGCGGGCGCGTCGTCTCCTAAATCATTTAAACCCCACGTGCATGCAAACAGAGAATATCAAAACGGAACAAAACCCAAGAAAAATAATAAAAAAAAAAAAAAAAAAGCCCACAGTGATAGTTAAAGTGCTTCTAGTACTCCCACATAGTGGAGCTATCGATGGCATCCGCGTTGGCTTTCAAGACCCCGGCATGGTCTCCCTTCAGGTACTTGCCGTCGGGTGCCTTGATGGCCACCTTGCTGTAGTCGCAGAACTCCAGCAGGAAGTTCACGGGGGTGTCGCTGCTGCTGACCACCGATGACTCACTTCCCACCATCCAGTACTTCCCAGTGGAATCTGGGGAAGGCGGGATTGGGACAGTAAAGACAACCGGGAGTAACACGAGCCCACAGCAATCGAAGTGATGGAGTCGGGCTGGGTATGGTGAGGCAATCAATAACAAACAATAAAAACATACTAACTCAACATAGGAGATTCAGCTAATTATTCCCTCCAAACTTGAGCTAACTTGAGTCTGCTTAAGGATGGATTCAGAGCATGACTCACCACATCCTGGCTGACAGCCCGACTCTTAAATGTGGCTAGCCTATAGTCATGATCTTATAAGAGGAGTCTGCATACACAGTGGCATCATTTTGGTTCACATTTTGAACATTTTCTATTGGGATACTGAGCCGTTCTTCAAGTAGTAAGACTTTCACTCCTTTCAGAGATGGAGGTGGTGGAAATCTACCAAGCACTATGTGCCAGAACATCTCATAATGATACAATGATAGTAAGATCTAGTTGTGAGACTATCAAAGTGAACTATTGTCATTGACCTAGTATTCTGTTCAGCGGTGTGCATGAGGGAGTTTTTTTCTTGGAATATGGGAACATTTTGAGAAAACAATGTTTGCACAAAAGGGTGATATAGTCACCTAAAATGACTTTGTATTTTCTGCCATTCAGAGTAATAATCAGACCCACATAACTTCTACAAGATGGCAGCAGATATCATAACAGGTCAGGTCAACGCCATGTTTAAAACTTTTGAACCGGCAATGTGGGTTGAAGGCTTACTTTGGCTTCTCCAAACATAAACCCATCCAGATTACAGTAAGCGGTGATTCATCAGGACAAAATGACTTTTTTCCCCCCACTGCTCCACATTTCATGCCAATTACACCAGATGATGTGTTGTTGCGCTTTGGTCTTGGTTACAAGCAGTTTCTGGATGGCAGCCCTGATATAAATATCAGCTTTGTGAAGTTTTTTTGGCCTGGTCACCAAGGTATAGTTTCAGTTCTGTGATAAATTTAGAGGCTGTTATTTGTGGTTTTTAGGTATTACTCCATTAGGTTTCCATCTATCCCTGTTGGTGAGTCATGATTTTCAACACTGTTCCCCTTGACACATGAAAAACTTTTGCCATTTGCCAACTATCTGACCCATTTCAAAATATGTTTGATTTCTCATGCTGCTTTATAAACTCATATATGTTGATTTCAAAACACCTCTTAAAGCAGAATAATGTTTGTATAATCATTGTTGTGAAACTTACGCAGTCTCATTTTTTGTTTTATTTACTTCAAAATATCATTTTAAACTTTAAAACAAACCCATGTAAGAGACATACAGCCTGACAAGGCACCCACCAAAATATGTAAGGTTTTACTTGATTGAGTCGAGTTGATTTTCACAAGCTGTGCAGTGCCATCATGATCTCAGAAGGCCCCTCAGCTACAGCTGCACACACAGACTCACCCACGGACTCACCTCTGAGGCTGTAGGCTCCATCTTGGAAGTCGAGCTGAAAGACGTCGTAAGAGGAGCGGTTGGAGTCCAGGGTCCCGGTCATCTTCCTGCAGCCGATGAAGCCGTGCTCTCCACGCAGGACGATGATGGGCCTGTTAATAAGCTTCATGAGGAACTCCTCAGTCTGACCTGGAGGAGAAACACAGCACTTTCAGGCCCTTCCAATGGGGTTCTGCCACAACTGTACATGATTTGAGTCAGTGGTTCTCAGCCTCGCTCCTGAGGGGCCCTTAATGAGTTTCAGTTGTATTCAACTATTGCTCTCACTTTCCCATTGCTCTATATGGCAAATGATTCCTTTTGGAAGAGGTAACATTTAATTGACTGAATTAGACTGACAGATTAAGCAGTGTGGGTACACCTGGAAGTGGGGACACCTCGGCCAGGATTCAATCAACATTTGTCCTTCATTGTGGCTTGCGACTACATTGCAAGAGTTCATTTTTATCTTCAACGTCATAATTTGGCAAGGTAACGTTCATGATTGCTGACAGATGTTGACTGAACCCCAGCCATGGTCTCTGCAATTAACCCCCTAATTAGATAAAGAAGAATTCAAAGACAAAGCAAATGGCGAAGACCCAATTCTGCATTGTGTTAATGAGTTAAAGGAAAAATTCAAGCTTAAACATGTAATCAGGAACTTTAATTGGTCGAGCGACTGGCTGAAAGGAAAAACTAGGCACACATGGGTCCCCCAAGACCAGGCTTGAGAACATCTAATCTGCAGAGTAATTACCAAACACATGTCAGCTCTAGGTATGATGACAGGTCTATTCAGCAGCCCGGAAAGACAAGGGGCTGAGCTAGCTTCAAATGACCTTTCCAAACGCAAATTTGAGGGTTTTAGATTACACCAAAACACAGATATTTTTATATCATCTCAAATCATTGACCTTCAATATGAATAAAATCTGTTATTTTGGCTCAATCACAAACAGCTCAGTGCACTGCATGAACAGAGGTCTGTGAAGGGGAAAGAAGAGGACAGATATGGACCCTGATACCCACCTGCTGACTCAACGGTGGCTGCCAGCTGCCCATTCTTCTTGGCCGCCACATACTTCCCATTGGCAGCTCTCAGGGTGATTTTCTTCTCACGCCACTCAATGTCAAAGTAAGAGTTGGCAGACCTGCACATCCAAGGAGAATTGTCATAAATCTCGTGTAGAGATCCATTCTGTACGGTCAAATGAGCGCCAATTAAGACATTCTGAGGATTTGCTTTTGTCTGATCCAACATTTCCAACCTTAAATAAGATTTAGGGTTTCACAGTGGTTTATCCCTTGTACCTGAGCAAGGAAAAAAAAACCCTCTTTCATCCAGATTTATTGAGTGTGGGGTAGAACCATAATTCTGTGTGATGGCTGGACTCCATTTCCTCTCTCACAAAAGCTGGAGAGAGAAATTCAGCAGCACGCCAGATAACCTGCGCTTTTGAAGTCGACTCGTTTTCCACTTGAGTGGGTTCAGGAGAAGCTGAATATGGCCTGATGAACTAACGTGACTGCATTTCGGCTCCTTGGTGAGGGAAATGAGCTTAAAAGCAGCAGACCTGACTTGACCTCACATTATCCCTGATCTCTGCTCTACCCTGCCACTTGCAAACTGCGCTGTAGTGCCACAACAGTGACTAGCACATTCTCCACAGTTCTCAGTGGAGTAGAACGAGATTACAGTTGGATTCTGGGATTTTACACATAATTCTTTGGGTACACTTATGATCCAGTGGTCAGAATCAGACTTCAGTTTACTTTCACATTTTTTTTTCAACCTTACATATTATAAAATCCCCACGACGCCATCTTGTACACACATGCTAGTAATTGAAACTTGGTCAGGTGGGGGTTTTCATTTTGTACCTGGTTGGTTCACATTATGCCATGAAGTACCTCAGTGTTTGATCATAAGAAATGTAAAGATATTTAAACTTATTTTGATAGTATATGCATAAAAGAAATAAATTTTTACATATTATACTCCATATCCAGATGAACTTATTTAATCAAACTCATACCCATCTTTCATAAAGGACACATAACTGTAAAACATGTCAGGTTCACATCTGTGTTCAGGGGTGCTCGTGTGTGAACCTCCAAGCCTGTCAGGAACAGCGGGGACAGCTGTGCTTCAACCTTTGAAGCCTGCGGTATACATGAACGTCAAACCGCAGTTTGATGTGGATGGAAATGTGGGAAGCAAATGATTCCAAACGCAGTTTTCCCGTTTGGATTCTGGTTCCTGCATAATGGGCAGGAAGCGTTTGCTCTTAACTCTGAAAAAACTAAAAATGGAGTCCGTGAGGGAGTTCCTGCTTGTTTGGGCTAAATTGTCAATGTACTGATCCGTCCATCCCCATCCATACTGCATGGGTGCCTTAATCTCATTTCGGTTTTCCATTATGACTAAATATATTCATCATAAATAACATCTCTTGGAAAGATTAGATGCCAGCAGCAGATGGCCAGTTCCACCTTATTGTCCTACCATACGTATATTTAAGGAAACTTCAGTAACGCATCAGACAAAATTAAATTCAGCTGAAGTTTTTTTTTTTTTTTTTTTCTATAGGCTTATAGAGTAAGAGCTGAGAAGTAATACCCTGTTGGTACCTTCAAAATCCAAAGACAACTACGGTACAAGTCTCAAGCAGGCACAACCGAAAACAGTTTGATGAAACCTGACCCATTAAATCTCAGCTGTAGGGATCACCAGAGGCCTGCAGTAGCTTATTTGCACCAGGGGTTGCATTGAATGGATTGAATCTCTGTGAATCAGAAAAGTGAAGAGAACTACATCTTTGCTTGTATGTAATAAAGGAGTCTGAACGGACCAGGGCAATGTACCACATATCACAAACTTTGCAAGTATGTAGAAGAAACATTAGGCTTACTAACTAACGAAACAAGTTACAAATCGATTCATTGTGATTCAAACAATACAATAAAAGTCTGAAGACCATCTGCCAAAATGGCCTCCTGTTCAGCCAGGTTACACAGCAAACTTGGTAAGCCATCTTAATGCTATGCCCCCTCAATTGGCTGCTAGTCAGGGGCTGCCCCCCCAGAGAGCCAGGTGGATTGTGGGATACCGTGGGCAGGGAACTCACTTGGTGGAGGCTGTGCACTGCAGTCCCCCATTAGCAGTGAGGGTCCAGTATTTTCCAGCGCAGGTCCTGAAAGCGCACTTCTTTGTGTCCTTATTCATCTCCATCTGGAAGGTCTCCTGGTCACTTTCCTCGTCCTGGTTAGCAGAGAGGTCCATGCCTGGAGCACAAGGACGATACAGTAAATCAGCACAACGAGGAAAGCACACACCAGTGTTTGATATGAACACTCAAAAAAAAGGTGTTTGATATGCACACTCAAAAAACAAACTAAGCAAATATGCAAATCACTGCAGCGAAGCACAGTCTAGAGCAGGAGGCAGATTTAACGCAGCTTGTTTAGCTTTGCTTCATTGCTTTTGTAGCCGTGTTTGACGAATGCAATTGCTTCCTGAGTAGCCTCAGTCTTTTGCATGGCATGACAGCCTTGTGCACGATACAACAGGGTGAACAGCCTGATTCCTGACCCCTCACTGGCGCCGCTGACCCCTGACGTGACCTCAGAACGCCACTTCCACCTGACCCCATTCACAGTTTTCACAGACGGCGATACCAAGCTGGGCTCATCTCCTTCAGGAATTCACACCTCCTGCCCATGCCAGGATGCACCGACTATATTTACTGCATGACACAACATCCTGTTAGGGGCCACTTCCTGCAACAGGCACAAGCAACCTTTTTGCCCTGAAGCAGAAGCACACCTGTGCAAGAGGCGTTTACAGCAACAGCTCAATCAACATAAAAGGGGCTTCCAGTTCCGTCTGCAAGGTTTGTGGTGCATGCTCACGCATACACATCACTACAGACAGTGTGCACCTACTGACCATGTAAATTTATAGGCTTGGGAAGTTCTGGAATTCCTCATATGATATGCTAGATCTGTGAATCAGCAGTCCAAGCATGGCGTTCATGTCTCTGCGTGGGTGTCTGACACATGAGAACACAAACCAGCTGGCCAGGCTTTGCACATCTCTGCTGTTACAGATCGGCTCCCTGTCTGAATCCTGCATGACTTTCCCATACAACAGTTTCTTTCTTTATCAATAAATTTATTTCAAATGAATTACCCATAATACTTATATCCCACAGGTCAAGTGACCCGAATCTCATGTTATTGCGAAGGAAGAATTTTTGTATGTGTGATTTTTGTGTGTGACTCTCTAATGGGCATAACTGCGGTTTCGCAAAGGCTCTCAGTATTTATGCAAACCGTGGGTCAAACTCAGCCAGATGGCCCCACTGCAAAACTGTGCGCAGGGGAAAATGCTGCAGTAGCATTGTGATGCAATGTAGAGTCAAGACCATTTTTTAAATTCACATAAACTCCATGTTTAACCACTAAACAAAAGTCCAGAGATGTATTCATTTCCTTTCCCTAGGTCTAGCTTCGTACGACGGTTAAGAATTACCCACACCGGCTCAGCATCAGGAAAGGCCTCAATGGGAAGATTAAGTTTCCACAGAAATATGCAAGCATGAATGGGGAGGGGGGGACTGAAGAGATGAGAAACACATGGTCCAAAATGGACGTTTAGCAGAGAATGCGGTCAGCGGGGGAGGATGAGACAGAAGGTCTCAGACGTGATCCGGAATGGTCTCCAGCACGAACAAAGTTCCTCACGCTCAAATCTGGCAGCAGAGCAGCTACAGCTAGCTGCACCACTGCAATCTGTAACAATCACTCAAGCTGTAAAAATGTTATGAACAGATAGGTATAAATGATAGCACCTTGCTAAATGCACACTGAGAACGTCTACATGGAAAAAAAAAAAAATAGCAGACTGCAGGTTTAGAGAACTCATGCTGGAACGGGACAGCTCATAACTCCATTTACATCACCAGAGCTGTTACTAAATCTACATACGCCCCTCCCTCAGCTCGTACACAGAGCCCTGTTACCCATTACCTCATGCCACTCTCAGGCACTCATGGCTCCTCTGGTCATTACAGCCAACCATGCTGATCTGAAACTCAAACACACAACTTCAATACAAACCACTCTACACAAAAAAATCAAGGTTTGTTGTAGAGGCTGCCATTGAAAATGGGCACCCCAAACAAAAGAAGTATGCATAGCTTAGGAGAGTGCCATAGGGGTTCTTCAACAGGTCACTGTAAGGGAGTAGTCATGGAAACCAGGTGTGACATTAGGTCAGGTGTACCATTAAAGAAAAAAAAAAAAAAAATGTTGGTTTAGTTCAGACTAACATCTCCACATGCACAGCCAGCAATAAATGAGAGGGATTTTCCACTTATTGTAGGCATGCATTTAAAGAAGAAAACATGGCGGAAAGCATAACTGCATAGTGAGTCATTTCAAACCACAGCACAATCAGAGACCCGTCTATAAACTGGCCGGCTTACAGATGGAACAACTACCCCATTGACAAACTCAAACAGGAAAACAAAAATAAAGAAGATTCTAGTTAGGTTTTTTTTTCCTTTTTTTTTCCCTTAAGACAAAATCCAACTCGCAGCTGTTGAAGTTGCTCCTTCAGTTTGAAACACAAAAGAAAACAGACTGGGAAAATATCTAAAACGAACCGGTAGACGTCTCAGCCACCTGAGGCTGTTGAAATGCATTGGTTGGAGCATGTGGTTGGTTCTTTCAGGCTCTGGTATTTGAGGTTTGTGCCCCCAGAGAGGCTCCATCATTCAGCAGGCCGGGCAGACGTGAGCTCGGTAGCTGGAGCACATGGGAGACCTTGCTCTGCTCACACCTTTTTTCCCTTACAACTGCGCACACCCTCTGCCTCGAGCACAAGCCGAGCTCTATTCCCACTCGAAAATCTGCATCGGTGTGCAAATCATTTTGGGAAAAGGAACCAAAGCGTGAGACAGTTGCACACACACACACGCAGACACACACATGCATGCATGCATGAACACACACTTGTGTGGTACAATGATCAGCCACTTCTCCCCTTCTGTGTCAGCAGACTCTACACTCAGAGGCCAGCAGCGGCTCACAACGGGTCACACAAAATGAGCCGGAACACTCACTCATCAATTCTCCCCAGTTCAGGGAAGGTTCCATTTTGTATCTCCATGACAAATGCAGGAAACGTAGCCTCCTGTGTCTGGCAGTGCATCACAGGCAGCCAGCCACAATGCTTATGGGGACAGGGGCAGTCAGTGATCCCACTGTATGAGACCAGTGATACGTAGGCTGCCATTTCTGAAGCAAAAGACGCACAGACCGTCACAGATTTACACAACGCTCTGAGGACAGCACGGCAAGATCAATCCACACACAAAACCCTTCACAGTGAAGCCTTTCACATAAACAAAGAAAGAGCTCATTGAGCGACAAAGACAGTAAATAGAAGACAAGTCCCCATCTTGGCCTGCTCCACAGAGACCACGTGCAACTACCTTGCTCTTGGCACCCAATCAACATTCTGGAATGAATTGCCACATCCTGCAAACTGAGCATGTGCAGAAATGACACTGAGCTTGTACATCACTGTCTTAAATGGGGAGCATTTTTGCCAAACCAAACAAGAGGATTTCTTCTCCTGTTATAGGCCCATTAATATGAAATATTATCCACTAAACGGATGTGTGTGATTTTTCCATTCTCATATCACTTCCCGATAATGTGTCATAAAAGCACTTGAGAATTTGTGTGGAACAAGTAATCATAATGTATTTACATTAACATTTCTGAAACAGCATGAGTGGCCATCTTGTTTACTTTACTAAACTTAAATTGTCAAAAAGGCACATTAAATGTAATTTTGTGTTGCGTTGTCAATTATGCCAGACAATGTATATAAAAAAAAATAAGTCTGCATAACTAATTACACTGCTAATGAAAAATGCATTATTTCTACTGTCAAAACAACACAGATGAACTTTAAACAGTTTAGCTTTTTCAGCCATTTTTGATCCTCAGCCATTTTGATCCAGAGTAAATAAAACAATGGCTAGAGTCATTCTATCCAGACTGTACTGATAACAGCCTTCAAAAGAGTCTCATAAATACTCTTCAATTGTCCCATCAACAACATTTTACAACAATCTTACAATTTGTTTAAAACATGTAGTCACTATTATCCTGAGTATTATTTATCAGATCCAATGTTGTGAAAGCCATCTTAAAACTTTGTATGTGACAGATTCATAACAAATATAATATTTATTAGGTTTTCCAAAGACTGCATGCTCTTCTTTCATTAAATTCCTGTCTTAGACCTGTTCATGCCACTAATTTCCAATGAATTAACAAGATCACTAACATTTGTTCCCTTTGGGGTTAGTTAACAGTTTTTAGTCTTTAAATGGTTTAAATACAGTTTCTTTGAACTGTTAGGATTATATGGAGCATCTAACGTATTTCTGAACAGCTTATACAAACACCATTCTTCTGCATATTTACTTATTTCAATCAGTTCATTTTCACTCATTGTCATAATAAAAAAAAATCTTATCGCCACAATTTACCCTGAGAACAGTCTCCCAAGACATTTAACTTTTTCATTCAGAAAAATGCCAAGAAAACAAAAATTCAAGTGAGATAATGTACCATTAATGAATGCAACATGGCTGTTTGAATACCTGACATTTGTTTTAAAGTAATGTCTGTTTCGAAAATCATTTGGAAAACGGAAGAGTGAAGGCAACAAAAGAACCAAAGCTTTTGGAGAAAGGAATGAAAAGTTAATATCATATTACTGAGGGGGGAGGGGTGCCATTCAAGTATAAAATGCGAAGTATAAACTGTGCAGAAATTCTGATATTTGTTCTGCGATTTCCTTAAGAATGACAACGTTCAAATTACAGTATGTTGAAAATTGCATTCACTGACTGAGTTAACCCTAGCTTTGCCAAAGCCTTGAATGAACACACGTTCACAACTTTCTTGGCGTGCGTTCTAATCAATCCCTTTTAACCGTTTAGGAGCTACCTGTTTAGATTTGCTGAAGGTACTCCATAAATAGTTTGTTTTCTTGCCATTTTGCATATTGCTAAATGATTGACTTACCTTGTCTGGTGGACACGTTTCTGTCGTTACCGGCGGTGAGCACCACCTGAGGATGACTCTGCTCCAACACAAAAAGCTCGTCTTTCCCGACCTTGGAACTCTTGCCTGACTTCATGGTTCCGCTCGGTCCAGAGGGCGCCAGGTATTTCCCTCCACAATCCCTGAAAGCCACCTTCCCCGACCTGAACTCCAAGGTGTAGCCGGTGGTTTTGTCAGGCTTACCGGCCAGCGTACCATCATTTTGGAGGAACCGGTTGTCTGAGGTCTGAAGGTGGTACCTCTGATCTTGGAAAACCAAGGTGATTAAGGAGTCAACGCCCCAAGGGACATCCCTGTCAATGGCAATCTCGTCTTGCTTCGAGCTCAGATGGGCATATCTTTTCCTGGTGACGCTGAATATGTTGACTTGCGGGTGCATTGCAATGTGGACGCTCCATTTCTCTGCCACAGAGATGGTTTGGGCAAAACACGTGATTCTGTCCTCGGTACCGCCAAGATAGCGCTTGTGAGTCTCAGACTGCAGAGACCAGCGCCCGTCGTCATGGGCAGTGATGATGAATCGACAGTCCTCACCGGGGGTCTCGCTGTCACCTGTGATGTTTCCATCCTTGTCAGTTGCAATATACCTGCCCAGGTGACTCTTCAGGAAGACCCGGTTTGAGTCGTCCCCGTCCTGCTCCAGAGTCCAGATCTGTTTTTTCTTCATGCTGGTGGCAGAGGCATTGATCTTAAACCCAAATGTTTCAGCGGTAAGATATTTATTTCCACAATTGATCAGCCCAAATTGGATCTTGAGCATGTCGCTGGTCCCGTTCGCCGTCATTGTTGCTGCTGGTTCACAGAGAGATGATGCTGTTAGTTTTGCTTCGTTGGCGTTTTTTTGTGGAATTAGGTGGCTTTTTTATAATATGGGAGTGATGCTTGGATTTTCTTTGTGTGGAGCGAAGATCGTCCTGAACTGCAGCTTCAGACAGCCTGAATCCTAAACCACAGCTGCAGCTTTTATACGGATGGATGATGTCAGCCCGCTGCCCCGCCTCCGATTGAAACAGGAGTTTTGAGAGAACTGCAGCAAAAACTGCCCGGTTGTCTGCAGACTAAACGCTACACTGCCAACGTCTTGTTCAGGCGACGTTCTATTTTAAAACGAATGCACTGAAGACAGGTATGCAAATGAAGCATGCAAGAGAAAAAAGGATAGGCTTCGGTTGCTTTTTATTCCATTCGTGAGATGGCGGATGCAAATGTAAAAATGGTCCTGCTGCCAAGTTATGGTGGCAGTTTAGCTCAAAATCATGGCTAAGCATCTGGTATTTTTATTACTTCATGTGTGTTACTTAACGGCATACACAGTATCCCGTTAAAGTAAATGTAAAGTAGTGCTGTTGCACGTGATGAGGTCTTTTTTTTTTTTTTTTTAAAACGTGTTTAACCCTAGGTAACTGTAGGCCTATGTGTTCATTCCTGTGATGTAGCAGTATAGAAAGCACAGCTATGCCATTATCGACACAAGTATTGACAACCCTTACATAGCCTATTGGAGAATGTGTCATGCTCTGGAATGCAACGTTTTATAATGAAAGCCATGTGCCTGCAGGAACCCACTTTAGGAAGCAAAAATGAAAAGCCATAGTTTCCTATCATGTGAGCAAGCTCATTGGAGGAACACGGGGCTAAACTGTAGAAACAGAATTAAAACAGTGAAAGGAGGGTCAGTGTGTGATCAGGTTAGTTTAAAGGATGTCTTCATGCATATTTAATGTATGTTAAATAACTTGCATTCACAAAGGAAAATAAAAGGTCCCTTGAAATACCAACCATAAGTAGATCAAAGTCAATGGTGAAAATACTCATAGAGAAGCAACTTGCAGTAATGTAGGAATGGAACCCATCAGAATATGGAATCTTCTAAAGTGTGTCAGCATAATAATCATTAGTATCATTATCATCATTATCATCATATATGTCATTTGTAATATCCTGCTTTAAAGCAGAAATGTTGACTAGCTTCCAGACACATGGCTGCTAGCACAGTCTCAGTGATGAAGGTGCAGGTAGCAGGGCTGACTCTGTTGGCTTGCCAGGGTGTTACCGGCTGTGAACTCCAGCGGGAACTCATGATTGACTGAAAAGTTCCAGGATGTCAGTGTCACATGACCTCTGCTAGAGTCCTTTCCCTTGTGCCCTGGTGTTCTCTGAGCCATCCAGCAAACATGTCTCCATTTGTAGACCATCATTATCTTTTCATTTCCACTTTCATTGCAGTACCATAACTATGCAAGAATACATGAGGAAAGCGACTGTTTTAGTTTTTGGAAAATATTTTGACTGAAGCAAACCTACGTTGTCATCTCATAATGGCTTTTAAATAGCTCTTGTTTTGACTTGAACTGTGGCTCATCTTAAATGTTTGTTGCCAAGGAAATGGAGATTGGGATATGGGAACTTTACCATACTTTACCATAATCTTTCAGCTCAATGGATTATTCAGAAACCACCAGGAATAATTCCATCTCTTTGTAGTTTTTTGGTTTATATGTTAAAGTAACTTTACATGTTCTGTGACATCAAAGCTGTAAACTAAACATCATACCTTCCTCACAGAGCTAATGGAGGAGGGGCTGAGTTGAGCTAATGAGTGAGTGTGTGCGTGCATGCACCTGCATATGTGTGTATACGTGTGTGTGTGTGTGTGTGTGTGTAGATTCCACCAGTAGCCTCTCCCAGTGTATTATAATTCAGCCCCCCTCATTCTGTGAGGGGCAATCTCCCATTCCAGATGGTTGGCTCCATTGTCGCCTGTGAAAGAAGCATTTCTCATACCAGTGCTTTTAAAATATCATTAGTGGAAACAGACACCCATCGTTTATTAAAAATGAAAACTCCTTGGCTGCAGAAAAAAGCAGAATTAAAAGCTCATGTCATTAGTTTTAGATTCAGTTCAGATTTTGGTATTTTTTCGAGACATTGATTTGATTTGTTTTGTTTGTGGCTGAATAACAATTGCAAGCAGTTGATTATGTTCATAAATGGAATTAGCAACCGAAATATGACTCCCATCGTTTTTGGTGCTGACAGCATTTTCAGGCTGGATCAGTGGTTATCTTTGTCCGTGCCTCACAACTATTGGGGGTTGCCATGGAAACAGCACTCCAATCTGTTGAATATGAAGGCGTTCAGTCCTCCATAGCAATCTGAACACGAAAAGGAAAAAAAAAAAAAAAATAACCCAATAATGAAAAGAGTCTCTTATCACTGAGCTTGTGCACCTTACAGAGGAGCTAATCGTTATTTTGGAAGATCCTGTTTCAACAGGATCATGTTTGTCTTTCATCATCACTGCCTTTTAAAAACCCTGCTTTTACATATTTTTCTCTGCATTAGGGCCTGGTTCACTTAATGCAGTTAACATCCTCATTCTGAGTCCCTTGGAGGATGTGTCTAGTATCTGCTGGATATGCGTAAGGTCGTGGCACTTGAGGAAAACACCAGTGTCCTTTTTATGTAAAAACTGGACAGGAGCGAGCGGCGAGGCCTGGGGTGATGTGAATGAAATGTAAAACAGATGTAAAGCTGGTCGGCTTGGGAAAGAAACAAACCTCCCGCAATGTATCATCTTACCAATGCACATGCAAATAAACAGAAATTAGCCTTAAAACAGCTACTGGGCTTTAACTTAGATGGTGACCTGTGGCACTCAGATTCTGTTCAGCTGAACCATCGGTCATTTTAATGTCCAGGTATTTCAGTCTCATTTTACCATTATGCAAATGTTATTATGAAAATTATCGCATGCACAGTTTTGCTTGCTGAAAATAACAGATGGTTTGTTTGGCTGTTATACTGAATTCAAGGCCATTGTCTACCCATGAGCCTTTGCAGTGAGGAAGGAGGAGTGCATAAGCGAGACAGAAACCCTGGTCATGTGACAGTGCAGATGTGCCGTGTTATAT
The DNA here is from genome assembly GCA_022829145.1 of Albula goreensis. Lineage (NCBI taxonomy): Eukaryota > Metazoa > Chordata > Actinopteri > Albuliformes > Albulidae > Albula > Albula goreensis. Next base: position 5,781,747 of record CM040748.1, on the reverse strand, counting down.
CAGTCTGCGGTCATGCATCCAGCCTCACTGAGAGAGTCTGCAGCTCCACTCTGACTTGATTGGTCTTGGCAAATCCCAGCATTATCTACATTTCCTAAAGGAATCCCATCATCCCCCTCTACCCCCCCCCCCACACCCCTCTGGTTGGTCAGGCAGACTGTGTTGAGCAGAGGTGAGGGAGATGGTGGCATGCCGTGTGCATTGTAATAGGACTGCACTGCAACACTGTGTCAGGGCGGATTACTCCGCCGGTTAAACAAATGCAGGACCTGTGCCCGGGGAGGCACGCACTCCGAAGCCATCTGCAGAGAGAGCCAGGGCTTATTGAGCAAAGTCAGAGCTCCCCTCTGCCCACACGCAAAGGTGATTTACGGTCACTGTACCCACCGCACAGGGCTGTAACACAATATATTTGTCTGCAGCGACGAGGGCAGTGAGGGAGGGAAACTTGATGACATTAACCTGACATAACTCTGCTGTTTTTGTAAAATGGCACCTGTTTTACTGCCATTGGCGATTGGGTGGACGCTTGTACAGGACCATGCAGGATGTGAGGAGGGTGTCCCCGTGAGCGCGCCGCGGACTCTTTCCTCTTAAACACCCCTCTGCATCCTGCCTCCACCCCGAAGCCGTTTCCTGAGTCCACAGACTCTTCCTCTCCACCTCACTGAGCGTCTGCCTTCTTCACCTCTGATCCAAAAGGCTTTCTCGTGTGACGTCAGAATTGTTTGGGGCTATAGGATGATTTCATTGCATGGAAACTTACAATAGTTTCTTTTGGCAATAGCTGATACCCGTTAACACTAGCACGTATATACCGTACATGCTCGTGTTTGTTTTCTTCTGATATGTCAACGTCACAATTCAACCTGTCAAGAGAATTGCTATGGTAGAAATAATGGAACCGGTACAATGTATTTGAACAAAGTTAATCACACACTTAGCTGTTTAACAGTGTGCTGGACTTGACGTATTGTGTGTGTTTTCTGTGCTCAAGGAAAGGAGCACATGACTTCAACAGGCCATGTACCCTACTGTTAGTGATCAAATAGGACATAGCAAGAAGATTCACGAAAGAAGAGGCCACTTCACGTTGCCTGCACACAATGTAAATTATATACTGTATGCGCATACATGCGCATCCTGGGTGACTCATCCAGCCAAAGCAGCAGTGTGCAGATCAGTGGGTTCACATACTCCCTGGTCCAGAATCACATTTGGACCATGCCAATGCCAGCTGGGTCCAAGGGTCACATTAGAATATGCATTATCAGCAATAGCTTCAGCCAGGATTGAAGTTTTAGTCAGGAGGTTCTCTCTGTGGATGCAGGCTCTTATTTCGACCCAGCACTAAAACATCCAATTCAGCTGTCTTTATTAAATGCCATGACTTTTTTATTAATTGAATCAGCTTTTTTAGTGTTGAGTTGGAACAGAAGCCCACACCCATACTGGCCCTCACAGGAAAGATAGGATACCATTGGTTTAAGTTGACAGGGGTTTCTTGCTGCTCTAGCTGGTAAAACCTCCACTGGTTCATTCAGTACCTGTGGCCTGCCAGTTTCAGAAACTAAGGAAACACAGTTCTTTGGAACAATGGCTGCACAGCTCAGCTGGTAGACTGCAGTGTAGGATGAAGGAGAATTCATGACTCACTGCATCCTGAAGAACTGATTTTCCTAAGAATGTGATTGGGCATTCCAAGTTGGACAAGAACCAAAGTATATAAGGGGTAAAATGCTGTTGAAAGTATGTAACTATAGTCCTAATACCAGGCTAATGTGGCTTGATTTCACTCGTAAGGACTCTTGAGCTCGCGCTCTTCTCCTTATATTCCTCCCACATATAAATAAACATGGCTAACTCTTTAGAACATTTTATTACCTTTGGATCTGAGGGGATCAGAGTCTGTATTGAATAATAACATAAAAGCGTAGTGATTTCAGTATGCTTTACACACTATGGGCTTTAGCTGCTGCAGGAAGCTATCAGGAGGATATCAGTTCACAGTTTGGGCAGCAGTAGCAGGTTGGGTTGAACCACACAGGAGATAACTACGCAGTCTGTGGGCCCATCACAGCCCCTCTGACCTGGTGGGGGGGGGTTGGGGGGGGGGATATGTCCCTCAGTTCCGTTATGACCCCAATCCGTCCCCCACCTTTGATAAAGAAAAATATTGTATAAGCTTAAAAGTTGAGACCTTTTGCTCACAGTTTGGCCGCCCCCACTCTACTGCCTGAGAGTATATACATATTATAAAACGAGAAGCAGGTTTGTGCTAGATTCCTGTCTTCCCGTGGCAGTATCATGCGGCAGTGAGTTATAATGATGAGCTCGTCTTTTATCTCAGATGTTTCAGGTTTGATTCCTAGCTAAAACATTTTTGTTGTACCCTCAAGCAAGGTACTTCACCTGAATTGCCTCAGTAATTGTTATGCCTGTATTAATGGACAGTCTGATAATATAGACTGTGCCTGTTGCTCTGGATGAGAGCATCATCTAAATTCCAAAATATGATTGGTTAATTTTTGATGATGTCACAATCTCAGACACTTTCTCACAGGTTGGCCCAATGGGAGGTTGGTATCAATGGCACACATGGACTTTACCACGCCTTTGTAGGTAATGAACCGCTCATTATGGTGACCCTGCACAGTAATATGTTAAATTAGCACACTTAAAAAGAAAGATCATTATTGTCAGGGTAATTTTATTAGTCATAGGTCTATCGTATTACACAGCTGATGATACAAGCTTCATATTACTATATCAGTTTCAGAAATGAACACAGTTTTCAACAATGTCAATAATATACTTATCTGCAAGTTTTAAGGGCTCTTAGGTTTTTTTCTCAATGAGCTTCCTGTTCATGATATGTGCCAGCACCCTATGTATATACATTTTAAGGAGTTCTATGGGATGAAAGGACAGAATAATAGAGGCAATATTTTTAATTATTAAGAGTAAAGAACATTGCTATCTTTTTCTATTAGATTCTACCGTGTTCTCAGCTACTTGACACCTTGGTCCAATTCTGAAGAAATTTTTAGATAGGACCGAATCTATCTAATCTATGTGTATTTTTAACTGGGCCAGCCAGAAGCACTTTTCGTTGACCACAGGACAGGGACTGAAAGTAGAGCAGTGTTGTAGCCCAAGCGGGTGTGACCTTGTGAATCTGTTTTTCTAAGAGACCAATGAGCTGTGCTGTGATCTCCAGCTCCACACTCTGATTCCCAGCTAAGTGGAAAACATTAAATCTATTCAGAGAATTAGATGCCGCACGTCTGCAGTCGGATGTTCAAGGCCGGGCCTTACAGCGCAGGCATTTCAGTGATTTTAAATATAGCAAGCCCCTCAAGGCACATATGTTAACTTCTCTGTGTGGCTTTAATCGGGACGTTACACTAAACAACTGTGCTCTTCTGAGGTGCAGCCAAATGCACAACTAAATACAAAAAAAAAAAAAAGTAGGGTGCCGTCAAAAATAAAGTCACACTTTTGCCTCCATATTCCATTACACATATTAAGTAAAGTTTATTAATTATCCTGTGTTGTTAGAAATGGTTTCTGATCTGCAGTCTGGATTTCAAGTTTATTTTATAATGAGAAAAATCCTCAGCTAAGCTTCTGATCTGAAGTTGCTGGCGTAGAGCGTGCTGTTCAGGGGTCTTTCGCTATACAATGAGACTCCCTGTTGTCTTTCCTTTTCAGGTCTGGTAAGGGTTTCTTAGCTAATAGCAACTCCAGATGTCACATGAGGGTAGACAAAGTTAGGCTCAGTGGTTAATGGGGCAGAAGACTTGGCAGCGGTTGAAAGGTCTGAAGTAGCTTAGCGGCTTAATTTTCATAATTTCATCCGCTTTCCTGCCCTTCTTTTTTTTTTTTTGTGTGTGTGTGCGATATATTTATGTTAGGAAGATACATTTTGGTTTATTTGGTGAAGGACAAAGTGAATTTTGCTCAGGTCATAGGAGCCAGCGCTGCGGAAGCAGAGTGATTCCTGGAGCCGAGGAATGTTCCAGAAAGCGGGGAGGGCGCATGGAGAGCAGGGGCACGCATACGTGTCTCCTCTGATTGCATGATGGTGCTGCCCTTTTTCAGGGCCTCCTCGCCTCAACAATAGCCATGCCTGAAGCTATGGGGGGAGTCCTAGCGATGGAAACAGACCCTGTACGCCAGAGGGGTGAAAGGTCACGGGGACTGCTTAGCGCATGTCAGTCAGTGCACTCTTTTATCCCTCGTCCAGACTTTGTCATGTCAACAGGGAAACAATTTGCTCCTTGTGGGCCAAAATCAACAGACATGAGATCCTGAAATTAATCTTCTCCAAGATTTTGGGTTTTGGGGAGTTGAGTGTGAAATTTCATGTGTCGCTCTGTCACATGGTATGTCTCATTTAGTCAACATAAAAATGCTAAAACCTACAGTGCTTCTGTAGAGGCAACTCTAGAGTAGTGTATCCTGCAATGACAATTGCCCTTAGTGCAGTGCTAATGCTATAGCCAGGGCTGAATCCCAGCCACACCAGGGCCAATTATGTCCATGAGTCATGCAGATTCACAATGCCTAATTTGACATTCACCCTGGGTGGAGCTGCTTTAACTGGCACAGTGTCCCTTGCCTCATTGCTTAATGGCAACTTCTCTGGTCAGTCGGATGCCTGCTACCTTCCTACACCAGCTGCAGGTTTTGGGAAGCCCTCCAGTGCAATAACTGCACTGCTCAGCCGGTGGATCACAGAGTGGAAAGAAATGGGGGCAGTCAGCACAGGGGTGGAGAACACACACGGTAGCCTGCGCTCTCCTGAATTTACAAAATATTTGCAGTGTCAGGATAGGACTATAACCACTAATGGGCATTGCAAAGTGGGTGGTGGTGGAGGGGAGGTGGCCATAAACTGCTGTGAACTTGAGTGTTTGTTTTTAAAACCTAACGCAGTATTGCATAGGGGGACCTGCACTCAGAAGCAGAGAGGTTATCCAATAAAAAAACTGGCTGGATAAAAACACTGGATTTTGGAACCGTCTGTGGTGTTTTCCACACCAATGACATGTCACCTCCTCTTCCTTTTTGCACAGACTACCCATAAACCCATGGCATAGCATTGATCTCAATAGGTCTGGCTCCCTACCGTTGAAGCTGACGCATTTAAATCTTGTATGTCTTTAAAACATTCATACTGGTGGCATGGCTAAATATAATAATATAGTAATGGATGCTTTGTTCTGTAATGTATCCCTAAAAGCCAGGAACTCCCGCAGTTAAGAAGTAGAGAAGATGGAGGTAACACTGGAGCTGGCCGTCAGGTTAGTCCTAGAGACTGCCCCTGAAATTGTTTTGCGTGATGTGTCTCTGGACTGGACACTCAATGCAAAAACAGTGGCTGTAATAAACATATCTCTGCCAGCAGACTGGTTTGGGAGCCGCTTTACATTGATCGCCACGGTAACTGCGATATGTGCTGGTGCTGGAGCGGGTCTGTGTGAATGTGCATTAAAAGGCTAGGGGCTGCAGGGCTGGACTGGCGGATGTAGGTCAGGCTGAAAGGTGGGAAGCAGTGAGGCGTGACTCTGCAACTCTGCAGAGTCAGGGGAACTCGCACTGCTCAGCACTGAGTAAACCTTACAGACACAAGCTACCGCTCCCCAATCTACTGTCACATGCTGCTCAGTAAATCAGCAGTGCATTAACTATAATCTCATAAAATATGTTTACTGCTTCATGCATGGATTCTAAGAATATGTGGTTAATGACACAACTAAGTATAAATATAGCCTGTCTGGCACAGGCAGTTGCTTCCTACCATTAGAACTGTACTGTTCACTCTCCAAACAGTAGGTCAGATTTATCAAAGCCTTTAGCACACACTTACATTTTTGCACATGCAACTTCAATGACATGATTTGTGATTGGAGCACCTCAGCCAATCACATGCTGTCTTTTTTGCACCAGCAAAACAGTTTTGTGAACTATTCACAAAACCAAGCGCAACCAAGGAGAGACAATGTGGATGTGCCGTGTCTGGATCGATTCACAATTCTTAGAACCCTGAAGAGGCATAGAATTCGGTTGTGGATTTCTGCCATTCTTTACACCCTTAATTCTTTACACCCCTAGTGATGATTTGAGATTAGCAGCAGGCATGCTATCTTTTTTAAGATTATAGGAAGGTTGATGTATAGATTTACGTAATGGCAACTCATTTTCCACAGCTTATCGGTACTTCAAAGAGCGTTGGGCGTCATGAGTGATTGAAGTGACTGTGGCTGTGTGTTTGACATTACTGCCTAATGAGGTAGATTAAGCGCTGACTGGCATTGAGTCTGACTATGAGAACATGGACCTGGGTGTGAGTGTGGGAATGTTTGCCTGTTTCACCACTGAATTCAAAACAGAGACACAAATTCAAATAGATACTTTCTTGAGTATTGGGCTCATCCCTTGGTATCTCAGATTTTTTTCTGCATAATTATAATGAAAAAATAATCTGCTATGATCTGACATGATCTTAACCCCATAATTGGACCACTGGGAAAGGCAGAGTCTGGGTTGTGATCGAGGACAGTGACAGACAGTTAAAAGAGCTCCCACTTAGTGATGTTTGAAGTGAGGTTTCATGAACCTCATTACAATGAAGCTACTCAGACTTATGTGAACCAATCAAAATGTTTTTCTCTTCACAGTCAATGCAGACATTGGTTCAAGCCAACATGTTGCTCATACTATATGGCAGCTCCTCCCATTTTGGTTCAAAGAACACTTTGCTCTTCATAACCAGCACCTGAATGTCAAGTCTGACAAATCTGAGGGCATTTTGCCTATGAAGTCTGGCCAAAGGGTTAGACTGTGCAGATTTTAGTTCTGGGACAAAAAGCAAAGAAAGTACTACTATGATGAAAAAAGGGAAGAAAGTCAGAGGAGAGTTTGCAGTCCCTGTTCGAAATCCTCAGGTCAGTCTTCTTTAGAAGTACTTGCCCATAATCTTGTTCTCTTGCCTGGTTCCCCCCAGTGATTACGGTAGTTTTATCCAGTCTCGAAAAAAGAGACGGTGCCCCTGGCAGGACTACCTCATGGAACCCAGTACATTTCAGTCAGCACTTAAAAGGCTGGATGAATGTTAAATGAAGACTCCTTGAAATATTTACCCATCTCCATCTCCTGCGGATGCCTGTTCTCTGCACCCCACTGCACCCCTCTAGGTTATCCCCATGTCCACCAATCAGTGAGCATAAACCATGTCCACCAATCAGTGAGCATAAACCATGTCCACCAATCAGGGAGCAGAAACCATGTCCACCACTCAGTGAGCATAAAGTCTATGAAAAATGGGAACCTGCCTGATACTTTGTCATGGGCCCATCTGTGATATGATGGGTAATTAAATGAAGAGACAGACTGAGAATGGGGTCCATTTCAGGAGCGAAGAGTCAGGTGGTTATATCTGCTCCTGCGCTGGCTGACATTTAGAGGGTCTTTCACACGTGATGAATAGAGTGCGTTAAAACCAAACTGCCGCCATCGCATGAGCCATCTTTATGAGGCTCGCCATGACAACCCACTGACCTCAGCGAAGAGGGATTAACATGCAGGATCCACTTCACTTATGGTTACATGGAATAATATATATGCAGATTTTCTTTTTATGTAGATTTGCAATCTCGGGTATGAAAATTGATGGAGTTGCTGGTATCAACAGCAAGCCAGTTAAATCTGAAATTATGGGTAAATATTTCAAGGAGTCTTTTACATGGTAACATTTGTGGAGTCGTTGTTAAATGCTGATTGAAATGTACTGGACTCTATGTACTGAATTGTAAATTAATGCTTTATGAATACAAAACACATTAGTTTTTCTTTTATTTGGATGATAGGTTGAGGTTTAGAACTCAAACATTTTCTGACTGGAAAGAGCATTTGCATTTTTATTATAACACTTTTTCCCATGATTTATACACATTGTATATAACCATGTATATAAACATTATTTATACATGGTTAAAGAATAAAATCAATAACAAGATGTACAATTCCAAATGTAAGAATGTGGACAGCTGCTGTGAACATGTAGTCTTTGCACTGAGGGGTCCAATGTGAAATATCCCGATACGCTGGCTGAGTCAAATTTTTACAGCTACCCTTTGCGTAAACGTTCTCCAGGAACCGCGCTGAGAAGCTAGCAGCTGCGGCAGAGTGCCATAGGCTTGGCACGAGACCCTGGGAAAACGAGCGGACCGTGCTGTGGGACACCCGCGCGGGCTCATTAGGACCAGGACTCTGCGCCTGGACCTGAGCCCGCACCAATCTGCCCACACAGAGGGGTTTCGGCCGCTCAGAAACCGCTCCGACACGAGGGGAGCTACAGCACCTTCTCACGCACTGGGCAACTTAACACCTCCACAGAGGAAAGAACAAAGCCAGCAACCATCCTATTGTTAATGAGTTGAATGGAACTTAATCAGACCACTACCTGGCTAGCAAGCTTATCAGTTGTCTGCCCCATAGCCAGGCTAGGTAATCTTTATTATGTCTAATAAAAGTCAAAGAGTTCACAATTTTAGCAGATGTCAAACAAATACTGTACACATGCAATATTAAAATGTTTAGTATTGCATAAATAGCTGCCTGCAGAAGACAAATTGCAAAGTTTAAATGTATTGCTGCATACTGTAGGCTATAAAATAGCTGACAAACAGTTGAAAGTATGAGTTGCAGCAGTACTGTTGTGACATATCAAAAAGCACTTAACATACATTGTACATGTCACACTAGGAGGTCAGCACACCATTTGATCAGCTATGATTCCAAAAAAGGACATGCATTTTGCAACAGGATGCTGTGTTCTCCAGTTGCAGAGTGGTTGTTGATATTGAAGCATTGTCCTATGTGTTTGTTCCGAACGTCCTATTTGATTGCTGCTAATGTAGGCACAGCTGCTGAAACTATTTCTGTAATCTGTTTTTCATCTGTGAAATTGTTTTCATTTTCACATTCCTGCCGTACGGTCTTGAGACATGACTTCCTATGAACATTAGTATTTCAAAAGAGAAGAAATATTTTGTTATTGTAATGTATTTATTTTGCTATTAGTATACTTATATACTACACTTTTCTTGGCTTAGGTCATTTCAACCCTAGATGATCATGGAGGTTTTTTTAACTTTTGCTTTTGTCTCACTCTGAAGTTCAGAGCTATGGGCTTAATGCAAAGAAAGTTTGCTAAAGAGAAAACAGGTTTGTTGGTGTGTCTGTATTTTATGTGAGACTATTTCAATATCTGAATATTCCTCAGAATGCACTCACATCCATGTGTTAAGCCTCTCTGAAAACAATCATTACACCTCTAACAGTTCTGTGAAAAACTAATGAAATTTTTGTATTTGTGTTTTTTTTGTCTTACCAAGGGTAAAACCACAATTCATATTTACAAAATGCATAAAGCATATGAAGAGGCCTTTAGGGAGATCTACTTCCCAGATTTCCTATTTTACCATATAGGTCTATGTCAAGAGCTTCCTCTTCCCTTTGAAGGAAGTAGCCATGCTCTGTGTATCAACAATGGATTTTGTACAAACAGGCCAAGCAACAGAGTAAATGAAAACCTCTTGATATGCATGCATATTTAAAGGCACACGGTTTTTAAACCCAGCTGAATAATACATGTGCATTCCAACATATTTCTGTTGGTTACATCGTAATCTATACAATACAACAAATGAAACCTTGGTTTGCATCCCTCCCTTGTTTAGGGGGTAGCCTGTAGCCTAGTGGCTAAGGTACATGACTGGGACCCCTGAGGCTGGTGGTCCAAGCCCCAATCTAGTCACAGCAAGAACACCATTGCTGTTGGGCCCCTCAGCAAGGCCCTTAAACCCATATTGGTCCCAGGGGGGATTGTCTTGGTTAGCATAATCAACTGTAAGTCGCTTTGGATAAAAGCATCAGCTAAATGACTGTAATGTAATGTTTAAGAACACTCTGCACGTTTAGCCATGTTGGCCTCAGTTACACAGACAGTTACAGTTACACATTAATACAGCAATATGAAACAATAATATGAATCAATAAAGGCATTCCAGTACTGTGTTTAGTCACTGCCATTTACAGTAACAAGTACATGTTCTCGAATGCTTTGTTTTTGCATCTGTTATCTAGCTGGTCCTTCTGTTTTCAACCCTTCACTGACTTTTAGGGGTAAGTAATGTAGGGATCCATCTAGGTGGGTAATGGCTATTCCTGTTGCCTCCACTTTTAACATGTTAGTGAAGAAAGTGCTCAAGTTAATGTATTAATAATTAATTTATTGAGAGGTATTTAACATTGTCGGTAATTCCAAATTAACTGTCTCTGGAGTGCATTGAAAAGTTCTTGAATACCCCAGACATCACAAAAGGCTATAGCTAGCTCACCACTACTTGGCTATTGTAGAATACGACCTAGATATCTGATACATGGGCATGACGTTATCATTGAGATGGCATTTAAATGTGATAAAAGCAATGAGCTGAATACCACAGACAGGGTCAGTCTGGAGAGACTCACCTGAGATTCTGTCCCTAAATGGTAGATTGTTCTGATACATGACAGGTAACTCCTCATTTTGTGCTGTACCCAAATCGTTGAGGCAGAATGGCCCACAATCAACAAACATTTCACTGTACCGTTCACAAGAGAGACTCTGTTCTTCAGTCATTTGCATCAGCTGACATATTCAGTCCCACTGGTTTGCATTTGGAATTTTTTTTTATTATTATTAGAAACAGCTTCAGGAAAATAAAAAAACTTATCCATACTAAATCATTACTGTCATACTCCATTTGCCACCTGTTTTGACCTAATAAGAAAACCCACCCAAGTGGGTTTGAAAATCGAAAGTGTCTTATTGAGATGTGTGATATTAAATGGTTGGTTATTGTCCAATGTTGAAAGAAATCTGATAAAAGTGTGTGTGTGTGTGTGTGTTTTGTGTGTGTGTGTGTATGTGTGTCTTTGTGTGTGTGGATGTGTGTATGTGGATGTGTGTGTGTGTGTGTGTGTGTGTGTGTGTGTGTGAGAGAGAGAGAGAGAGAGAGAGAAATATGTATTGAGTTACCAGCACTCAGACGCTGAGCACTCTGGGAGCAGATCGTAAACCGCGTTGTGCATTAGCAGGTGATCGGCTCTCTCTGCTCTGAGGTCATATCCATGGGTCTCCTTGGCCTTCAAACCTCATACCGGGTTAAGGTCATGTCATCGATTGTGAAAAAGCGCTGACTGTGGAGAATCCGGTCAGGCATCGTTGGATTGAAAATGAGGCTGCGACACCTCTTTGTGTCTCTGTTTACTGTCTCTTGTCCCCCTCTCGGTGCACGGCAGGGACAGAGCGATGTACAGAAGTGCACATCACGCAGCTGACAGGGTCCAGCATTCCTCAGCTCTGGACGTGACTGTGATAGACCCGTTTATGAATCCGGGCTCTGTGAATTCGTAATTGGGTCAATATTTCCTGCAGTGATTGCGTGTGGCTCCGTCCCAGGACCCCAGATAAAAGTGGAACAACAGAGGCAACCACGGTTTACTGGTGACCCAGCAGTGAACCAACCCACCAATGCAAGTATGACAAGAGACGACCCCGCCATCACAAAACCAATGTGCTGAACACAGTGGTCCTTACTGCAGCTACAGATGCAGCATCGAACATAACTGAACACCCAATCAAAAAAAAAAGGCATGGGGCTATTTTATTATTTGTCTATTTTTAAATGCAGTGAACAAAGAGTTATATGCTGACCAGGTTATCTCAGCTGCACTGTAATTTGGATGCGCATACCCATTTCAGTCCTGTAAGATGTAGCTGAGAATTGATTACTTTCCAATATGCTGTATAACAAACATTAACAACAGTTGGCAATGCTGATGATAATTATTATGCAGACAATTATGTTGCTCATTTACCTTTGAATAAAGTAAATGTTTTTCATTGTATTTTTCTTTCTTTCATGTATCAGGAGACTTTAATCTGATGTGTCTCGCTCTGTGGCCCCTTTATTGTGAAATATACTGTATTCTGAGTGTGGTGCATCATCTCACCCATACTTTCAATGCATTACCAAAGTACCTGCATTGGAAAAACTTGGATGTGGACGAAAGGCCACAGGCAGTTATACAGCATGACAACAGGAATTTGACTGAGGGCACTGGAGTCTGGAGACAGGAGAGGAAGAGACAGAGACAAAATTAAGGACAAAATGACACCCCTAACAACTGGAGTCATATGAGCCTTGTGTCAATTGTTTGTTGTGGAAAAGTACCTTCCTGTTTTGAAAGTGCCTACTTGAAATAATATAACAAAAACACCAGTGTAGAAGAAAGCCTGTGGTTTAGAAGTACTAACATCAGCTTGGATGAATAGTGTTTTATTTGAAAATTCCTTAGCTCAAATGTAATAAGGAAGAAATGTGAACAGCAAGGAGAGGTGGTATCTTACTTGTTCTGAGGCATTCTTTGTCTTTTGAGCAGTCTGTAGGAGTTTTATAGCTCCCCCTACTGGCTACAAAATGAAACTGCTTTCTCAACACGCATTGCCTTCTCTCACATTGCATCTGTTCAAAACACTTCAGTATTGATCCTATAAAATTTGCATATCAAAAACTTCTTAAAACCCTTGATTTTCAAGTTGGTCTTTCTTGCTACCTTGTTCCACTTTAAAAAAATATATTTATTTGTGCCTTATAAAATTGAATATATGCATTTTAATTGAATACAGTACTGTTTTGCTATGGTAATGGAAAATAAAACATATTTTATGTACATGTAACACATTTTGCTTATGGACAGGGAGGTGACATACATATCCAGGTTTGGTGCCTGCGCTAAGTACCCTGGCCCCCTCATTTCTGCATACTCACGGTCATGCTGGTGTCACAGACAGCTGACTCCATACCACCCCCCTGCTATGGCTAACAATTAGCCTGCGAATCCCTGCTGCAAGGTGGGGGTGGACTCTCAGCTCTCTATCCCAGATTAGGCCTCCTCTCCCCTGCCTTCAGTGTCAGCGGTGGTGGGCCAGACTGACTTACAAATACTCAGGCAATTTCACTGGGGGCAATTTCATTGGGGGCAATTTCACTGGGGGACAATTCTTCAGAGTACCTCCTGGCACTCTGCTGTGTTGGGCTGGTTTCCACAAGACAAGCTGGTTTTACTTGTTTTGGAGATGTCTTGTAATAGACCACTGTCCTTAAGGGTACTTCTTTTGTCCCCAAGGAGTACCTTTAAAAGTTCTTCTTAGATGTCTCTTAAGTGTTTCTTGTTGAATGCTCAGAATAGGGTTGAGGAGAACAAAGAACCCTTAGGGTTCTAAGTAGAATCTTTCTATCTGAGAATGTACATACTGCTATCCTGAATGAGTATGCCACAGTACAAGGCTGCAGAAGGCCAGTTCTGAAATAATTTTGCATCAGGATCTTCAATCGACTGGCCCCATTATTCATTTGATTGGCCAATCTCATCCCTCCCTGGATAACTATCTTTTCAAGCTGGCGCACTGGAAGGAAGATCCGTATGATTTACCTTTTTATGGGCCTGTGCAGTCATGCAGAGCTCAGATGTATGCTTATGAATTGCGGGATTTCTGTGTTGATAACTGAATAGGAACATCAGTGTAAATTGCAGCCTTGTGATGTTGTGCCCATATGCTTTGCATGGAGGGAAAGTACTGCCATAGCGTCCCAGCGGCTCGCTAATGCTCCTTTATTTACTACCTGCTGGCTTGTATAACCAACGGTTTATTAGAAAGCTTCACATGAGGTCTGCTGTATGCTAAATTACTGCTGAGAGAGAGAGAGAGAGAGAGAGAGAGAGAGAGAGAGAGAGACTACATTTGACCTGTAGTGTTAGAATAAATATGGTTGAAACATTATCATGTTTTTTGTTATGTTCTTAACACCTTAATTAATTGATTTTTTGGGAGCATTGTAAATCAAACTTTGCAGTGGTGTCTGTGCTTCTGTATATTGCTTTAGCAATATGAGTATGTTTGTCCTGCCAATACAGCAAATTACAGAGAGAGAGAGAGAGAGAGAGAGAGAGAGAGAGAGAGAGAGAGCACACGTGAATTTGTTTTTGGAGAGTAAGAGTGAGCATGGGAAGTATGCTTATGAGTGTATTTTTGAAACAAAATTCATGAGTGTGACAGCTAGAGTGCATTTAGCAAGCTTGTGTGTGTACACATTCTAAAGAGAGAAAGTGAGCCGCTGTGTGTGTGTGCATGTATTAGAGAAAGAGTGTAAATGTGTAGCTGTGTGCTAGCATGGTCAGGCTCATTCCCTCTCAGCCCAGCCCAGCAGAGTGGGGCCGCTGCAGGCCGTGTTTGCCGGCTGTAGCTCAGCAGTGTGGCTCTCAAACCCCTCCCTCCACGGCTCTGTCACTGGGCAGGCCAGGCGGAGCGCCCACTCCCTGCCCCAGCTCCAGCTCCAGATGTCCTGCTGTCAGTCAGGTATTTCAAATGCTAATGATATACATTCATCCAGCAATTGCCTCCAAGCCCCCTGGAGCGGGCCATTTTTCAGACCGCAGCCATGTGGTCAGAGGAGACAGAGACGGCTGCTTCATCACGCTCACACTGGACCACATCCTCATAAATGCTTTTATAGAGTACGCAGATTTACAAAAACCCAATGGTGGACCAATTGAGTAATTATAAGCTTTCTGCAGCTTGTGTATATAACTATTGTATACATTTCCTCTTATATCTATATTATAAAACCAGGATTATTGTATTTATGTATAGTTTGTGTACTGAATTATTTTATATATGTTGACATTCATATGAATGATAATCATTAATTAATGTGTTAGAAGGAAATTACATATTGAACAGATCTATCAAAACTTTTGTTGTTGTGACACAGAGATTCGGTTTAAATCAGTGAAGATGGGCATGTTGAGGTAAATTATTACCTGTCTGGTGATTGATGCAGTTCTACAGTAGACCTCCTCTGGTCACAGCTGCTTGTATACTTTTTATTTGAGGACAAACACCATCTGCTCAGAGTGATGGGTCATTAACATCTGGCACAAGCGGGTCCACAGGGCTTCGTGAATGGACCCGGGGAGGCGCATTCTCCTGGGGGCCCAGGGAGCTGGCTCCTCCCACACACACACACACACACACACACACACACACACACACACACACACACACACACACACACACACAGAGCCAGGCCTCTGACATCTGAGCACATCCCCCCTCCCATCCATTCGCCTGGTCTTCCCCCGAGCTGCTGGCTTTGTTGAGCACTATTTGTTATTGAGAGGGGGAAAAATGGTGTTTACAGTGTACATGGCATATTTTTGCATTCCAGCATACTCAAACCACCCTCGGATTCCAATGGAAACTGGTCCTTTTCCAATGTCTGTGTCCCGAGGAACCCTCGTTTGTTTGTAGATTCATTAACCCCAGAATGTGTCAGAGTTAGACAGCAGCTGACAGTGTGATGTTAGCCACTGCTCAGGAATTCAGCTTTGGATCCAGGAGAAATGGGCTCATTTTAATGGTGAATTAAGATGGGCTGAAGAAAAGCACCAGTGCTTACGGACGGCTAGGAAACTCAGCTCTGCCCCCTACCAAGGAGAAATGCCACTACAGCCCGCCGTCTCTAAGAGTATCGCGTTGAGAATGTTTGTTGAGATTGTGAAAAGGGGGGAGGAATTTGTATTAGATTGGTTGGTGCTGTGAAGGAATTGCTGTCTGAGATGGAAATTCAGTTTGGCCCATGGCATGCAGGGACCTCCTAGTGGGTCAGAAATTGCAGTTTTGTTTCATTTTGATGTCTGTGTTTCATTACTATTCAGTGCAGCAGATAATGAATGAAATGCTCACCCCCCCCGCCCCCCATTCCCACCCCTTTGGAGACGGTGCACATTTGGACCAATCAGAATGCGAGCTCAAGAGGCACACTGCAAATACTCCAAGAGTTCTGTGAGTTTGCAAAGTCATTTCCTAGCAACGGTCGCCCCGCTGTACCGAAAGCACACCCCCCATTTTATGTTTTTTTTTCTTCATAGAGAATGAAGAGTTCACCCCCCACCCTCAACACACACACACAAACACACACACACACACACACACACACACACACACACACACAACACACACACACACACACACACACACACACATACATACACGCACGCACACTCACACACTCACACACACACCACACACACACACATACACACACGCACACACACACACACACACACCCCACACTCCCCTCTCTTTCTCCAGCTCATTTTGCCAGACCCGAGGCTCTGATTTGTCCTGTCACTACAGGATTGTTCCTCTGCTGTAAAATCGTGACTCCACCGAGCAGCTCCGCCGAGCCTGCAGACACACAGTGGGTCTGGCTTCCAGCTTCGCCCCCTCATCGCTGCCCACATCACTAGCCCTGTTTGTGAGATGAAAAATGCTACAACCTCTGCTGATACCCCTCTTGATTTCATGCATAATTTCCCTGCATTGCTCCTCTACCTTGTGTAAATCAGGAGTGGCGTGACAAACCCAGTTACCGCGGGCCATTGTGTTTACGCAGAACAAAACACTACGTGTTGTGAATTGGGCGGATGACTGCTTCTCCCTGGAGAGGCCAGCAACACGCAGGATATCACTGACTGGTTTCAGTTATGCAACCCGCCGTACTCCAGATCGCCGGCCGGGTTATCAGTTTACTCATTGAGGCTGGCGAAAGAGGGTGTGTATTCAGCACAGGCAGTTACAGTGGAGTTCTCTTATCTGAAGCTCCCTTCCTTGTCTTCCAGGGTTACAGGGGAGGGAGAGAGATGAAGAAGAAGAAAAAAAAACACAGTAAAACTCATGCTCTGACACATTGACATTCTTCGGATTACAGACGCATGAGGAGCCCCAACCTTACCTTATTTAGGCAACCACTGCGGTGAGATCAGTGAGGGTAGGTGAGGACTTACCTGTAATGAGTCCTCTGCGCTGTGCACAGAGACTCTTGAGGGATTAGTTGCCATTGCATCCGAGGCTCTGTTTGGGTCACAATGAAACCGGCTCGCTCTGTGTAATTGCCTGGGTCTGTTAATCAGGTGTATCGGTACCTGCAGTGGCACCTGGCTCCAGTTCTCCTGACGATCTGGCACACATCCATTACATGGTCTGGGAGGCAGGATTGCCTTTTTAGGACATGGCTGTCATAGCTCTGCAGCAAATTTGTCTCTCTGTTTTTTTTTTTTTGCCTGCTGAAATGGGAATCAACACGTGTCTATCTCCTGCTGATTAAGCTTGTAAATCATGTTTTTTTCTCTGTCTTCTGCCATCTGCTGAAATGTTTGCCACTGAATGTGATTAATAGCTTATGCACTGAATTCCAGTAAGTTTCAAGTTAGAAGATACTTTTTAATAATAATAGGATACATAATTTGATATATTACAGCCACATGATGATTAGACTGTATCATGTATACAGTGCATGTTATAAGTTTTAGTGCACTGTGAGCTCCGTTTAGTTTTTTATTGAATTTTGTTTCTCCACACTTTGGCTTGGTTTGTTTCAGGTCATGCAAAACAGCACGCTTAAAATATATTCAAATACCATTCAAAATACCAAACGCCAGTGTTTTCTGTATAACCGTCAAAGGATTGTTTTAGATATTGTTTCCAGTAAAATGTGGACAGGCATAGTAAATATAAAGCACTGCCATAAGCTGTCACTGAAGATCCCCGATAGTCATAATGTGGGGCTGATCTATAGGAGGGGAAACTGCCTCCTCTGAGCATCTGAGCATATGGCCACTTTCTGCCTAGTGAGAAACACAATGGAGGCTCACACAGACACACACCCCCACACACATGTGCGCACACAGACGCACACACACATGCACATATACGCACACAGACACACACGCACACACACACACACACACACACACACACACACACACACACGCACACACACACACACAATGCACACACACACATACACACTCACACACACGCACACACAATCACACACACATGCTCACACACATGCACACACATACTCACACACACACAAACACACACACACACGCACACTGCACACACACACACACATAGACACACACAGTGTTTCAAACACACAGACACAAAGATGTCTGTGCCTGCTGTGTCCTCAACAGGAGTTTCCCAGCCAGGACCTCAGTGTCCTGAATCAGGCATGAATCTACCTCAGAGCTCGTTTAAATTGGTAGAGGCCTCACTTTCCATAGTAGTTAGTAAGAGACATCTTGTGAAAAGTGAACATTTTTTTGTAGTGTACTTTTTTGCGGAAGTAAGTAGAAGGATCTTATTCAGGACAAGACATTCCACCCCCACCAACCTCCCCCCCCTGCCCCCCCCACCAGAGGTAGGATATAAGGAATCTGTGAAGGAATCACCCTTTAGCAGAACAGAACGAGTGCAATTTCTCTGCAAGTGTGTTATCTCTGTTTAAGGTTTCTGCCTGCCCACACGTCTGGTAAGACTGGTCCCTCCTTCAAGCCCGGTGAAACATCGCCACTGCCGTATAAATGCCACAGCAGACGCAAATGACCCGATGCGGGTCTTATCTCACCAGGTGTTTTCACCTGTGCAAACCAGCCTTTCTGGTGGTGGTCGAGCCTGCCAGGGCCGTCGCTAAGGATTGCGAGGGAAGGAATTAATTTGCACCGAAGGAGGGGGAAGCAAGGCTGAAACAACGGAGGAACAACGGAGAAGTGTCAGGAAATGAGGAAGCCCGGGGAAGGTGTGGTGCTGCAAGTGACTTCAGATCACTCCAGATGGTCAGATCACAGTCAGGTGCCACTGAAAAAAGCAGCCTTTCACAAGCGGTTTGCGTCTGACGCTGTGACTTGGCCCGCTGGAAAGACTGGGAAGTTCCTGCGGTAATTTAAAAACGGCTGTCCCACTTCTGCAGCACGCACACAAACAAGCAACAATAGGGTTCATCTGTCCTCCCAGACCATGAATCCAGCTCCGGTTTCATCATCGCGCTCGAGGAGGTGGAATGTGGGACAGGTTTTTGCAGACGAGAGGGCGTGGCCACACTCTCACATTCAGAAAAGACCCACAGTTCTTCGATCCTCAGAACGCTGACTTGTGTTTTAAACTTGATAGTATCCATCTTGCAAAATCTGTGAAAAAAACTGCTGCTTTTTTTTTTTAAAGAGCAGAAGTAAAACTTGCTTTCTTCAATACTGGAACAGGGGAAGTGTTGTGCAAAATAAGACCACGTGCTAGAGTGTTTTAACCTCTGAAATCATCTGAAATACAGTAATAGCTATCATGTAAAAGCATAACAAAATGTAGAACTGCAGTCATTCATGAAGTAGATATAAATACACAAAATTCTTCAAATGCAGTGCAGTACATTTCAGTTATGGTTAGTGGGGTAGTATTAAGCCTGCATGACACAAGTAAAAATGTGAACTGCAAACAGTATAAATCTATTAAATGGAGAAGTAATAACAGCATGTATTTCATGTAGGATATTGTCATGTTGAACAAATTTATTCACCGAACACTGACACTCTACCTTTTGTTGTCTACATCTACCCGACTCATGGTTTTAGTTTTGTAAGTCGCTTTGGGTAAGAGCATCTGCTGAATGTAAACGTGAATGTTGTTTCATCAAAACATTTCATTTCATCACAAATCCTTCATACATTTTAGGCAGAGACTCAAAATGGGCCTCCATTCCTTACACCTTACAGCTCAGTGTCATAGTGGTAATAATAGGTGTTGTTTTAATAAAAGATAATAATAATTATTATGTATTATTATTTTCAAATTCATATTTTTATTATTAAACATATTAATAATAATGAACACGTATCAGTGCCAGGCCTGTGGTAGCGTGTCCCCTCAGTGTATTTGTCTACCTTGCGGTTACACAAGAGGTGTGTGGGAGAGTCTCACAATCAGTCAGTGATGGACACTACAGTTTCTAGGGCTGTTTAGTCACTGCCAAAAAAAAAGTCCAATTCATCGCTGTAAGTGGATCCACAGTGTCGTCTCTTTGTGTGCGCCGATGGAACAGATCACTTATCATTCCAGAGCAAAGCAAACATGTACAGACAGGTGCTTCATTCTTCACTCTTTGAAAAAAAAAAAAAAAAAAAGTGAGAATGTGATAGGTGTAAGGACACAGATGTGAGAGCGATAATTGCCTTGAGATGAAATTTCGGATGATGGAGGGGTGGGGGGTTGGGGGGTGAGCAGGACACCTAGGACTCTCTGCCAGGCTTTTAGCCCCAGTGTTAGCATATCTCAAGAATACAGCTGCTGAACAGGACTAGCGAAAGACGACAAGCCCATTCAGCAAAATAAGAAAGGCCATGTGCAAAACTGCTTCCTTGCTGCACAGGCATGAATTCTGCTCATACTCTGCTCCGGCGATCCTGTCTGTCCGTGTTGTTCCCCCACTGCAAATCTCATTTCAGGAAACAAGCTCAGAACACCGACCGGACTTCCCCAAAAGTACTGTGCCTGGGAACTCGTTTATGAAACACAGAAACCCTTCAGAAATATTCCGTGGAACATATAAAACAGAACCGGAACTGTTAATGTACCTATAAACAGGTAGCTCTAGATCTCCCTCCCCCCTGCACACACACATTGAACGTACAAAGCGTACAAAGGAAGAGCAGCGAAAAATACCCGCCCTGCAGATGAGAGGAAATCGGTCGCTGACAGAGCAGTGAGTGGACGGCTGGCTCTGGTGACTAAGTTTGGCAATCACTACCTGCTAGCTTTTCCCATATATGGAGGCAGTGAGTCTGGAGAGTGGGGCAGAACTCCACCCTCCCTGACTTTGTTATAATGATTGTTTGCAGAGTCTTAACAGTGCGAGGAGGAGAGGGGAGTGTCAGCGTTTAAAGGACGGGAGCGGGGGTGGGGGTGGGGGGGTGAAAGAGAATGCAGAGGAATCCTTTGGGAGCACTGTGTGTGTGTGTGTGTGTGTGTATGACAGAGAGAGAGGGGAGGGGGCGGGGGGATAGAGAAAGAAACAGAGTGTGCACTGACCCAGGGCAGAGACAGCAGTGATATGGGGGGGGGACAACAACATGGGCACAGCGGAACGCATCTGTAGCTGAGACAAAGTGCCTCTCAGCACTTGTTTCTCAGGCTTCTCAGCCAGTGCTTGTTATTCAAGAAGGCCCTGTCATCTTCCAACCACTTCCTGTTTTCATAAGTATGTTTGGAAGATGTGCTCCCTCAGTAATAAGCATATGAAAAGATCTATTGCTTGACTCTTGAATATACCTAACGTGAATATACCAAATATTATTTGTATTGTTATTGCAGATTTTGTGTATGAATACTGTTGGAGTTATAGTTGTCAGCAGTATTATAATTTTGGTGGTATTAGTAGGGCTGTGAATTGTTACATTTGTGTACCATTAGCTATGTCAGCAACATTTTGATGTGCCATTTATTAATGCTTATTAATGATTAACTTGTTTATATTGAACTGCCAGACCCATAGTAACTGCATATTACAAAGGTAACTGCATAGATACAAAGTATATTGGATATAAAGTGTTTGTATAGTTTCAGTACCTAACACAAATATGAAAATTGTTAAATGATCAGATCATCCACCAATCAACTAATGCTGAATGAGCCCACACAAACTCACACACACACAACACAAACTTTCAAAGATAAGATGGCATTGAAACCTACCGTCAACACTCTAGTGTGTGAAAGAGTAGGAGTCTTAGAAAGGAAAAAAGAAATAAACATGTAACATTTTTCTGTGCAACAAAACAGAAGTGAAAATCTTCTTTGCAGAAAATTCCCCCATTGCATTGCACAGAGCCGGGTTCATTCATTCAGCCCAGCGCTTTCAATCTGATTTCCTCACAAAGGTCCCATGTGACAGCAGGCTTGCATTCTTCACATTGTTACCACGTGACACACTTAAAGATTTCCTTTTATGGCGGTTACTGTTGCATCTCAGGGAGGGTGAGGCCTCCAACAGCCAAAGTGTACAAACGCTAAAAAACACAGGACATCAAGGAAATAAACACTGAGTCTCAGCTTGTGGATATGAATATAAAACAGAAAGAATGCATCTATAATTCAGACTCTGTTTCACTGCCCTGCATGAAATATGACTCTCAGCACAGGAAGTGCTTTGCTGCCTGCAATGCGCCCCACCCCCCACCCCACCCCCAAATAAAAAAAAAATACACATTTGTGCTGTCATGTAGCCTAACATTATGCCTTTTGCATGTGTTTGTGGTACCTTTTAACTGATTTCATTTTTGGCATTACAATACCATAACATGCAGTCTGCTCCCCATGTTATTCTAAGTCTGTAGACCTTACTTTTTTATCAGAGCATGACAAACAAATTTTTCATTATTTGTGTTCCTGTTGCATTCCGCCATTTAAAGCCAGTATGGAATGAATTTGAATACCACGGCTCTGCAAGAATGAACATGTTTCTGTTCGCCAGTAACTATGTGTTCTCTCTCAATAGCATCTTCCTGTTGCGAGCTCGTCTTCACCTTTAAGCTATCCTGCAGACCTGTAAACGGCCAGTAATGTCTGACTCAAGCATATGACATGGCTGGATGTGTGAGTCCACAGCTGACTTCCGGAACATTGAAAGGCCGGGCTGCACTCTGTGTGTCCATCAACCACCAACACCTTTCATGTTTGCTTCAGCCCCCCTCCCACCAGACACTGGGGTTCTGTAACTCCTGTGACGCTTGCTAAATTTTCATAGTTGCACAAGAGTTTTGACATGAAAACAGGGGCGTAGCTAGGAATTCTGGGCCCTGTACACAGGCAGGCTCTGAGGGCCCCTCCACTCTTTATAAAAAACAAAATACCCAGATTTCCATGGGCCCCTTCAAACCCTTGGGCCCTGTATACTTAGTACCCTTTTCCCCCATGGTGCTATGCCCCTGCATAAGGACAAACAGCTCATTTCAGGAGTAAAGAGGGCTAATAGCATTGAGGGGCTTATCACCCACTTTAACAAACCTTTGCTGTTAGCACATAATGTACCTCTGGGTCTTTGTAAAATCCAAGCTGAGAGAAGCCTCACCCACTGCTGGAGAGGTGCAGCTTCAAGCTATAGTTGTGCACTACATCCTCTTTCAGACAAATTGACCCACCACGGCTACGGTATATTCCGAGCAGGATTTATGATCCGAGAACTGCAATAAAGAGCTGCTTTATCCAGCGCCTCTGTCCCCAGCTGCCCTCAAACTTACAGGCTCTTGCGGTTTACTGCAGTGTTTTCCACTCCTGCCTCTGGAGTGAGATGTACAGGGGGTAGTCAAACTCATTGAAACACCAAACAAACAAGTTATAAATATTTATTAACTGCTGAGGGGTTTTGCTACTGTTTGCCCTCAGAACACTTTCAATCCCTCTTGGAATGCTGTTGTACAAGGTTTTTTTTTTTTTTAAACCCTTACCAGTAGGATATTGGACCGTTCTTCAAGAAGCCTCCATCTCTTTGAGGGATGAAGGGTGTGGAAAAATACTCTGCACTCTGCATTCCAGAACTACCCATAAAGGTTGAATAATCATTGATAACAGATCTGTTGACTGGGAATGCCATGGAGGATTTTTTTTTACTTCACCTCTTCATCTCTTGGTTCCATTCAGCAATGTGCACATGGGTGTTGTCATCATAGATTGCACCTGATAGCCTGAAATGGCTTTGTATTTAAATGGCCATATTTCTACCATGTAGGTCAATAATGACCCCCACAAGATGGCTGCCCATACTGTTACAGATCCATGATGATGCAAAGTTTTTGCTGAGGCAGGCCATGGAGGTATAGGTGGGAGGTATTAGCATCCATCTATCCCTGTCACTGAGCTGTGGATTGTGACTCTCTTTCCTCCTGGAGTTTTTCCTTGTTTAGGGTATGATGCCATTTTTCTGTATGATGTCACTGTTCTCCTTGACAGTTTTACTATTCCTGTGACTGATGCACCAGCAGTTCAGCTAACAGCTGCTTGACCTTTCCCAAAATCTGTTAGCTGTTGGTTAATTAACTCACATATTTAAGTGTCTCTTTAAAAATATAATTTGTGGCAGAAACATTCAGCTTTTTCATGCTGTGTTTCCATTATCTGATTCATTAGGCAGTTAACATCCATAAGGAGAGGAATGCGTTACAAGGGCAAGCTGCTGTGTAATAGGAAGATCCAATAAAAGGTGTTGAACCCATTCTTGTTCATGTCTGGTCCTAAAGCTTAGCCAGGTATCTCAACTACACGTAGCTGATTTTTCGATTAAGTGGTCTAGGCCATATGACGCTGCGTTACCAACAGGATATTATTTATGGATCATATAAATATTTAGGCCCAGTTTTCATATTAGGTGGCCTGTCCACAGTTTGGGGGATGGTAGGTAACCATGCATTACCTCTGAGCTGCCAGCTGCTGCTTCTTTTAAACACACAATGCAACAGTATCCTCTCAGAGTCCGAGCCCCTGCAGGAGGACACTTCACGGCACACAGCAGGTCTGCTCTTCTGCTGAGATACTGGGCCACCCCTGCTAACCGTCCCCAGGGTAACACTCCGGCCAATCAAACGTGTCCCTCAGGGCCTGCTGGCAACAGTTGGCTGCTGCACCTTCAGGAGCTGATACCTACCAGCAGAATGGATCACTGCGCTGAGAAACAGCTCTTTAGCAGAATGAGCCACCTGTCAACAAGCAACATATTTCAATCAATCTTATCAATGTTTATTATTTTAAAAAAATATTTTAAAAATGTTTACATTTATTTAAATCCATCTTATCAACAACTGGAATGAAATGCCATTGAATTATTTTAATTGTAAATTGAAACAAAGGAAACACATATACACTTACACGTACAAAGGACTCACACCACATACCAGTCAATGGATTTTAAACCTAGACAAGTTTTCAATATGCAGTTAAGTCAAAACCATCAGATTAAGAGACCCAGCTGAAACAGTGGCGACCATACACCATGCAACCCTGGGATGAGAGACACAGATCTATGATGAGATTCTGAATAATTGTTTATATACATATACATAATAGTGCAGGGGTGCACACTGATTACTTTTAACTCAGATTGCTTGCTGAACAGACAGGTTTTGTGAGGTTTTGGGCTTTAGTTCACAAAAACCTGTTATGTGAGCTCGAGAAGTATCATTCCGGCTGTAGACAGACTTAAGAATAAAACCTTCGCCAAGCCTGGGAGAATTTCATGAGTAACTATAAACCTTTGATGTTTTTTTTTTTTTTTTACAATGTTATTTCTATAACAGAAACTAGTGTTACGAGCTAAAGTAGCCTTATGTCACTGTTGCTTCAACACATGGCTCAGTTAAAAATAATCTGATTAACAGAATGGCCAAAACGAAGGCACTGTAATCTTTCACCACACCATGTGGTAGGCAGCCCGTAAATGTAGATGAAAACGAAGAGCAGTCAGCACATACATGTGTAATGTATATTCCTATTTTGGTTTCAACTTTCTCCAGGGCTAAAATATCTGTGTGCAGTTTCCTGTACCGACTCGCTGTAGAAATGTCTGCCCTGAGAACTGCAGTTCCTGTTTGAAAGCCTTGTTCTCACTGAAAATGCCCTTATTTGGTGCCTAGGAAAAGACATTTGTTTGCGGCAAGCAGTCATTGCAGTACTGAGTGTTGGTTTGACTGGTGAGGAGGAAGTAGCTGGGAATAAACCAGCATTTATTATATAAAATTGCCTCTTAATGATGATTGTCACTACAATTGCTCTCATTTCCTTTGATATTTTATCTTTGTTCCAAAAAAAATGTTATCTGTAATGTTATCAGCCATATTAAAATGGTAGCAGGAATATGATACTGTAATGAAAAGGTATGCTCATGGTTCCGTTACTCCTTCTTAAAAATGATAACCATTAGTAAACTGCATTTACATAACTTTCAGTCACAGAGAATCTTGATTTCTATCTGCTGGTTGCAGAAGGGATTAAGACGTCCAAATATAACCGTTTGTTCCAAATATTGCCTGCACATCCAAACCTTGCCCTGCACTGTGTTTCTAGGCCTGAGTCATACCGCCGTGGAGTGTGGGGAGAGGCACACCTCTGGTCGCTCTGGTAACGGCTGCCTAACAGTTGTGGTTTAAAACTGACAACATTCTGATCCTTATGTGTGCCCTGAGACACAGGATCTACTCATGGCCATGAACCTTATTAACAGAAAAGACAGGTTAAGTATGAATAAATGTTCTGAAGGAAGAGCACATTTGTATTTCAGATGAAGTAATATGCTAACAGGACCTACATGAACTACCTTTAGCAACAGTTATGTTGAGTTCTGTCCATTTGCTATTGCCTAACCCACAGAAAACCTAGAAAATCCATGACATGTCACAGCATAGGCCACGCCCACAGGAAGTTAAAGCAATTCTGTACTGAGTGTAAGGGGAAGAAGAATGGCCATGTAAACACAGTACTAAAGCTCTGCTCAGTGCCTGAAACACTGCAGTGTTATGAGCTTAATAGGTGAAGTATTGCAGCAATACTGTGTTTTCTTATCCTCTTTCAGACCTGCTGTTAGTCAATTTCCTGTGACACAACCTTCAGGCCACTCTCTGCTGCTGTCATCTCTCCTCATGCTGGTTTATGAAGCTAACTGAATGTGAGCCAAGGTTGGCCTTCACCTAAGTCACGCCTCACTTAGGTACCCTATCTAATGCAATACTCAGCACTCCTCTGAGTCATGTTGTTCTAAGGATTAATGGACACTCTTTCTGGGCCGTCGTCATCCATGCTGTCTAAGCAAATGCCTACACCCATGCCCTCTCATGAAAAAAAACCTGTGGCCTGTCATCTATGAGTAATATTCATATCTCAATATTTCTGAGTGATGGCACTGTTAAATATTAACAGGCCTTCAGAAGGAGAACTTGGTTCCATAATCAGGTATTGGTGGAATGAATTAATATCCGATGGACAGCTTACCCAAGTTGCCCTCTCATATTTTTAGTCTGCCACTGCATTTCATAGACATATACCAAACTCTCCTGCCTGTTAAGTAATTTTACAGAAGATTTACTGCATAGAGCAATATGAAACCAGCAAGCCTACAAAAGTTGCAGCCAAATTACTGCAAGTGCAATATTGCAATGGTACTCTATGGCTGGAAAACAAGTAAATGTAAACCAGCAGACAGCCCGTTAAGGTGGTTCAGTCTTGTCTGTTACATTTGTGTCCCAGAGGGACAAGGCTGAATTTCTGCACATTCAGAAATTCTCTTTCTGGACATCTTCCTCTGTGGATCAGCGGGGGCATTGACCGGTTACTGTTGCCCCAGCAATGGCCTGTTCAACACTGCCCCATGCCGTGCCGCTCACTGTGCTTCATAAAGTTAAGATACCATAAGGACCCCGGGGTGCTGAAAGCCACACTTTAAATCACCAGGGTGACAGACCCGGGCCCAAAGGTGACATTCGGAGTGACACAAGAGCCGCGAGGGCCTGGCGAGCGAAGGGGAAGTATGCCAACAGCCGGCTCTCAGCACGCTGTAAATCTCAGAGCGCCTTATAAGGCAGGTACTCTGGTGTCGGGCCCTGGATGTGGATGTGGGTGCGGAGAGGAAGTGAAGGTGGCTAACACTGAAGTTGTTCATAGAGGAAGACTAAAGAGACGGCCAGTGCTGCAGTGCATCACACCAAAAGGAGGAACAACAGATGTCATACGCACGGCACCGGCAGCCGGCGACACGTTTAACCTGTTTTTGGGTACGGTTTGACTGCCAGAGCGCCATTCTCATTCATTCAAATTAAGTACAAATATTTTTATATGAATACATTTAGTGTAAGCACACATTAAGGGGTTCTCTTGCTGGACAAGCCATTGCTGCTTGTTCTGACAAAAATGCAAATTGTCTCTCAATCAGCAACATGGGATTTTGATACAATTCCTCCCTAAGCACTGGTACTACCACTTTGCTGCATCAGCAAAGCATGCACACAGACAGAAAGAGCTGAACTGGTAAATTTACATTCTTTTCACCACCTGTGTGTTCAGGGCCCAGGGAACCAGAGCCATCTCAATTGCCCTGAGTGTCTTTCTCATGCAAGTAACATAACATTAAGGTTTTATCAGATATAATAGAGATATGAATAGAGATATGAAATACTATGAGCAGCTGATGAATTGATTTGACAAACCAAGGCACAGGATTGTGTCATATATTATAGTCACAGTACAGTAAATGATTACCTTTCTTTTGGGGGGCTGTTTTAATGAACTGACATGGATAATGATTCATCATAAATCCTTATTCCCTCAAAGACTTCACCACTCTGCAGACAATCAAATAATTAGGCAGAGTTTAACCTTATTATTGCCAAAGCC
Organism: Albula goreensis; assembly: GCA_022829145.1. NCBI lineage: Eukaryota > Metazoa > Chordata > Actinopteri > Albuliformes > Albulidae > Albula > Albula goreensis. The sequence goes on along the minus strand of CM040748.1, from coordinate 5,753,357 downwards.
GGATGGAAAATCCCCTGCTCTGTCTGTTTTACTGTCAAACTGTGTTAAAGTCAACACATTTATGATGGATGCATTTGGGCAAAATCCCTGCGAAAGGTCAAACCTGTCAATCCCCTGGACATTTTATACGTTCTGAACTTTCATACACTCATACCATTTTTATGACTGATAAAACTGTCATGAATTTTATATCTGCCTTACTGGCAATCAGCTCCAACTACAACAACCCTGTGATATACTTAAGCAAAGGCTATTATCCATGACTAATTCAGAAAGAGAAAAAAACCTCCTTAAAAGCTGCCACACTCACTCAACAAAGCAAATACTAAACTATATACATGGTGTTTCGGCTGCATCAGTGGTCTCCATCAGGTTTATATGGGCAGTGATGTATTACATTTTTAAAATATTATGTTATTTTGTTATGAGATAAATGAAAGGACAGTCTTTGTTTTGCAGTACGATGCACAAACTCAAAGATAATTCTGAAGTCTGTGAAGTAAGCTTATAAACTGGTGAAATCCATTATATTTGGAAAGTTCAGGGTGGGAATGTTCTCATATATGTGATGCATGTTTTGTTACCGGCTGGGGGAGAAGGGGCAGTATGTGAAACAGGTGGAGGGTGGACTATGAACCCATTTAGGCGGTAAATTGGTGGTTAATCCAATCTGTGAACTAATACGCCAGCTGGAACATAGATTTAGTCTGACTTCCTCTTGCCAGGCCCGATGTCGCCGGACTTCCTGTTGTGCGCGGGGTGAGTTCTCCCAGGTCTTGGGCAGGTGCTCTCCTCAGATCAATCTTGGGCTGCTGCTGACTTGTAATCGATGTCCCATTGCAGCGAGGATCGATGAGGAAGAGCCTCTGAATGCACCACCCTGTCTAAACACCGACAAAGAGCGTCTGGAACAGAAGGAGGAGGGGCTCATGTGTGCCGCTGTCTGCGAGCCTCACAAAGGCTAAACCAGAGACAGCCTGGACACTGACTGCAGAATGCAGGCCAGGGGCTGCTGCCTTATACTGGCTGCTCTGCTCCTCTTCTGGCTACCCTCATGTCAGCGCTACTCTAAAAATATCTCCTTTTGTTACAAACCTGTCATACCGTTAAACAAACAAATAAATGGAAAACAAACTTGGTTGAGAGCGTTTTCTCTCTGGTTACTGAACATCATGCAGAAATGATTAATTTCCTGTAGGATCTTTTAGTATTTCGTGAGTAAAGATGTTACATAATGGTTAGCTCAGTCACTCGGTTATGCTGGCTACCGGGGCCAGAGGCGCCTTAAGGCCAAAGTGTAGGTGTGCTCCACGGTGCTGTCTCTGTCTCGTACGCACCCAGAGCAGTGTAGGGGCCCACAGCTCATCCCTCAGATAATTACAGATCAGACTTGTGCTTAAATCTGTCTCTGAACAGTTTAAACTGGAAAAATAGATTGAAAAAAAGCATGGTGGATTGACACTAGCTTATTGATGGTTTCAGCAAGCACAGCTCAGCGGCGCTTGGAAACACCCATGGACTTTTAAGCGTAAGCGTAAGCCTTTTCACAGGAATTTCAGGTATTCCAGAGGGCTGATAAATATCCTGCTTCCTATAGACAGCAATAATTAGCTGGAGAGGTTTAAACAATTTAACTCCTGGTGGTAGCAGCACAAATCCAAAGACTCATTCCATCTCAGGGCCTGATGCAGTGGTTACAAAAGTGTTTCATTGTTTTTGTGAATGTAATTAAATAGTGATCTCATATTATGTATAAGCATGTGTGATTAGAAGTGTCAGTGTAAAATGCATGGTAGAATATCTAGTAAGTTTATGTTAATTGGCAGCGTGGACATTGGGGGTGACAAACTGCTGTTTTTGGAGCTGTTTAAATTAGTAATGAGACTATTTTGCCCACCAAACACAAACAAATTCCAAGAATAATTGCCATTAACCCTAACTATTATTTCTATGTAATAATACATATTGTTCTTGTCATCATAATTGTTTACATCAGTAATATTTGCACTTGTCTATACAGATTTTACATATGTGTGTTTGCTTTAAGGTTATGGGTGGTGGGAAAGGGCAAAGCTTAGAAACACCAAGAGAAAGGGGGGAGGGGCATGGGGCAGTTTCTAGTGCTCCATGTATATCCTTATTTGAACAAGATGACCTGTTCCTGCAGCATTATACCCAAAAAAATGATCTCCTCACTGAAAGGTTGTTGAGTCTCCCTCTGTGCTGTGTTAATATAGACTCATCATGTATTTTCACTCCCTCTACTATGACTAATAGCATAGCTGTCTTATTCCCTAAATATGGTCATAGCCATTTACCACATTCACTCTCATATGCAAAGCCATGCACAACCTGAAACATTTAAGAAGGGGGAAAACTGTTTTAAATCACACAAAAATACACCAATTTGGAACAATGCGTGTGGAAGCTAAAGTCCTAAAAAAGCTGAGAAAGACACTCCAGTCAAAGTATATGGTTCCACTGAGGCAAATTATTAAAGCGAAATGGTTGGTAAGATGCATAAAGATTCTAATTATAGGAAACCAACTGATATATACAAACATTAAAGATATTTTTGTGAGGATTAGGAGAACATTTGGATAATGCAAATGCATTGTATTGATATACATTTTATAATTACATGTAAATATGGCAGAGGTGTTTGTATTCTTGATGTCTATGGCCTGCACAAAGGACTCTGATAAGAAATGGGATACACTGTCTTCCTTCTCAGTTATGCACAAGGTCTGTCCATCAGCATTAACTCAAAGGATTAGCTTTCACCTTTGGCACAGAAGCGTATGTGAAAAAAAAACAGCAATAATGATACAAGCAATGAAAACGGACTGCAATCAAATTCACTGCACATGTTCCAAAGACAGTGATCTTTACACGAGGTACAGTAAGCAAAATGAGAGAAAAACCAGATAAAGTGCAGCATAAAAGAACCGTCCCAGCAGCCGAGATCAGCTGGCATGTACAGTGATTTAAATTTAGCTATAATTGCTAAATAATACTCAATACAAACTAAGGCTGTGAAAAAATATGTTTGTTCTTAATCATCATTTTGAACCAAAAAGAAAATAATTATGAAACTATATTAATTATTAACCATATTACACATTCTGGAGTTTGGAGTCAGCTGTTTTTGGATATGGATGATATGCACTTGTTTTAAATAGGCTCACAGCTACACATAGTGTACTTTGAATATCTCATGTGCACAGTGTAGTCTTTGAACTGTTGTCTCCTATTGTAAAACTTTCATGCTCTCATCTCTGATGAATATGCAGCTGTTGGACATAATATAACCTGGGAATCCACAACTACTTCTCAGCATATAAAAGGAGGTTTAAACACTGAAAAGAAATCCTGGGTACACTGACTCCAAGTGCTTCCTGATTGAAGGAGAAAACGATGAACTACAAATAAATCATACTGGAGATAAGATTGTATCTATGTCGCAATATGTGAATAACAGAGAATGTCATTGCAACGTGATACATGTATACATGACAAGGAAGCACAGCAATGGGTGTTATGTAATGCGAGATCAAGCTCAAGTGAAAGCAAGCCAGTGGCATAGGATGCAAACAAATATTTCCACAATTTCCCCACAGCAAAACTCAGCTTCCAACTTATGCCTACTAATTTGTCATAGCGGGAGACAGATGGGTTGCAATACTGTATCTTCAAAGGGGTTCAGCCAGTTCAGATCTGTATGACTCTATCAATCGTCCATTAATTGCCCTGTACAGTGTTTCTGTTACTAACGGATGGTATGCACCTCATCTTGATAGCGGTTTATGCTTGCAGACAGTATTGCACACAGAGAAAATAAATGTAATGACAAATAGCAGGGCGAATTTGAAACTCATAGAACTACAAGGTATTTCGCTGGCGAGTTTCGCAACCTAACCTGGTAAGTTAGGATACGATGCTTACTAGTAAAATGTTTTACAGTGAGCAATACAGTCTGTCATACATGTGTAATCTGAGTTAGAAGTACGTGCGATCTAAATTAATTTACAGCAAAATAAGATGTGTTGATACGCTAGTGTGAGTTGGGGTGAACATTGAAAGTAGCTCTGTACGTTAGTTTACACGCCTATTTTGGCAGCCACGGATGGCAATATTCTATTATCGCTGGTGACACGCCTACCCAATTCATTTTCTTCCCGTTCCCTAACTGACTATATTACGGTTAACATTTTGACTCATTGTTCAGTAAAATAATTTGCAATCAGGCAGTATGATCAAATAGTGTTCTTTAGTTGTTCATGTTTGCTATTTTAGCGCATTGCAGACAGCAGCTTTCAAGCATTACACATAAGCTAACAGCTAACTATGCGTACTGTAAGTTACACCATTAGTATAGCTACAATAGCTAGCTGACTACCCGGGCCTCTTGGTGTTGCTATGTTCTGCAATGTAATGTAAACAGCAGTTTTCAATGAACCATCAGTTGTTCCGAAATCTAATAAGATAAGGTTTAATTTATTAAAGAAAAACACATAATGAGATGAGGCGAGTTCGTTTTAGTGCCCTAGTTTTCTCCTGCCGGCTTGGTCATGCTGTAAAGCTCTAGACCAGGAAACTATGGTCACAGGCGCCCCTGAGGCATTTAAGGTCTTCCATTAAGTGTTTTAAATAAATCGCCCGACATCCTGTTAGAGATGGTGGTCGTTGTTTACACTGTGAGGCAGGTGTACATCCGACTAACTTGTGTATTTTGATGACCTTGCTGTATAGGGTTCTAGCAGGCTCAGGCAGATACACAAACACACACATACGAAAATGACAACAAGCAGCTAGCTACTAGCTAAGATGCTAAACTAGCTTGCTACTCATGTGCTTTACACAATTTCTCAAACTATCCTGAACAGCTAGCACGCCATTTGTTGGCTATCGTAACATAAGTCTCGATGTACAAGTTCACCGGTTTATTTAGGAGTACGTTCGAGAAGCTGTACTATCTATGCGCTAGCAAGCAATTACCCTTGAACTACAAATCTGTATATAGGCAATATTATGTTCTGACAGCGACCTTGCCATGTCTATTAACTTACGTATGTAGACATATGAGTGGCTAAGGTACATGCTATGCAACACCAGCCGTCCACAGCTATAATATTTATTGCTAGTTTACTTTGCTAGCAATAGCAAAGTAGCATCTGACAGATGTTGTACAAAAACTACGCTACTACCAGGTCAACTAAATTATCACTTCCAAAGACCCACTCATACTAATTACGCTCCATAGGCCTATTGGTGCATACTATTAAACTGTGCATCATTTATTTTATTATATTTCCCTTTCTTTCTCGCTCTGCCTCTCAAGTTGCAATGAACACTGTGAGTGCAGCAATGTGCACGCGACACACAGAGTGCGTGACGGCAGACCAATCAGAATGCCTAGTTCCGAAAGTTTACCTTTTATGGCTCGAGCCGGGCATCTGACTGAGGATAAAACACTGCGCCCAGCACCAATCGCCTCACTTTGAGCTCCTCCAAACGCAGCTAGTGCGGGAAACTGTGTGTTACTTTCTCCTAAAGCCGCTAAACCCCCACACCCAAGGTAAGAATTAAAAAACTTTTTCTGGTTCGACACCTGTTGGAAAAACATTAATCAGTTTGCATATATTTGGTTGGTGTGTATTTTTTATTTTGACATTTCTTAGCCTTGAAAAGGTTGCTTTTTCCTTCTGCTATGAATGGACTTGGCTTTTTAACAAAGTAGTTAACATTCAATAGCCAGTTTTAGTCATAGTCTCGATGTTTGTTCATTTCGTAACCTGGGCGTTTAAGTAAGTAGGTACCTAATTAATCTGCAGTGTCAAGGGTATTGTGTGGGCGATAGGGAATATGAATGCAATGGATGGATAGCTAGGAAGCTAGTCATCACGGTAGGTCTCTTGGTAATGTGTGTGTGGCGTCTGAAGTGATGTTGAAACGTTAAATTCCAAAGATTGACGAAGTATTGATTGAGCACTTGACTAGGTGTAGGTTGAAGCGTTAAAATTCGCTAAAAGTTGGCTAACGGTCAAAATTAAATGGCGGGATCCCATTATTGCTGGTGGCGGGGCGTGACCTAGTTATGAATGGCTTGCAGAGTAGCTTTGGGCTGTCTGGGGACTGGCTTTTAATTGTCTCTTGTCTTTGCATATATAGGTGTGGTTAAATTTTAAACGGATAAAGTTAATGTTGCCTGGCTAAACCAGTTCACGCTCCCTTTTAGCCGTTGGTGACCTTAGTGTGTAAGTTGGGATGATAAAGGATGAAGAACTGGGGACGGGGGTGCGGTTGCTGATTAGACCGTTTCATGTACGCTGACTCGATGACGTAGCTAGCTGTGTGCTGCAGTTTAAACTAAGCTTTGTTGAACCCATTGACAGGATAACGTTGACATCAGCAAATGTGTAGCTGAACTGGGCGTATTACAAAGCTAGCAAGCTTCCCATAGAAAGTTTGGAAAATGTGTGACCTGACTGGCAAGCCAAATTTTTCAGCAGCAACCACCGCCCATTGAGATTAGCCATCTGGTTGTCGAAGTGGAAGTTAATGGCAGTGACTTAACTCGAGCTAGTTTTTAACGGTGCCTATAGGAACCGCTAGTGTGCTTTCAAATTGAATGTGACGCAGACTTAATCTTTGGACTCGCGTTCAGCACCTTGTGGTGGTCTTGGGTAAATTTCAACATCTAGGGAAGTGTTAAACTTACTCGTTTAGGGAGTGGCCATGCTTGATGTCGACTTGGTTCCTTTTAGTTAAATGTTTTACACTTGCCGACTGGCTAAGGGCCACGCCGCCGGCAGCCGCAAAGCTGCTCGAACCATTTCCTTTTATGGTAATAATGAACGAATGAAGCGGGACTTCCTTTGTCTCAATCTCTAGATTTCAGTTAAGCTCCAGCGCTCCACCTGGTGGCCAAACGCCTGAACTGCAGTTTTTTAAAAGCAGGAAATGGGAAATGGAGTTTGTCACGTGGTCGGGTGTCTGCATGAAATGAGTGAAGTGCATTCATTTTAACGTATTTTTTTTTTTGTTTCCATTGCAGTTCAGCCATGGAAGACGAAATTGCCGCACTGGTTGTTGATAACGGATCCGGTATGTGCAAAGCCGGATTCGCTGGAGACGATGCTCCCCGTGCTGTGTTCCCATCCATTGTGGGGCGTCCAAGACATCAGGTAAAGATGGATGCCAGTGTCTTCCACCAATAAATCTATTTTTGGGGGAAATGGCATTTGCATAATCTGGAGACCAGTGCTTAACCCTATATGTTTTTGGCAGGGTGTGATGGTTGGTATGGGTCAGAAAGACAGCTACGTTGGTGATGAAGCACAGAGCAAGAGAGGTATCCTGACTCTGAAGTACCCCATCGAGCACGGTATTGTCACCAACTGGGACGACATGGAGAAGATCTGGCATCACACCTTCTACAATGAGCTGCGTGTCGCCCCAGAGGAGCACCCCGTCCTGCTCACTGAGGCCCCCCTGAACCCCAAAGCCAACAGAGAAAAGATGACACAGGTGAGCTAAGTGAGAAATAGTGACACTGGTATTCAACACTTCACCATCTTGGATTCAGGGAACTGTCAGCTGTTAGGGTTCTACTTCCTATTCATTTCTTTCTGTTCATTTTCTTTCAAACCTTTTCAGGATTCTCTCCAGACCTGAATTCCCTCCTTTACTGGAAGCTACAGGTTCTTTCCTTTTCTGCCTGTTTGCAGTCTGTTTTTCTGCACGGAGTTCTCAAACTAAGGAATGTTTTGGCTTTTCTGCTGACCAATCTGAATTATTACTGTAACACACGTGTGCATTCAAATGCATGAACTAAGAAGAAATGTCCCCTGATGTGCACTGACCTACATTTTCTTCACCCTGTCCTACTTTCTTTTTACAGATCATGTTCGAGACCTTCAACACTCCAGCTATGTACGTTGCCATCCAGGCTGTGCTGTCCCTGTACGCCTCTGGTCGTACCACTGGTATTGTGATGGACTCTGGTGATGGTGTCACCCACACTGTGCCCATCTACGAAGGTTACGCCCTGCCCCACGCCATCCTCCGTCTGGACTTGGCTGGCCGTGACCTGACAGACTACCTCATGAAGATCCTGACCGAGAGAGGCTACAGCTTCACCACCACAGCCGAAAGAGAAATTGTGCGTGACATCAAGGAGAAGCTGTGCTACGTCGCCCTCGACTTCGAGCAGGAAATGGGCACTGCTGCTTCCTCCTCCTCTCTGGAGAAGAGCTACGAACTGCCTGACGGCCAGGTCATCACCATTGGCAACGAGAGGTTCAGATGCCCAGAGGCCCTGTTCCAGCCATCCTTCCTGGGTGAGTAGATCCCTTGGTCTGATTGGTGCATTTATGGTCATGTGCACAGATCACATCTGTAAAGCAGCCGTTAGCTGCTGTTCACAAACCATGAACACTCAGACACTTGAAATTTTGGTTGAACAATCTGCAAACCTGATTCACAATCTTGTTGCCGATTAACATGAATGCGGTACACTTCAAATTTGTTGGTCATGCAACTAATGTCCAACTTAATGCCATCTTCTCCAATAGGAATGGAATCCTGCGGTATCCACGAGACCACCTTCAACTCCATCATGAAGTGCGACGTCGACATCCGTAAGGACCTGTACGCCAACACCGTGCTGTCTGGTGGTACCACAATGTACCCTGGCATCGCAGACAGAATGCAGAAAGAGATCACATCCCTGGCCCCTAGCACAATGAAAATCAAGGTGGGTGATGTCTTTGTATGCATAAACATTGCAGTGACTCTGTCGTTGTTTTGCACTGCGTGTTAAATCCATTCCGTCGTCCATTTCAGATCATTGCCCCACCTGAGCGCAAATACTCCGTCTGGATCGGAGGCTCCATCCTGGCCTCCCTGTCCACCTTCCAGCAGATGTGGATCAGCAAGCAGGAGTACGATGAGTCCGGACCTTCCATCGTCCACCGCAAATGCTTCTAAACAGACTGTTACCACTTCACACGCCGACTTACTGCGCAGAGAATACCAGAAACGACAAATTGGCATGGCTTTTGTTATTTTTGGCGCTTGACTCAGGATTTAAAAACTGGAACGGTGAAGGTGACGGCAATGTTTTTTGGCAAATAAGCATCCCCGAAGGTCTACAATGCATCTGGACTTAAAATGTACATTTTTATTTTCTAGTCATTCCAAATGTTTAATGTTAAATGCATTGTTCACAACTTATTTGCCTCTATGAAGGCTGCCCAGTAGGTGGGAGCACATAAAAAAAACCTTGTTGTAGTATTGCTTATATGTAAGTTATGTAACCGAAAACAATGTCTGGTTTTTGTACTTTCAGCCTTAAATTCTTGGTCTGGTTTTGTTTTGTTATGCAAAAGCTTTACCTTTATACAAACAGATAAAGGTTTACATCCCCCTCCCCTCCCCCTCCCCCCCAGGCATATGTAATAAGCCGTATGGAAAGTGGCAGTGCCAGTCGTATGGTGGGGCCTACCTGTACACTGACTAATACAAATCCAATAAAGTGCACATGTTTAAGACATGCTAATCCTGTGTGTTTCCTATAATTTCAAATGTTATATTCTCTCACCTCCTAAAACAGCAACATGTGAATGTGGTTATGGACAAAAACGTTCTATATGAGGTTGTCTGCTGTAGGCCAGACTGCACATACTTAGATTTTCTAAAGGTTTCACTCACTCAATCCCAGAATAGTGATGGGTGTAAGTCCTCACTAGCATACACTCAAGTGCATGGGGCCTGAAGGAATGTTTTTGCCCAGTTTTTCTAGACTCCATTTGTAATTATTACCTGCACTCCAACTGAAAAGCAAGTAGGTATTTGCAAAAGTTCACACATAGTAGATGCACTGCTCTTTCACCTGGGACCTGCTTTATGCTCTCAAACCTGAATTGCCTCTCCTTGGAGAAAAGTGGTGGCTGCCTTCAATCAGACTAACGGTAATACTGTGTACCACAGCACAACCCAAAGGAGTGTGATGTATGTGGTGTGCTACAAGACATCTGCACAGCGGAATAAGTTAGGGATATCACAATTCATTAATGCACTTGTACAGAATATCACAGGGTTTTTGAGTACTGTGACAAAAGCAAAATGTATTCATTTAAAGGACAATTTGGATGGCCACACAGTAAGAAAATTGAATGGTGTAAGCTCCCACTCTATGAATTTAAGGATGACCAAATGAATGTACTGTTCACTCATCTGAGTGTATAAAATATTGGATATGTGAAACGCACATAGGCCAAACGCAATACCTCACCATGGCGGAATTTGCTACAGTATGCATGGTCTGATCCGGAAGTACGTTAAATCCTGTTCCGGTGGATTACAACAGCTGATGGAATGAGGCGCAAATACAAGATTTTAAATGTCTCAAATAAGGTTACTAAATAACACAACCAAGACATAGATATGCATACGTGCAGAAAGAGGACGCCAGAAGTGAACATGGATAATCAAAATACGGAGGTACGTTAAGTTTGAATAGTCCATTTGCACATCGTCCACTGCTCAGGACCGAGCATTGCTGTACCATTTCATTCTACTGTGAGTGATCCGACTATGGAAATAATAGTGTGCCACTTACTAATAGATGATCCCAACAGTATCAATCGCAACGACTAGTTTAACTCAGTGAAGCTAACTCGGCTACACCCTTGTCATGTTAGTTAACAGACAATCCACCCAACCTGGGTAGTTAGCAGCAGTATTAGCATAACATCGATAGCAAGCTAGCGAACTATGCTAGCAGTCTAGGTAAACTGACTGATCGTTTGGTTATCCGGCGGAGCGCTAGGTAACATTGATTGATAAGTGGTTTGTTTGTTGTGTTGTTGATCTCTGTCAAGATACCCTTGAAGTAATGGTGTAGCTGGAAGCAATGGTATTGACAGCTATCAACATAGCATAAGTCATAAGAGCAAACTGTATCACTATTGCTAACGGTGGATGGCTAGCTCGCTTTATACCTTCTGTCAATTTTATAAGCATTTGTATGTTACCTATCTACCGATAACATTCCCCTGAATCCCCTGTAAGACTAACGCCTATGTTAGAAATAACAATGCAAAGCCTCGATTGAAATTGTATAGGTAGTCAACGTTATATCAGTGCTGTATTAACACGCCAGTATTAAAGTAATACCAGCTAACTTGGCTAAATCCAAATCAGTAACGTAATTTGTGGGAACACGTTATTTCTTTAACCTTCTTCTGAGCTGTGAACACAGTATGTAATCGTGGATGATCATACTATACATCTATATTCAGCGGATTGCCTATTACAGTCGTTATGTTTTCATATTAGCCCAGATAGCTAAAATGAATATGATCAATTTTATGTACGCCCACCCGCATTGTCGCATGTAAACAAATAATCCATTCATTATCATATGTAATTTCTAAATCACAGGTGAATACTGACGTTCATTGAACATTCTAACTCAAATAACAGCAAAACATAATGGTTACATCTGAAGTTAGACGACCCAAGTGCTTGGGCAGCATGCTTTGTAGAGGTATATTCACGTACATGCCAAGCTATATTCTTATCTGCTGCCTTAATGAATGTGGCATACTCAGGAGAGTAACGAAGTAGCCCATTCTATAAACTGGTGATATATGAATGGAGGGAGGGTACTATACCATAGAATGTATGTGCTCCCTTTCTGATTTTACGCAGTTTTGTGCCCTGTTAACACTGAATTCAATCAGATCTTTCTGTGAGTTGTAGTGTGTAGAGGAAGTTTCAGGGAACAAACATGCAATCTTAAAGTGTGGAAAATTTATACCGCTGCCCACCTCCCAAAAAAACCAAAAAAAAAAAAAAAAAAAAACAACTCAGCGGTTGTTAAACTAATGGTAAACAATTAGTATGATTTCGGTCAGCACTGCTTAATGTATATATAACTCATTTTGGTCCTTAAAATAAATAAAAGTAAAGTTGTCAGAAAAGAAGTTGTGAAGGTGAATCATGCCACGAGTAAAAGAAATTCCTAAAGACCTCTGGAAAAAGGTACTGTAAAATTGTTTTTCATTGTACTGTATGTTAGGTCTCTACTGTCTGATTGTCATTGTTGGTTTTGACAGTTGCATTGGAATAAGTTTGAATTTTTAAATTTAAAATTTCTAATGCTGTTTCAGAAATGATGTGAGGCATGGCTGTGCTCTTTACTGAGAGTAAATGTGTACATTCTCTGAATGGGGATTGATCCACTTACAAACACATTTTTAATCTGTGGTTTTATTAAAAAATAAATAAATAAAATTTAGATTTCGTTAAAGATTATTTAAACATTAAAGGGCTTGTGACATTCTGAAGATGGATCTCTTTTTTATATATAAGTGCATCCTTGTTTTGCTGTGTTCATGACTGCCGTGTTGATGTTATATTATTTTGTGTTTGGTGTTTTTCCCTCTTCAGGCGCGGTTCAGTTTAGACTGTATGGAACAGAGTGGCATCAGTATTTCGGGGTTCTCCGATGAGATCTTGCTGAATATTCTGACGCACGTCCCCAGTCACGACTTGGTCCTCAGCGTGGGGCGAGTCAGCAAAAAACTGAAGACATTAACTTTGGACAAGAGTCTCACCAACAATGTTCGACTCTCCAAAGAATATTTGGTAAGTGAGAAGGAAATGGCTTTTGCCACACATTTGGGAAGTATGTTTAAAAGCTGTGGTTTGGGAAATTTAAAATATACTGATTGCCTCCTGAATGGCTATTAGAAATATTTGTTTCCAGTAGAGATTGCATATTGGGTTTTGAAATTGATTGTGGTGCAGTAGCATATTTTTTCTGTCTTACTTAAAGCAATCAAGTCATAACATGTTTTATGAAAACATTAAAAATCCATTAGGCTTTATTGCTTCACAATGTGAAATGGTGATTTAAAAAAAAAAAAAAATCTCTCTCAGGCAAGTGATGATGCAGTTAAGCAAGTGGTGAAAGAGCTGGCCAATGAGATTCAGACTCTCAGTATGAGCGGCTGCTATTGGCTGTCTGGTAGCACCATTGACCAACTGACCAGGTGCAAGGGCCTAGTCAAGCTGGACCTCACAGGCTGTCGGCTGACGTCCGTGCGCCTCTCCAAGATCCTGTCCTCGCTCCAGGGCCTGCGATCCTTGGCCATTGACATTAACGCTGGCTTCGATTCTAACCAGCTGAGCAGCGAGAGCAAGGCCACCCTGAGCCGAGTCAGCGAGCTCAAGCAGACACTTTACACCCCATCGTATGGGGTGGTGCCCTGCTGCACCAACCTGGAGAAACTGCTGCTGTATTTTGAAATCTATGACGTCACCAGGGAAGGGGCAACCGTCTGCTGCCAGCTGATGGTGGGACAGAGCAGCATCCTGCATTACCAGAGCCTGCAGGTGTTTTACGCCAGGCTGGCTCCTGGCGACGTCAACCAGACTCTCATGAACCTGTACCTGGCCGTTTTCAGCGTTCGCGTTCCGGAGCACCTGCGTGTTTTGTTATATCGATCCCTGGAAACAGCAGCTGGCCGGCAGCCCGAAGCTTCCTGGACGGCATGGCCTTAAACGGGGCCCTGGAGGCCCTCCAGCTGCCCAAGACGTGGGTGGACAAGTCGGCCCTCCAGCACGTCCTCAAGCACAGCGTACCATCCCACTTGAACTTCAGCCGCTGTCCGAGTTTTGGGAACCAGGTCATCCAGAGCGTGCTGAACGGTGTGAAGGACTCCAGGCACCTGGTGAACCTGAATCTGAGTGGCAGCTTTCAGGAGGACATAGACTGCCATGTGATGGAAGCCCTGGTGAGCGCCTGTCCTAACCTCAAACGCTTGAACCTGTCGGCAGCGCACCACCACAGCACCCCGGGCTCGGAGGAGCACCTCTGCACCATCCTGGCTAAACTCAAGAGCCTGCGGTCCCTCGCGCTGCCCGTGTGTGCGGCTTCCGATGGCATAAAGAACGCGGACCACGTGGCGCGGGGCAGTGTGCAGCCCCTCTCCAGCCCTCTCCTGCTGGGGCTGAAGAGGACCAGCCGTGTCGGCCTGCAGACGTACAAGGCGGGCTCCGAGCAGAGGGACGGCGTGTCCAGCACCAGCTTCAGGGCGCTGCTCAAGGGCAACCCATTCCTGGAGGAGCTGGAGCTGACGGGGTCCAACTTCTCCTCCGCCATGCCCCGGAACGAGCCCGCCATCCGGAAGGAGCAGGCGGCCTGCAGCTGGGCGGGGCAGATCGGGGACTCGGAGGTAGCGGCGCTCGGCGGCCTAGCCTTCCTGCGCAGGCTCACCCTAGCGCAGCTGCCGGGCGTTCTCAAGGGGACGGGCCTGCTGCAGGTGGCCATGAAGTGCAGAGACCTGCAGGTGCTCTCGCTGGCCAACCTGGGATTGCTGAAGAACATCACCTACATGCCAGCCCTCATCGAAGCGCTCCCTCACTGTAGGCAGCTCAAAGACCTCAGGTAGGCTCAAGTGAACGCTCTGTCATGCCATTCTCATTTACAATTGGCAAGACGTGTCCCTCACTGTCAAGTAAGCAAGTCCCTTTTCATTTGGTGTCTCCATAATTTTGTATATAATATATAATATGCAACCACAGAGTAGAACCTCCATGATACAAGAACAATGGTAATGTGAACAGGTATAACTCCAGAAGACACTGCAGTGATGACTGAAGATCCTCTATCTCAGCCTTCATTTTAGGTTCATCTCCACCACTTGCCAAAATGGAGAGACTGCCAGGCTCTTTGTGTTTTGCTAATAGTTTAGGATGACACGTCAATGAGATCATCATCCGAATTTAAATCAGGTGGATATTCCCGATGGTTAAAAGGATTAACTGAGCAAGATGCAGTATACTGTGCTTTCCCTGGAAAGACTTATAAGACAGCATGCATGTGTTTTGTTTTTAATATTGTTCCACTGAACTGAAATTTTGTTTGGTTTAAAGACCTGTTCACATTAGATCCATTTGAGATACTTAATGTCAGCAAAGCATCAATACCACTTGCAAGCATCAACCTTCAGTCATCATTAGTACCAAATGGTATAGTGCATTTCATGTCCTCATTTTCATTTCGAAGGGAGTGGTCTCACCACTTAGAGTAGGAGGATTCCTACTTAACTTCTGTGTATCGGCCATACACTTTTAATATAAATATTATACTAACATTTGTTATATTGCATATTGATATTATCTCACTGTTATGTAGAATTCCTTTTGAAAATG
Source organism: Albula goreensis (assembly GCA_022829145.1). NCBI lineage: Eukaryota > Metazoa > Chordata > Actinopteri > Albuliformes > Albulidae > Albula > Albula goreensis. The sequence goes on along the minus strand of CM040748.1, from coordinate 5,738,129 downwards.
CTCAGAACATTTATATGATTGTCCACCAGAGGGCATAGCTTTCCTTCTGTAGAATTGACACGACCAGCAAGCTCTTCCATACTTGAAAGGGGTCACAAGGTGCAATGAACACTCATGTATAATTCATTGGTAGGCCCAGCCATTTATTACATGTATTTCCAAGCAAACAGAACAACTACAACTGGCCATAATTTGTGTATGCCTATGCAGTGTTACATTTGGACTGTATGCCTATGAAGTGTTAAAATTTCATTTCACACAAAGTAATGGAGAAAATTAGGAATACCCTATTTCTTCACCCTCTGCATATTGAAGACAAGTTTTAAGTTGTACAGAACTGATTGCTTAACAGTCAGTTTCATGAACCTATAATCATTTCACATAAATGCAGCATACATGTTGTGTCACATGTGAGATTACAGAAGTCAAGACCTTTCACATTGAAGAGGAATATATATATATTTTTTGACTGTCATGGTCTTTACTGATTCACCAGCAATGATGGGGGAGAGAGTAACTAACCTGCTGATATCTCTGCCCCCTCCCCCCCCCCCAGACTGGAGCAGCCCTACTTCAGCGCCAACGCTCGCTTCTTTCCAGGCCCTGAGTCAGTGCAGCGCCCTGCGCCGCGTCTGCATCATATCCCGCAACGGCACCTTCCAGGCAGACGCCGTGATGTCATTCATGGACAGCTGCCGTGATGTCATCATGTGTCACATGTTCATGGGCGGGAGCCTGGTCGCCTGTAAAAGCCTGCAGAAGGCCCTGCAGGACAGGTGAGCCTCCTCTGTATGCGCTCAGTCTGTGTGGCAGAAAAAACACACATACACATACATGATAAAAGCATGTCATGCACCTTGAAACGCAGAACCATTGAACACATAGGATGGCACTGGGAAACATTAATTAAAACATTCATTTTCATCATGGTTCCCCCCCTCAGGAATGATCATGAGGAAGAGTTTTGTGTCAGAATTAATTTTGTTTGTTCATACTGAATTCAATTTCCCCACTAAACTGAATTGACCTTGAGCTATGGCTATAAGTGAGTGAATTAACAAAGTAATGCTGTCAAACTGTACTTTATTTTTGTGAATAATAGTGCAAACCTCAGATGGTGCAAACATTTAATTGATTCAGCAGTCATTCTGCTACTTCAAAGACAAAGGCCCCTGATTAATTAGAGATTATAGAGCGGTGGGTATTAAAATCTTTACCTTGAAAAAAAAAAAAAAAACAATTTAGAAGCTCAACCTACTGTTTGTTTAAACGTCACAGATTAGCCACCTGACTATGTAATTTGTCATTTCAAATAATGGGTTGGTTTAAATCGGTAGGTTATGCAGACCGCGTTAAAGTTTCCTTGTGGATCAGGGATAAGGCGTGGAGATCGAGGGGTACTCAGCTGATTAAAGAATGATGGATGGGCGTGTTAGAGGGCCCATCACTCACAGAGTGTCCTGCCTGCAGAGTCTCCACACCACGCCCCCCCCCCCCCAAACCGCCCCCTCCCCCAGCCAGTCAAGATGCGCCACAGCGTAAGGAAAAATATTAGTCTGCCAGGAAGGGATAGTGCATCTTCACGGATCTGTGTATGGCTCCATTATTAATTTTGTTGTAAGGCTGTTACGCGACGGTGTTGAAGCACTGCGCCAGTTTCATTACGGCGGGAGTCTTCACAGTCACCGCTGCGTATTTGTGGCTATTACTTCACTCCAGAGACTCAACCAATGACCCAATTTGTAGCGGGGAAGCGAATGACTCACAGCCAGTTCCCAGTACTTCATCCTCACTCATAGATATAAAGCTAGCCCGGGATGAAGGAGGGGGAGAATCGGTAATAGCATTAGATGGGGAATGCCGAAGCTTCTGTTATCACCCCGCTTCGCCAAGGACAATCGGGGCTCCCTTGCGGTTTGCAGGCTGAGCTCCAGTTGATCAACTTTCATCACAGAAGAGCAAACATCGGTCTACCTGTTGCCATATTTTTTTCCCAGGAGTTGTATGCCAAGACTGCAATGTTGGGTGTTTGTTCCAGAAGGCCATGTTTATCCTTTGTGCAGATGACTATTGATCGAGCAGGACAGGTTAGAAACGCCCCCGTCGCTGGATGAAGAACCTTTTTGATTCGGACTCGGGATTCTCATTCAGATCAGGTGTTAGAATGACTCACTTTTTTCTGTCAACCCGTTGGGAAAGTGAAATTGTCAGGGCTTAGCTAAGGCCTCATGCTGTTATTAACTACAGCTACACAGCCCAAGGAATCATACGCAGTACCCTGAATTCATATCCGCACGCTCTCTGTGATACCCTACGGGTTGTTGATGCCAATCAGCAGACATCTAATCCGTTGTTCATTAGTTCACGTGGCGTGCGGCCAGCCCACCTATGGGTGATGTTTTTGAACAACAAGCTTGTCTCATGATATCCACTGAAAAACTGAAATCATATCCCATCCACCCTCATAGCCCTCCACAGAAACTGCAGAGCCATCAGCCCAGATCGCCGCACACTCAGCATTTATCGGTGACCAGGCAGGCCCACACAAAAGTTCCAAATTTCTCTATTTTTTTCCACAAAAGCAATCCTACAAGAATCTTTAAATAATTCCTCCCCAGACTGGTTTTGTGTGTGTGTGTTGCTTGTTAGAGCAACATCTGTATTGAAGAGGTGACCACATTTAACAGAATAGAGACCAATTCAACAGCATGCTTTTGTAATCCATCTTATAAGGTGTTTTATGGAGAGCATAAAGAGTTTTACTGGATGAGGCAGGTTATCAGTATAGCTGCAGGTGTTTGCAGTTCAGCGCCCTGTCAGTACTTCTGGTTAAAGCACATAACTGGCTTCAATATTACATCATATGCTTGTTCTACCAATATGCTGAAATATTAACACATTAAATGCATTTGTCACATCGTGTTTGCAATGGCTTTTTCCCTCAGTTAAAAAAAAAACCCTGTCATATGTTAAAAGCCCGTCGCTGTGTCCACTTTGAAAAATGAAATGCTGAAAATGCATTTTTGAGGTCCAAGCATGCAGTGTGATTCAGGACAGCCGTTGTCCAGAGTGGAAGCTTTTCATTTTTGCTTTTAGTCAGCGCAGCGCAGCAAATTTTTTGTGAGCACAGATGGCACTGGAAATTATGTTTTCCATGTGTTGAGAGAAGATTATTTCTCCTGTTGTAAGAAGGCTCACGAACATTAGTGATGTGAATGAGCCATTTTGATGACATGACTGTGACAAAAACTAAAAATACAGATCACTGAGATGGAGGTCGGGGCATACAGTTTCTTTGCCTTCCCCTGTTGTTTATTATTCAAAACAGCAGATGGCGCTAGTGTTCATTATTTGGCTCATTTCGTCTTCATGGCTGCTATAGACAGCAACTGCATGGGGGGAAAAACAAGTTGACACTATAAGCCTTGTCTCTAGTCGCTATCTCTTTAGCTCTGGATCACACCCAAGTTTTCGTCCACAGCCGAGACTTCTGTAAAGGAATTCTGTTTCTGCCCCAGCTACAGAATTGAAAGATAAGACGCGCACAGCTGACACTCCCAAAAACAACAGGCATCAAAATGGCCTCCTTTTTTAGTTCAAATAAGCTTTATTTATTTATTGTCATATAGACTGTTTCCCTCGCAAAGCTTTATGAAGGGAACGTCTCCTGGCTATGGACGCCGTGCCCCAGATGCGTGACTCGGTGTGGGCTGACACTGCCTGATGAAATATGATCAAGAGAGTGTTTCTGCCACATCTCCCTCAGCACTCTCCCTTCACCAGCTCCAGGCATTGTGCTCAGTGAGGAGAGAGAGAGATGGAGAGATGGAGAGAGAGAGAGAGAGAGAGACAGAGAGAGAGAGAGAGAGAGATGGAGAGAGATGGAGAGAGATGGAGAGAGAGAGATGGAGAGAGAGAGACAGAGAGAAAGAGACAGAGAGAGAGAGAGAGAGAGAGAGAGAGTGTGTGTGTGTGTGTGTGTGAGAGAGAGAGAGAGAGACAGAGAGAGAGAGATGGAGAGAAAGAGGGAAAGAGAGTGAGAGAGAGTGAGACAGAGAGAGAGAGATGGAGAGAGAGAGGGAAAGAGAGTGAGAGAGAGAGACGGAGATGAAGAGAGAGGGAGAGAGAAAGAGAAAGACAGCGAGAGGGAGAGAGAGAGAGAGACAGTGAGAGGGATAGAGATGGAGAGAGAGGGAGAGAAAGACAGTGAGAGAGAGAGAGGAGAGAGAGAGTCAGGATTTAATTACACCTCTCCGCAGAGGGATGGCACTGAACAGATAACAGTCTGCTGTCCTTTAGATTTATTATTGTTGTTGTTATTGCTATTATTGTTGTTTTAATTTCTTACAACAAGCCCTCTTTATCGATCTGTGACATGTAACCGGTCAAACCAAAAAACAAAAAAAACAATGTGCTGAAGTGCGATGGTGCATTACCTGTGTTTGTTCCACCTGTGTGTGTGTGGGGACACTGAACATCAACTGAGTAATAAAAATGACAGGTCATTTATTTCTGAATTAGTCAAGAAAAATGTTTACAGTTATCGTAGCAATGGTGAGTGAGTCGTTGTTCCCCCCCCCAAACACCAGTCTTCCTGGAAAACAAAGGAAATTCAAATGTCTTGTTCGTTAAATTGTCCAATACATAATGTATTTTTATTCATTAAAATGCATGGAGTGTGCAGCAACCTTTCTGGTCCCCCTTTTACCCAGGGGAGTTCTGCTTAAGCTAACGTTTGGGCTGTCTGACTGCCGAGCTGCATGCAAAACCTCCCACGCAGAAAATACAGACAGAAGTCATTAACACGCCATTGTAGCACAGAAACGTACAAATTTCTGAAAGCCGAAATAAAAGCCCTGAGTTTGCTCCAACCTGGTATCAGAAGTAGCTCTGTCTGTTTTTTTTTTTTTTTTTATTTCTTTATTTTTTTTTTTATTTGAGGAATTCAGTTCACAAGACTGTGCTTTTTTTTTTTTTCTTAAGCACTGCGTGTTCATTTCAATGGGGTCATCGTCATGCAGGACCATCAGATCCCCATCACGGCTGGGCTCTTGATACCGCCGTTTTCATCGTTTTGATTCGGACGGCTTCCAGCTCCTGAAACCGACGCGCAGGTGTTTCACGCTGCTCTCTTGATATCTATTGTTGAAGTCTCTGCCGTCATTTCCTCTTGTCCCCTCCTTTTATTCCGCCATGTCCCTGTAAGCTTCCATGGAAATGATCAGACCCTATGCAGCAAAACGTTTATGTAAAGAACTCCAGGAGGCTAATCCCTTTAAAAAAGAAAGGGGGAATGTTTGGGAGCAGACTGAGGGCAGTGGGATGGATGTTGTCTTTTTAAAATCAGAGGGACAGATGGGGTTTATACAGCCAGCCAGGGCCACTGTGACATTAAGTCGGTCGTATCAAAGGAATTCTTCTGGGCCCCGCTGAAATGAGTTGTGGAGGTCTCTGAACAATTTTGTATGGTCTCCCATCAATTTGACAAGGGAAGCAAAAGTGTCCTCTTCCTCAGTGTCTGGCCCTGCTTTCTGGCTGTGACTTCCCACTTAACCCATTCAGGACCACCCTCTACGGATCCAGGCAAGGGTGTCGGCCCCCGCGGAAAAATTCCGTTCCGGTTTTTAAAAAGACTTTGAAACGCTCTCCCATGTCCGGACCTCCTCCTGGAACGGGCTGATAGACGTTTGTGAGTTTTTGGGGGGGCGGTGGTTTGGGAGAGTAGCAGGGGGTGCCCCCTGCTGTTTCGCTGGCACCCAAGTCCTCATTTCACTTCTATCCATCTGATTGGATGGCCCTGTCTCTGAACGGTTTCCCAGCTCTGCGACCATGTGGGGAGTCAGGCACTAACAGGGAAACTTGTGTCCAATGTCTCCCGTCTGTTTTCTTTGGAGCGCCATTGGTCCTGATTTCTTTACATTTCATGTCGCGAGTCTTACACCTGAATTATACCTAGTTTGAGAATAAATCCCTTCACACGGCAGCCGCATTTCAAGCACTCGGTGAAGGATGACAAATTACTTAATGCCCCAGCAATTAAAGAGAATTCGCAGTCTTTGTGAGCTGGTCGTTTTTAATTAAGTTAGGAAGCCTAAGCTACTGAAATGGAATACAGTATTCACTCACCGTAAAACCCTCCTTTTGGTGTGAATCGTTCTGTTCATTCTGGGGTTTACGAGGCCTCATTATGGGCCAGTCCTATCACAGAGATACCTTTTTTTTTTTTCACTTTAATGTGAATGGTTTGAACATCAGAGGTGTATAATGAGTGAAGCTGAAAGATTTTGTCAGGTATCTGTGATGGTGTGGTAATGCCACGCTGACCCCTGCTTTCGGTTGGAAAGGGAGTCGACATGTTTTAATAAAGGCTGGGGGTTCTGGAGGGGCTTCTGCTTGTCGCTGCACAGATTTTCACTGCTGTCAGCATCTGGTTACGGCAGCGCAGCCATTCAGCGGAGTTTGTGGATTCCTCTCGCTCAGCCGCCGCGGTCTCTGCTTCCCCGTGGCTGAGTGGGAGTGGAGGAGCAGGTTCTGACATGAGAGAACGCGCTGATACACAGATACACGGGGCTCGCCGGGCCTCGTCGGCACACGAGCTGATACCCGTTCTGTAGCACCTGCTCCCCCGGTCCCTGCATGGGCTTTCTGTCAGAGCTTATTAAACCCCTGTGTGTGTGTGTGTGTGTGTGTGTGTGTGTGTGTGTGTGTGTGTGTGTGTGTGTGTGTGTGTGTGTGTGTGTGTGTGTGTGAGTGTGTGAGTGTGTGTGTGTGAGTGTGAGTGTGTGTGTGTGTGTGTGTGTGTGTGTGTTGTACCCACATGTCTGTTTGTGTGTGTGTGAGTGTGTGAGTGTGTGTGTGTGTGTGTGAGTGTGTGAGTGTGTGTGTGTGTGTGTGTGCATATCCTTGTGTGTACGTTATGTGTGTGTGCATGTCTTTGCATGCCTGTCTGTATGCCTGTGTGTGTGTTTGTTTGTGTGTGTGCATGCTTTTGCATGTACACCCATCTGCTTTGGAGAGATGGATGGACAGACTGACAGACTGACAGACATAGATGCACAGCTGTGTCTTGTTTCCCAGCCCTGCCTCTCCTCTCCCTCTCTCCTTCTCTCCCCCCTCTCTCTCCCTCTCTCCCTCTCTCCCTCCTGTATCCTCTGGGTCTGGAGGTGACACACCCACAAAGCCTGTTAAGAAGATAAGTCACTGCAAACTCAGTCTGCTTTCTACTCTGAGGAAGTCTCCAGAACCCTCATTTTGAGAAATGACAGAGCATAATTACAGTTGAATTAAACTGTACAAACAACTTTAATCAAGCTCAGATTTTGTTGGAATAATTAAGGTCTTACAGCAGCTTCTGTTGTTCTATTGTTACTTGAAGTTTATCATATTATTTTCAGAAAATACTTCCACAGCAGGTAAACCTACAGACCATATCAAATATGTCATTTATATTTTATTATCTGAATACAGTATTGTATACTTAAGGCATGATAACGTACATACAGAATGCACTGTCTAGATGCCAGCACATCTGTGTGTGAATCTCTCAGAGGGCATACTGTGGAAGATATAGTGTCTTTTCCTTCATTTTTTTGAAAAATTAGATCAAGCTCAAAATCTGACTGCATGTGAAACACAGTGCCATCTCTTTATGGTGAGCGATGCACACAAGCAGCGTGTCGCTCTCAGAGGCTCCTGTGAATTGCCTGTAATTGCCTGTTGGGTGATGTTAGCTGCTATGGCTTTCTCACCATGTCACAGTCGCAGTGGTACCTTCAGTGCTGGAGTAAAGGGAGTGCTTTGATCTTAGAAGCGGCCGGTGTCCAAAGCAAGTCTCAGGCAGCGCACGGCAGACTGGGGTGTAGTGAAGCCATGCAGTGAGTGCTCTCAGAGAGGGCATGGTGGGGGGGGGGGGCATAGGATGCCAATCCCGCAGTTTCGCCAAGCGATCAACGATGGCAAAGCAGCAGTCACGATTTTAAAAAAGGCCCTTTACCCCACGCCTGTCCGGAGTCTAATGGCACCTCCGCGCAACGCCCAAATCGAGTTTTCATTCTGTCACCATCACCTCTTTATGGCACATCGTCGATGTATCAGTACAGGAGAGCATGACACACCCAGCGCTCTCCTGCAGTGTAACTGTAGCGGTTCAGCAGAAAGCCCCCCAAACCCCCCTGCTGATCATAAACATGGCCAAAGCTGCCGCACCGTTGTGCCGTTTTGTGTGAACAGCTTGTGGTTTGGTGCCTCGAACTCCTCACCCGTAGTCTGTTGTGTCTCTGGAGCTGCTCAGCCCACTGATCCATCTGGGCCTGTTCTGTCCCCGTTTACGTTTGAGCCTGAAATATCGAACGCATGATTCACATCGTCACCGTTTAAAATACTTTGTTAAAACTTATTGTGGCCACTTCTCTGAGTATATAAAACTGAGGCACATTGAAAGGACTTTGCGTTCTGATAATTCTCTTCCTTTGTCAATTTGATCAATACTCATGCAAGTCTTTGTGCTTTGTGGGGTGTAATTGTCATGAAGACAAGAGCGTTGTCCAGATCTTGCTCTTTTAACTTTTTCACTGTAGTCTAACCCCCACTTGAAGAGCTGAAGGAAAGGCTGTGGACTCGCGCTTTGTTGTTTTGAGGTGCATCTCAACAACCTCCATACCAGAGATTAATCGCGCCATTATGATCGACGTCGCCATCGTTTGTCGCGCACGTCGAGGTGTTAAATGCCCCGTGCGTTCCTTATATCGCGTCTCCCCCTGCCCAACGACCTGTCGCTTTTCATTTCCTCGATGTGTTGTGTTTAACTGGTGGGGAACGACGTTCTCGGGCCTGCCGAGTAATGTACACACAAATGGACCAAATCGCTGCTCCGGTGTGTTTGCACTGTCTATCAGGGGAACAATTTTCCATGCCCCAACTCCAAAGACACACACCGTCCCCCACCCCCGCCCCCCCACCCTCTTCACCATAGTCAAATATTTATTTATTTCCCTCTGAATACCTTTGTGTTCAGCAGAGGGGTCGGCACCCGCGGAGGTGGAGCAGGGGGAAATGGAGTGTGCGGTGCACTGCCTGGTCTCGGCGGAGGTCTGGCTAATGCTGTGTCTGCTCTGGGTACGTGCTGAATGGCGGGGCTTCACGGGGGAATTTCAGACACACTTCCGACGCCTTCAGAAAAAAAAATGTTTTTCTTTAATTCACAGCTAATCGTCCATTACTACAACAGCTAATTAGAGGCTGAGAAAATAAAACAGCGGTCGGGAGAAGGGGAGACTGTATGAAAGGACGAGATTTATGGGCGGGGAAACCTCGTAAACGAAGAACAAGCGCAGCAGAGGAATGTTGTGTGACATGGGGGTGAGGTTGAGGGGTCCTTCTCTCTGATTTAAGACACACATTCTGGCACACTCTGCTCCCTTTCATTTCTCTAAGTTTTTCCGGTGGGTATGGATTTAAAAAAAAAAACTGTGCGTTTTGAATGTACCACTTGCTGCTTGGCAGCTGCAGGGAGGACGACAAGACAGACGCCATCAAGCAAATAATCCCCTTTTTGTCGGAGCAGCGAGCATCACAGCTAACTAGCTCATCAACAGTGCGCGGAGGAGATGGGCGTAGCCGAGCAGAACGCTGCCACGCACGACTCTCGCTGTTTCTCTCCCCGGTGCCACACGTGGAGTCCATGGCTTAGGGAGATGGAGCAAGGGACACCTCCCGTGCGACTGAGAGAGAGACGGAGAGAGAGAGAACTGCCTTTTGAGTCGTATGAGCTCTAGGGCTTTTTTCCCCCTTTTTTTGGGGTACATACAGCCCATGCATCAAATGAGCCCCAGAGAACGGCTTGCCCCCTTTTTTGTTCAGTGGCGTTCCAGAGCCAGTGATGTCGTACCATTATTTCCTGTGGTCGTTCTATAGCTGTCTCTTGTTCCTCTTAGTTTTTTGAATAAGGAATTTTGGGTACAGATGTAGATTGGGGCAAGGTTAAGGGGGGCGGTCCTTAGAGGGAGAAATGACCGAAGCCGCAAAGAGAACCGAAAGATGTTTCTCTGCTATGAGGTCAGCATCAACAGTCTCTGGCTGTCACAGCTTCTCCCCCCACCGCCCCCTTTTCTCACACACGCACCGAAAAACTCCTTCCCCATCGAAGGTTAACGGCCATTTTGGCCATGATGGGGAATGCCTCACGGCAGAGTCTTTCCTTATTCATTTTATTTTCATTAAAGCGGGAGCAGCAGACAGGCGGCTGGTAGTTATCTAATGAGAGGCAGTGGGAGAACAGGCAAATCTGCAGCACTGCCACTTCAAACAAGCCATTTGTTTTTCCTGGGACAGACAGCGAATCAATCCGCAAAGACTGCTGGGAAATGGAAATGCGGAGAGGGGGGCCCGTCGTTAATGAGCTCAGGAGGGCCGCGTTCCCCTCCCGCTATTCCCCTCGCCGTCCTGCGAAGCGCCGACATTGACCATTGATCGGGCCTCTCTGCATTATCACCGCCATTATTGAAATTATCAAAGTTATGATGGATGGAATCTCCCCTTTTTTAATGCGTATTATAAGCGCTCAATCTACAATAAGTGCTCAGGGTCCCATAGCCGCTGCCTCACGAGAAACCCATCATTCCTAATGCGCAAGAGAAGTGCGAGCCAGCTGGTATGATGACCGTGAATCTGTCTTTGTTTGCGCATGCCAGTGTGTGTTCAGTAGATGTAGGTATATGTGGGGCTGGTCCGTTTACAGGCTTTTCTGATTAAGCACCCGTAAGTAGGTTGAGCTGACATATGACGGGTCATTTATGCGGAACGTTCTGGAGTGAAAGTCAAATAATTTAGCGTGGGGGCATCTGGCAGGTGCGAAGGGACCTGTCCCACGTGGCTACCTCCTCTCAGGTCCTCTTTGCGCTGGCTTGGAGTTTGCCTCCCTTTTTCACGAGCACAGAAATAAGTGAATCTCCCGGCCTCTGGCAGGTCCTTCAGCACCCCGCCCCTCCCCATCTGTCAGCTCTTTTGAATTGGGGCCCACCTGTCCAGGTGTGGCCCCCCCCCCCACCCCCTCCACTGTCACCTGGGATCAAAGGCTTTGCTGGCTGCTTGTCGAAAAGGAGGGCACATCCGCAAACCGCGCGGTAACCTATCAGCACAGTAGAATTAGTTAGGCACCGAGCTTTCCTCCGCGCGTCGTGATTAGAGAGGCAGGTCGCCTCACAAGCGCAGCTCTTTCATTTGCAAATGTATTCATTCACTCAGTCAAGCTGAAAGTTTTGCATTAGCAACTTGCTGAAATTTACAACCTTTTCATCTTACACCCCCCCTCCCCCTCCTCCTGCCCCCCTCCACAGTATGTTCTCTGGAGGAAAGGGAAATATCAGTCTTTTTGGGGGAAAAAAAATAGCAGCTTTATATTCAGGGACGTTTAGGACTTTTCTAAGTGAAGTGCATCTCTTAAATTGGCTTTATTGTGTTTCAGAAGGAAGGTCTGGCCCTGTTCCTGTTCCTAAGGCCATTTACACTTTTAAGTTTGGTCTTTCAGCTGATTTTCATACTTTTGAATCTTGCTATGAGACTGACAGCGCCTTGCAAAGCATACTGACAGTGTTGTAAAGCAGCTGAACGCTTTCGTCATGAAAGCCCTCCTCCGTATCGCACTGAATTTCATTCATTTTCACATCACCGGAAGGTTTAGGGTTCGAGCTCACTCGGTGACTGGTTTTGTGTCTGTGCAGTGCTTGAGGACCGTACCGCACTGGATCGGGAATGTCTCAAGCTGGTGGGCTCACTATGATCACTTCCATGACCATGTCTCACAGTCTCTTATTTCTCTCTCTCTCTCTTGCTCTCTCTCACCCTCTTTTATTTTCTCTGTCCCTCTCCCTCTCTCTCTCTCTCTTTCTCCTTCCCTCTCTGCCCATCCCCTCTCTATCTTTCTTTTCCTCTCTATCTCCTTTCTCTCTACCTCCCTGTCCTTCCCTCTCCCTCTCCCTCCCTCTCTCTCTCTCTCTATCTCTCTATCTCTCCCTCTCTCTCTCCCTCCCTCTCCCTCTCCTTATCTCTCTCTCTCTCTGGCGGAGCAGCTTCGGATCGCAGCGTCCCGCACTGAATGTGGTGATCTACCCCCTCCTGCACGAGGACCTGGCCCTGGTCATCAGAGACATGCCCCTCCTCCACCTGGACGAGATCACGCTCTTCAAGAGCCGCGTGGCCGAAGACCCACCGCACCTGTGGTGGTGACGGACCGCGACGGATGGACGGACGGACACCGGGCCCTGTGGAACCGCATACGCACACACACCACACACGCACACTAATCACTCCTGTCATTTCGCACATGAGTCAGCCATGGCGGGATCCATTCGGGGGAAAGTCGTTTTATGTCTGACGTTGTGGTGCGCCCTTATCACCTCGCGCTGGCATGTGAGCGTTGGGGGAGGAGATGAGGGGTCTGGGCCACAGCAAGGTCAAGTGTGACACCCCCGCACCCCCTCTCGAGCCGTGCCACTTCTCCCAAAAATTGCTTCCCTGAATAACGTAACCGTGTAAGTGAGTCTCAGAGTATTTTTAAGATGTAGCAATGTAAGCACTGCAAGATACTTCCATCTGTATGCTCCTTCTCTCCCTGCCATGCCCCCCCCCGGCCACCCGCCGTTCTGTAAGGCCTATCTCTCCGAAGCGTTTTTGCTGCCTTTTCGATATCGGTGTGTGCTCCTGTCAGCTCGTTTACTGTACCGGGGAGAGGCCGAATGATGCTTAAACGACCCACTTCCAGAAGTGTTTCCCCCTTGGTGTGTATCTTGTTGTGGAAATAGAGAGCTCCTGCTGATGCAGAATTTGCCGAGCCGGCCAGGTCTCTGTAGAGGTAGGCTATTACCGTCTGATTACTTTCCAACCTCCGGCTCCAGCGGCGTCTCGGGGCGGCGCGGAGCGCGGCGTGGCTGGGGAGGGAGAGGAGCCTTCATTAGTCCCGCTGTCTATCACCTCTCAATAGCCCAGCCGCTGTGAATGTGACTGATTGCTAATTTCGTATCGAGCGCCGGTAATTTGTTAACAGCAACCTAACAGGGATGAGGGGGGAGGAGTGAGGACGGATGGGGAGGATGAGGGAGGGGGCTTGGTGTGGGGGGGTTGGGGGGGGTAAGGTAAAAAAAAAAAAAAAAAAGCAATACACCTGGTGATAGATTCATTTTCTCCCTTTCCACCTTCTCTCAGCTGGTGCACTTTTGCAATCATGGGGCAGGGAGGTTCAAGAGTGTAAAATTCTCCTTCTCAAGAACATAATAGCCAAGCGGTCAAGCTGCCTGAAAATCACCCCCCCCCAAACCCGCCCCCTGCCTGCGCCTCCCCTCTACAGGTCTGACTACCCCCATCCCCCCAAACCACCCCACCATGCCTTGGGGTGGTGAATTCTGGGAAGGGCCACTTCGGTCATTCGTTTCCCAATCCTCCCAGGTTCCGCCCCTGCCTTACCTCTGCACGCTGTCCCACAACCATGAAAGAACCTTCACAGTGGCAAACCGTTCGCCTGATCACGCATCACACCCGAGGTTTATTAGACAGACAGGGAGAAAAGCGTGCGAGAACAATCGTCAGTGCCGCTCGTCGTCAAAGCAGGGGAAGGACAAGACGCTGTTTTTTTTTTTTTTTTTAATGAACGGTGCTTTGCCTCAGTTATTACCTTCTTGTGCTTTGTGAAATAGGACCGTTTCTGGCCGTTCGTCTTGGTCTTTGTGCTCTGTGCTAAAAGGTGACGCGGTTGAAGTAAACCCATCACTCAGAGAGTGCGGCTGGTGGGAGCAGAAAAGAGAACTGCCATGAAATCCAGCTTAATCCTGCGAGACCGCTTCCACCAAGCTGCAAATTGTATTAAGTGCTCTAGTGATAAAATCAGGCTCTTCGACCTCGTGTCACAGAATTGTACTGTATTTTTACTGAGAACATTACTAGTTTGGGTGCCAATGGAGAATGTGTAGACAAAGCTACTGTTTATGGTTCTCCACCTCCATTTTTTACCATTTCATCCCAGTGCAAAAGATCTTTGCTTTCCATTCTATGCTCTTTACTGCCAAAATGCATTTCATACACACCACTGTTCATATCGTATGTGTTCAGTGTTTGAAACATGCAATACTCGGTGTTAAGTAAAAAGGAATGACTTAAAGAACAATAAAATAGGATGTTTTGTCTTTGTGGCCTACAGCTGAACCTACAGCACTTTGTGTCCCTGAAAACACTGATGAATGTGTGAAAGTTTGTCATCCGTTTAAAATTCCCATTTTTATGGTTTTTGTGTTTTGAGTGGGCTTTGAAACAAAATAACTTTTTTTACATGGTTTTCAGTGATGCTTGTGAATTTGTTTCATTTTCATGTACATATGTTTCACTGCTAAAAAATAATAATAATAAAGAAAATGAAAGAAATGCTTGTCGTGACAACGTTTTGTTAAAAATAGTAAATTGATGATTTATATTTCCATGCTTAAATTTAATTCCATACCTTTAAAGCGTTTGCCGCCTTTGTAGACTTGATGTGACACTTTTATTGAAGATTTTGAGCTGAGATGTGAGAGATTGAAAATGGGATGCTACCCACCCACCCCCTCACTGTAAGTGCCTGAAACCAAAAACACATGCATGCGATGAAATGCCGCCAGTTTGGTTCTCGGAGAGAAGAGAGAGCAGCAGAGAATTGGCAGTTTTAAGTGGTGATTTTAAAAGGCATTTTCGGTTATTTGCCGTTTGAAAAATTGAGATCAATCTGTGTTGCATAAGTGGTATTAACCCTATTTTTTTCCACTCCGGCCATACTGCTGGCCTATAATTCCAGGCTTTTATTGTTTTTCTGGCCGATGCTGTTTATTTCAGGTCAAACAACAGACCAAATGTACCAGATATAATGATCCATTAAATGCACTTTGTGTGCCATGTCTGAGCTGTGAGAATGTACACAATTCCACCGGTTACAGCGTAAGTCTAACTGTATTTGTGTTGAACTGTATGGCACAGCGATCGTGATCCCAGCGTTCTTTGGGACTCATGACAGGATGGGACACAAGGCGGGCCTGTGAAGCAGAGCATCTACATGGGGAATAGAAACCGATCGTGGTTTCAGTCAGGTAAGGCCTGCCACAGTCAGTTGGAAATGTGTGTTGAGGGCTGAATGGGTGTGTGCGCCCATGTGTTTCTGTTCTCCACACTGCTGGAACAGTGTACAATTTGGAGTGATGTACTCTGATATAGCAGTTTCTCATTGTCTGTCTCTCCCTTTCCTCTGGGTAATGTCTGGATAAGTTCAGGGTTGCAGTGCATGTGTGAAAAGGGCTTTACAGTAACAGACTAAACCAACATCAAGACTATGATCTTGATATTTTATTACATGAAGGCCAAACCCGAATGAAAACAATCAGTGAAGGATGAAGTTTTTATTTATTCAGTTGTCATTATGCAAAATGAAAATCTAAAACCTAAATTAAGGAACAAAATTCTTTAGGCAAACAGCAGCAAATCGTCATCATATGTCAGCAAACGGAGCGCAATGTCCGTGTCCCTCTTTTGTTCTTCTCTCACTCACTCATTCACTCACTCACTCACTCACTCATTCACTCACTCACTCATTCACACATTCGTGTCTGTCTCGTTCACCTGGTAAATACCACCAGCTGCCTTTAGCAGCCTCATGTGAGCAAAGCCCGCAAATGCAGAGAAAGCCTTCACTCTGTGGAATGAGGAGTACATTTTCATCTGTGTGAAAACCCTGAAGCGGCACGCACTCCGTCACTGCCGTGGCCCGCTACAGTAAATAAGCACTCCACTTTTAAGCTGATCTGCTTCATCACTGATCATTACTGATGGTGTGTGAATGCATACTGAAAGTCTCTGGATTCTCTGGTTAATTTAGGCCTGCCCTTGTGTTCACCTCTGGTGTGTTTGCGCTCTGAGACGGGCCTGGCGAAGGGGCAGGAGAGCTTTAACTTATCATTCAGACGCAAGACGTACTGTCGGGGGTGGAGGGATGAGAAAGGTTCCATAATTGTATATGTTGTGTGACATCGCTCTCTCTTACTCTCTCTCTCTCTCTCTCTCTAAATCAATGGCTGTGTCAGCTCCAGGTGCAAAGTTCAGAGGCCTGTTGACTGATTGCAGTGTTAGTGGAGTTATGACCTGCAAACCTACATCTTTTTATGCAATATGTGGGTTGGGGTGGTGGGGGGGGGGGGGCCAGAAAGTGTGCTGGAGGACAGGGTGACAGGACCACCTGAGGCTGGGGCAGCGTCGATGCGTGCAGTGAGGGCCCTGTGGATTGCTTACATAAACTGTGCTAGATTCACTCCTGTACAGTGCACTTTTGCATTTAACAACAATAAAATTAAGTGCAGGCAAAAAAAAAAAAAAAAAACACAAGTGCTATTACATGCAGAGTGTTGATCTATCGCTGACCTTTAATTGGCTGAAAGCAGAAGGTGCCAATGAGCCTTTGGTAGAGGGCTTTGTTTGTCAAAGGCAAAACAGCACATTGACTCACACAAAAAAAAGAGAAAAGATTACAAATCAAAGCAATGACATGCTTTGTGTCTCTATGGTAACCAGTATTTATGCTTTCACAGTAAGTGCCTAAGAGCGAAAACCCATTTCTGAATTGAACGTGAGCGCGTTCAGCTGCCTGAGAACACAAAATGGAGCTCGACTACCTGCAGACATGTTGAAGGAGAGTGTCAATACCCCGTGCATTTTGAGAGAGGGTGATCTGTCAGTTTCTCCAAGGGAGGGCGTCTGCTCTAATGGACCATATTCACTGTGTTTATTTTATTTTGTATGTTGCATTCCATTATCCTAAGTGGTGTTCTCCGTGCCAGACCCACCCACCCCCCACCACCCCCAACTCCACCTGCCTCTTGACTTTTGGCCCCACCATGCAGTCGCCAAGCTTCACTCAATTTCACATCATATCGGTTTTCAATGCCATATCACTTGGCGATTACTACCTTTTCCAGTACGGATTTATATCTGCATTCAACGATTAGCCCAAAATAGTGTACCGTGCATGTTTGTAAGCATCGACACACAATGTGAAATTGCAAGTATCTTAAATTTTTGAAGGGCAAAACTTTGCACCTGATAGTAGAGACATTCTGTTAGCTCTTTTCCCACTGTCAACCTGGCTGATGGCTTATTTCAGATGTTGTATCATGTCCCCTCAGCCTGCTTCAATTACTACTGCTTGCTGGTTTAGGAGCCAGCAGTGGGGGAAGCATAGCTATGTTGCTCCTCTCTGCATTAGAGGAGACATTCCAGAGGTGCGCACTGAACAGAGAAATGAAGAGGGAATGCCATCCTCGCTGATGTACCTGTCGTAGGTAGGCAGAAGTCATTGTAATCTCTGTTAAAAAAAAAAAAAAAAAAAAAAAAAGAAAAGCCACAGTCTGGATAGATGCCTCAGTGCAGACAGATCCGAGGCTTGAATCCAGCCCGGTGTCATGCGAGAGATCCGGTTGCAGGAAATGCAATCTTGCCGCGCTGGGCAAGCCCACTCAGGCTACGGCTCGTGTTACCCCAATTCCAGCTCTGCAGCAGAAAGGGGGGGTCACTTCTCTGTCTCTCGACGGTGCATAGAAGTACTGAACTGCTGTGTGCTTCAGGGGATTTTTTTTTTCTTCACATTAATGTTCTCCATTTAAATGTCTGTAGGATGTTTTATTATTATGACAGAGGATGCAGATAAAATCAGGTATCTTTCCTCCCCCTCCTCCCTCCCCCATTTGGTTCTCAGTGTGTCGTCTTGTTCAAATAGTGTACACACATCACTCATGGAGGGGGGGGGGATGTAGGGGCTGAATATGGCGGTAAGTGAATTTACTGGAGGGATTAATTGCTTTAGAGATGAGCACTGACTGCCTCGGCCTGGCGCTCTCTCAGCCCCCCGCTGCTCTGCCCAAACACTTTTTTTTTTTGTCTTTTAATCTATATTAATGTATGTCCCCTGCGCCTACGTGTCCTTCTGCATGGTGTCATTTGCTTTCTGTGTGGGTGCTCAAGATGACCAGTGAGATGTGCCTCTCCCTCTCTCTCTCTCTCTCTCTCTCTCTCTCTCTCTCTCTTTCTCTCTCTTTCTTTGTGGCTCGCAGCCTCTTAAAGAGATTTGGGATCTCTGGACCAAGGCAAATTCACTGATATGAAAAGAAGAGACAAATTAGAGCGTCAGGAAACCAGGGCTTACCAGAGCATTCTGAGCATGTTTTATTTTTCACCATTCTCCATTAAAACAGGCACAAATATTTAAAAATAATTTACAGTATCAGACTCTCTTCTTTGGCCAGATAAATACTCCTTCTGCGGTAATATCCTGCTCACCATAGTGCTTTGTGCAAAGCATTCAAATTGAAAGAGCTCCCTTTTTTTCTTTGAAGATTGTTTGCTGTTTGAAGTCCTGCACACACACACGCACACACACACACACACACACACACGAACACACGCACACAAAAAATGTGAAACCGCTGAACAATAATGTCAGTGAATATTAGGAAAAACTGTTTCACAGGGCTGCCGTTATGATGGATGCCGCGCGTTCAGGCTAGGAGCCGATGATTTTGTTTGTCTCATTATGCCACAGCGCCAGGCTGAAAACCCAGCGGTACTGCAGCAGCGGTAGCGGCCTCCATTTGCATTCCTGCGCGCGGCTCCGGGCTCAAGCAGGGAGCAGATGCAGCGAACGCAGCTCCTCAGACCTTTCCTAATTGCGCCGTCTTGCCACCACAGATCCGCACAAGATTTCGAACAACCATGAAATGGGGCCCCTGAAGTAGAAATATATCAATAAACACAATCAAAATTCAAGATATTTTTAGTACAAGTGCTCTTAGCTAAGACGATGCACTGACGTAGCCTCACGGTGATAATGGAAATTATATGATGATGATGATGATGATGATGGAAAAACGAAGAGCAGAGACGCAATGACAAGAGAACTAGAACGGTCCATAGGGATAGTGTTAAAGACATATTTGATTACATAATTGAGTTGTTTGTGTACCAGGAGATACACTAATGCAACAGCACCTTGCTATTCTGGATGGAAAGCATGGCGTGTTATAAGATGATCAAAGAATTATGTTGGTTGAAAAGTATTTTTAAATCGAGCTGCTCAAGCAGATGTTGATCATGTGCGCTGTTCCATTTCCCCAGTTCAGAACATTCTGTGGTTTTCCGCAGTATTTTGTGCTCGAAATGATGTTGATGATGGAAATTTTGAAAAACAATTTTGAAAATTAGAAGCTGGGTAGTGGGGGGAGGACTACAGTGAAAATGGTATGCCCATTTACACCTAAAAACCTGCTGGAGCTCTCCCCCAGTGTGCTGGAGTATGTGAGAACATTCACTGTGAGTGCAGTCTGGGGCCAAGTCTAGACGCAGCAGTTTTGGGTCTTGATTATGTCATTGGCATTACAGTAAATTTGGGAGTCTGAGTAGGCTTTAGCCACAAGAAAAGATAAATTCACTATATATTTCCGTTAATCTTGATTTCATCTCGATACAATTAAAAACCACAAATGAAATATGCAACTGTACAACCTTATGGTAGAGGTGACTTTGTACAGCGTGTTGACCCCTGAAATATTGCATGATGTTAGGCCAAAGTACTGTATGTGCTGTCATATGTTTCTGCTGAACATTAGTCAGCCACCCCGAAGAGCAGAGTTATGCTGACCTTCTCACAAACCTCTGTCTTATCTCAAAGTCCACCTGTCACATTTTTTTGCATTTTGCACCGTGTTTTCCTTCGGAAGGAAGTCATGAGGAACGATAAAGTAACGCTCAAATGTGTAGAATGTTCAAGCAGTTGTGAAGACGAGGCTGACTTATGGCATGTATATTGCATTTAAAGGAAAATGAAATATAAACTATTACACCTCTTTCATCGAATGAAAAGCTCATTTAAAGGCTTGTATTTTGTTGGCAGAGACTCTGAATTTATGAGTCATTAGTTTTGAAAGAGACAGCTGGTAGCAAACTGTCAACAAAATGTGTGTGTTTTTTAATGTTTCATAAGTATCCACTTTATAATATGTGAGATACTGGATCTAATTTATAATGGTTCTGCACAACATTTGCAGGCCGATTTGAATGCTTTTAAGCCGCGGTCATATTGCAGTGTGGGCATCAGCATAATTGGATGTCTTTTCCAAAAGAAGTGCCTCAGATGTGAGCGTTAAAGTGCTGTTGGGTGCCAGAACTTGTGTACACATTCATATGGCAAAAACAAACTTGTTTTCCTTCTTTGGTAGGGAGGTCATTGATTTGTGGCTCAGAGGTAATTTATGCATGGTCCTGACTGCAGACATAATTCCTGTGGTGAACTTCAGCTCGGAGAAAACTCCTGAAATTTTCCTGTCCGTAGAAACCTCATTGACCCTAAAGGTTTGGGTACATATCCAGGACCAGCAGGAGACCAAAGTCAAAAAGTTGATTTGAGTCACTTTGACCATTTGGATTCCTGTGTCCATGAATGAGGCAGGGATACAATCAACATTTGTCCTTAAATTTGGCTCGCAATGAAACTCAAGTCTTAATTTTTTTATCTTATTTTAATCCTCACAAATTCCTTTACCTTAGTACCAAGAAGTTTGTTGTCTTAATGCAATATTGCCATACCCTCATGTTAGCTCAGGAAGGACAAATTAGGCCCAAGAGTTTTTTTTTGGTTGTACAGCAGCTCTGTGCATGCAGTTCAAGAGCAGCATTGAGTAGAGTTGAAAAGTGGGTAGGCACTTGGGCCTGGACCTGCATCTTCCTATTGGTTAGTAGTGCTGGCCCAAATATGCAAGCTCAGTTATATGTTGATAGGTTTCAGGTTTTTATTATATTCTTTAAGGTTGCCTGTAGTTGACAGAACTGTGTATCTTATTCTGTATTCTTACTTTGTGACGCCTCCACCTTCGACCTAGTCAGCTCCAGCCATCAGCCAAAACATTTGCATTTCTGTAGGGCCTGCTGTCCCTCTGGTACACCCCTGCTAATGGCCAACTTGTGGTTCCCATGGAGGGCTGAGGCCAGTTGTACACAGCCACCAACATTCCCAAGCCTTTGCTATGTATGACCACATTCTGTATATGAACACAACACACACTCCAGTCTTTAGAGATGTTCTTGGCACAGGCAGGCCGAATGTTCTGGGCATGTCTCTCCCTTGCGCATTGTAATAAACCAACATTCTCTTAAGAGGACTCATCAGTGTGTTCTTATCTTTCTACATTCCATGCCATGGAATAGGGCAGAAAAATCCTAACAGTGTTAGCACAATATTATATTTTCTGTAAGTTGAAACTATTGACAATGATTTTTATATATATTATGACATCTGGGAAAATAAAAATACACATACAGACCAAAGGAATTTTCCAAAAAGGAAAAGACAATTACAACATACTGTATCAAAACCTATAACATATATGTATATATATATGTTCTAAAGTTATCATATATGTTTTGCTTTAAAAACATGGTAGAATGATCTGTCATCCCATGATGATGCTCCCCCACGCTTGCATCTATCTGAGCATCATCAGTGAATAACTGAACCGGAGCCATCGCCATCTCCGTCTCCATCGCAGTTTCATATGTTCATGCCCCATTGATTAATTCCCCATCACAAGTGCATCATAACAGGGCGAAGAAGAAATGAAAAACAAACTAAATCCAAATTGAATTCAGCATCGAGCTAATTTGCTGCACCAGAAACAATTATGATCCTTCTTGTGTGTGTAGTTTGTGAGCAATCTATTTCTTCTAGTGTTACAACAGCAATAAAGAGGCTACACAAAAAGTGAAGCTCCAACCCAGAGGAATAAATGAGGTAAGAAAACGGGTGTGAGGGAGGGGGTTTGGGGGGCGGAAGGGCAGGTTAAAGGCGTACATTTTAACCTCAGTATAAGTTCCATTTAGTGCTGCTGTAACAATGGACCTGAGATCCGGTCATAACAGCAGAACCTGAGAACCCTGGCTTAATTGGAACAGTTTGTGTCTCTGCATGGAGGAGTGGAGCACAACTGCGTGTGTCGTGCCTCTGCCCTTGTCAACTTATCATTGACCTCGAGTTCAGGCAATCCATCTGTCTTCATCCACAAGTCCTTTAAATCTGATTATTGGAGTTGTATGTTTGACAATACAGAAACGAGTATGGAAAAGGCTTTTGATGGCATGTCTGTGTGGAGCCATGTAAATGGGCTTGCAGGAGCTTCAAGAAGGCCTTTGTCTGTAGATACGGTACGTCTGGCTCAGAGGGCAGTGCAGTGTGCTTCAGGTTTAATTTAATTTGCAATAACATAAGACCCAATATACCGCAACTAAAAGAAAAAAAAAAGGAGACGCTGTCTGGCAGCTTTTGATATTAAGAATACTCACCTTGCCTATTGTATTGTAGCTGCAACTTAATACCCATAAAAGCCAAACTCATCTCCTAACATTTAATATGAGCTCAAAGCAAACTGGAAACCTTCAGCATGGAGGAAATAAAAACAAACACTTCACAAGCAATCTTGTTTTTCTTTCACTTTATTGATGGATAAACTATAAAATCTTGAGTTACTAAAATGCTTTAAAAGGAACACTTTGTAAAACTGTAGTATCAATAAAAAAAGTTCCACTTACATGAATTTTATACACAAGCCACTCTGCCCTGTTTTGTGTGTTCGTTTTCTGGAGGTTTTTTTATATTTCTTTTTTTGATTTTTTTTATTTTTCTTTTTTTTTCTTTTTTTTTTTTTTTTACACATGATTAACTGTTTATACAAAGATATTCATAGGACATATCACTCCCTCTCAAATAAGATCATTTACAAAACACAGACGCTCTTAAAATTCCAAAATAAGCTTTTTGTTTTTTAATAATTTGTAACAGTTCATAACACAGGACCTTATCCATGCTGAAGGAACGACGGAGCAAAGACCAGTGAGGGACCAGCCTCCAGTCTGCACCCATTTAACTCGTTCTCCTTTCCTCCTTCTCCAAGCGTTGCTTCCACGCTAGCAGCTACCTTGGAGGACCCCATCAGCAGTATTGCACATTAATCAGGAGGGATCGTTACATTAGGCTTAGAGGAGAGGAGGGAATGGGGTACCAAAAAATTTAAATGGACAAAAGACCCACTCAAAAAAAAAAAAAAAAAAAACTGAATCCCAGTCATTTAAAAACATTTTTCAGAAATCCAAGATACATCCATTCACATGTATTCACAAAATACACTTTCTCATGATTTTTGCACTGTGGTTTGGAAATAGCAGGCAGTGGGTAAGTCTCCACTGTACATTACAACAATAAGCATGACTGGAGTCATACTATTATATTGGTAGCAAGTAAGCCAAATAAACATAATTATACAGGTAAAAAAAATATACATATAGTGTACTCAAACAGATAAAAACACTTCACCAAAGCATCTACAAAAGGGCTCATAGATGGACGAATCATTTGTTGCAAGTGAATAAACTTAAGGAAGCTTATTTGGCCGGTAAGGTGTTGGATGGATGGATTCATTCAGCTACCTGATTCTCATAACCGTCTGAGTGATCCAGCTCTGTGGGGCCTGAAGTCTGGCCAGCTCAAAGGAGAGCGGAGCGACCAGCAGCAGTGCTGCAAGCCCATCACAGGGGCTCAGTAGGGGTTACAGAGACAGCGTCACTCTAAGCACACTGTGGTTCAACATGCAGACGGAAGGGACCGAGGGTCTGAATCTTGCAGGAAGCACTGCATTTCAGATACAGCCACACCAAAGCATGGACCTTATTGGTAAAAATTAAATTCAATGGCATAACCCACAACAGGTTGCTGGTTACCCCTTTTTAAATTTGTTTCAAAAGGCATTTTTCAAGGGTAAGTAATATTTCATAGATTACTTTGTAGCATGACTTTATGTTAAAAATCGATCACACCTAAAGTAAAATGGAGTTAATTTTTCTCAAGTTTCTCTCAAGTAAACATTCATTTAGGGGCACTTAAACCACAGAGCTAAAAAATATAAGGCTTTTTACATGGACAATTCTACAAGACACATGTTGGAAAAATATGCCAACTAATATATTTAGGATAGGTGATGAACACTGAAAGTATTAATTCAAGAATTAAAGAAAGTATTAAAGAATTCAGTATTTTATCCATGTGCTGAAAATAGGTCAAACTTAAATGAAAATGAATGTGCATGAATGCATATATTCTACTAAAACATGTCGACGAAGGCAATATGAATCACTACAGGGCAAAACATTAGAAAATGACTGCTTTTTTAAAGGTAAACATTAAAGCGAAGTGAAGTAAACAGCATTAGGATTTAAAACCATGTCTGCCTGACTGCTGGCTTTCAAAACAAAAGGCTAAGTCATGAATGGCATTCATCAAGAGACAAAACGGTCTTTCTAGAGAAAACAAAATATAAGAGAATGTGTGGCATTTCAGAAAATCTTCTTAAAAAAAAAATAAAAATCTTGAGTTTATGTCGTATTTAACTTGATGCAAATGACATTTACTCAGGTTGATACATGCATTGTCCTAATTTGCCATGTCATTTTAATCTCCTCATACTTTCAGCTTCCAGAATCGACCTGCCAGTTTAAATTCCCCATGAGTGGGAGGGCAATTATCGTCTTTGCGCACTTAAACCTTGTTGGGAGTTCACATTTTAAATTTCCATAACTATTACAACTAAAATACCCCCCAATAGTAAATTTTGTTGAAAAATGTTAACAAAAATATACATATATATATATATATATATATATATATATATATATATATATATATATATATATATATATCTCAGTGATCTACAGAGTATGGTTACGATGTTATAATAAAATCAACACACATGCATTAGCTAACATCAGGCATAGGGAACGCAAAGCGAATACGTTTAAGAGCAACGCTGTACATCACTGTGGAAAACAAACATAAACAGCAAAAATAGTTTGGAGTCAAATGCTTTTTTTTTTTTTTTTTTTTTTTTTTTTGATTGGTCTTGATTGGAAGTGCAGCAGTTAAAGAAAGGTTCCCAGCAGTAGTGTACAGACAAGGGCCTCTGGTAATGAACGGTGCTTTCTTTGGATCACAATAAAATAGATAAAGGGCCATTATTTACAGTAAGCTATGACAATTGGGACTTTCACAGAAAGACCACGAGACCAGTCTTTCGAACAGGACAACGCCTTTTCAGGGGCTGAAGTGAAGGCTATAAGAAATGCATATACGATGTTTACTGTGATCAAGGCAGTGCTCTACAATACGCGCAGATAGAAAGGCAGCTAAATATTACATTTTAATGGCAAGATGGAAGTTTCTGATTTCCTCTTAATTTCATGTATCAATTTTTTTTTTTTTCAATGCTCTTTTGTTCTGGGGGCTGTTTTTATAAAAGTGCAATTTAAAAAAAATACAAGGGAATAAAATGTTTGGTTTAATGTCTGGGGATTTGTAGTACGGGAGGAAAACAGCCGTGTATAACTGAAGCAAAGCCAGGTGCAGCAGATAGTGTTCACAGAGGCCTGTTGTCCCAGGTGCCCCCCCACCCCCACTACTGTGACACAGTCCGTTACATGGCAGCAAAGACGGGACAGACGGCACTTTAAATGTGGACCCCCCATCCCACTCATACCTGTTTTAACAAAGGGAAAAGGTAAAATACCTGCAAATCACGTCGAGTTAACTTATGCTCTGGATTGTCTTAAGAGTCTAAAGAATTGTCTTCTACTCAAGGCCATGGGCAGTAGGTAAGTGCTTTCTGTTGTACATTCTTGTCTCTCAAAGTAGCCACTAAAATACTGTTAAGAATACTAGAACACATTTCCCCTGCATTCTGTCCTGTAATACAATTAGTTATACATATTGTGTGCTGTCAGGTTAAGATCCAGCAACAAGATTAAGCAACATCCTCATCTTTAGGTTTCCTGATTTTTTTCTTCAGATATTACAGATATTATTCACAGTTTTATAAAGCTTTTCTTTTAAAAAGTTTTTTTTTTTTGTAAAGATATAACACATGAAACTAAAACAATACAATTTATATCTTTATATGTAGTATATACAAAATATTGGGATCCCTTCAACTCCAGTTCAACTTGAGTCTCACAAAAAAAAGTCATTTTCCTCTTGATTCTTAAGGAACAATAAATCATAGAAATGAATATGCCAACAGAATTTGGTTCATTCCTCTTCGTACAATAGAGAGCTAGTGCCAACCACTGTGAAGAAACAAACCAAAGAAACATGGAGCAGACCGAGCTCTTGTGCAGTTCTTGGGAGAAAAAAAAAAAAAAGTCGGCCTGCTCCAGGAGTTGGTGTGGGATGGAAGTGGTGAGAAATGTCTTTTTCTGTTCCTTTCAAAGTGCATGAATTGAGTGTCTGAATCCATCCCTTAATCACAAGATCAGTGTTGATGCTGGGCGTTGCTGACGCTGTTGTCTGGTTGGTGGAGGGCAGTCACTGCTGAGTCGGGTGGGGACACATCTGTCAGCGCTCATTAGGAACCGTTCTCCTTTAGAGGACCAAGAGATTTTTTTTCTTTTCTAACCCCTCCCCCCCCTGGAAGGTTGCAGGATGACAGTGACAATGATGATGGCGGTGGTGGTGATGATGATGATGATGATGATGAAGATTACACTGATGACTATGGTGATGTCATCCCTCCTGGGTGTGTTCCTCTCAGTTTAGCAGGCGCTGTCACGCGCGATCAGCCCGCTCTGGAAGACCCAGATGCTGGGAGGACGGTAGCGGGCCGGCCCTGTGGCCTCTGAGATGCGCAGTCCCTCTTAAGCGGTGTCATCTCTGTTTAGGTTCTGCTGGTACTGCTGGTGTCTGCGGCAGACGCTGCTCCTCATCTCTCAGACCACGGAGAGCCTCAGCTGCGCAGATGTGCTCTGCCCCGCAGACATTTCTGACACTTACTTCTGCCACCCCCACCAACCCCCACTACTGCCACCATTGCAGCTCTAGCCCAGGGAATGAACACATGAGGCGTCCGTCTTTCTTTCCACACTTTGGAGGTTCGGACGCTAATGATTCGAGTCGTCTTCTCCACTCCGCAGCAGACCGATTTAAAAACAGCCCCCTCCTTGGGAAGTCCACTGATTTGCCTTTCCCAAAGGCTGCTGTTTGCCGTCTGAATGTCACCGTGCCTCCAAGAACATATACACACCATACTCATGCACGCGCACACACACACACACACACACACACACACACACACACACACACACACACACACACATATACTGTGAGCTGCCATTGACTTAATTTTCACTCAGTCAAATAAATTCCAAGTCTCTGGGGTGATGTGTCAAACTGGGCCCCCCCTGGGGGGTGGGGGGGCGGCTAACACTTCCACAGGCGCCTTTAGATTCTCACCCGAGCCAAAGCAGCCCAGGGACCGTCTATCAGCGGAAGGGGCTTACGAGGTTCTTCCACTTGCCTTAATGATTTTCCCCCTTCACCGCACCAGGCCCACGAAGCTCAGGAAGGCTTTCAAAGTCAGAAGTGTCCTTGAGCCGCAAAACTCATTATTCCACTGCAAGCTTGGCTACTCCCAGCTGCCAGAGCTGCACTCTTCTGCTGCTGGAAATGGTTAGTACTGCAGGCCGGGGTGGACGGTCAGGGGCTGGGCCGTTCTGAGGAGCGGAGCGGGGGAGGGATGGGGGAAGGTTGGGGCGTCGGCGGACGGCGAACGTTCAGCAAATGACAGGAACCCCGTCTGTGTTGAAGATCATCCCTGTGGTGGGTTCGTAGGTCCCTGCCAGGTAATACAGATCCTCGCTGTCCTGGTACTTCTTGGTCTTGATCATTTGCTCGTACTGCTCCAGGCTGACCACCAGACACTTGTGAGAGACTGTCTGCACGTCATTCTCGTCGATGTGGGAGGACTGGTACAGGGCACGCTGCAAGAAACAAAACGACAGGTTGAAACAGTTTTTTTCCCCCCATACATAATCATCTTTATATATCTTTATTATAACATAGAGATGGCATAGACTACTCACCTCCATGAAGTCCTTCCTCTGGTTAGAGGGTTGCAGAGCTGCTGGGAGCCCCCTCGCAGATTTCTGATCCCACACCTGCACAAAGCCATAGGCAGCAGCACAACATTAAGCACAATGACAACATAGAGTATGCACTAGTAAAAAAGAAAACAAGAGTCACTAGTTTACAAGATTCACTAGTAGAAAACAGTGTTAATAGCTCATACTGAAACAACACAAAACACTGAAAGTATCATATCTGTTGCCTTTAAAAGTATTAGTTAGTCCTTAGATTCAGTATTCACCTCTGCTATTACTTCCTCTTTCAGTATTTACCACTCTCATGAAAGGTTAATGTGTTCAAGACATAATTAATGAGGAAATCCAAAACTGGTTGATGATAATTAATCATAGCAGGCCTGGGCGAACCTTTCCGTCATGAAGCTTCTTGCCAGGGTTGGTTTCCTCGGGGTGGTAGAACCACTTGACTCGGACCACCATGTTGTTTCCCCAGGACTCCCACATGCTCTGGATGCGGCCGATGTAAGGCAGGTTGGGCCGGCCGGCGGAGAGGAACACGGCGCAGTCTCCGATCCGGATCATCTCCTTCCCACGCATGATGGCCTTGTAGAAGAGCTTCTTCGCCTTTCCTTTCATTCCTCGCCTCTGCAAGGCAAATATTAGGCTCTCCGTGAGAGACATGAAAACATGCAAAATGGTGGCAATTATTTCATATTCTGGAAACCAGCAGAACTTATTTTATCCATTAATCCTTGTTTAGCATTTAAGGATTAGTTAAATATGCAATCTACCTATAACAGTACCTAGAAGTGTTTTATTTTACCTGAGTGGGTTTTCCAAACCATTTCCAGAGCTGTCTGGCTGGGAGAAAGGCCGCAATCTTGGGTCTGTTCTCTACCGAGGGAAGTCTCTGACGCTTGGCCAGCTCTTTAGTGGTAGGCATGTGGATGCCCTCACGTTTCTTGGGCCGGTTCTTGCCCTGCTGCTGTTTCTGCAGCTTCTGCTGTTGCTGTGGGAGCTTCTGGCTCTTGGCTGGGGAGGGAGGTGGTGCATGAGCTTCAGCCTGGCCGGTCTGCTTCTCCTCCGACTGCTGTGGGGTCTGCTGGGCAGTGGTGGAGGCCTGGGGTGCGGTGGAGGCCTCCTCGTCGGAGCTACAGGAGGACTCCTCGTCCGTGGTAGTGGACGAGGAAGATGATGAAGAGGAGGACGAGCTGGAGCCAGAGGACGAGGAGGACGAAGAGGACGAGGAGCTGCTGGTAGAAGAGCTGGACGAGTTTGAGGAGACTGGGCTGGATGCCCTGGAGCTGGTGGATCGGTCGCCCTCTTGCTTCGCCTTCTCCGACACCTCCTCTTCTTCCTCACCTTCGGATTCTGAGCTGTAGCTGCTGCTGCTGCTGCTGTTGGACTCTTCTTCCACATTGGCCTCTGGCTCCTTGACCTTCACCAGCCCATCCCCACTGCTGCCCAGCATCCCGATGCTGTAGGTGGACACGGCGCCGGCCTTTGGGCTCTCCTCCTTCTTCTCTGGAGCTTTAGCCTTGGGCAGCTTTTTCTTAGCCTCTGTCGACATGACCGGGGCATACGTTATGCCCATCACGGGATTGTTGTCCCGTTTAGAGAGGTTCTTGTCCTCCATCATCATCAAGGCTTTCGTCTTCTTGGTTTTCGGGGACATCACACCCTCGTGGTCCAGCTTGATGAGGATTTCTGACTCGGGCTGCTTCCTCTGAGCCTTCGTGCCAGGCCCCATCGCCTCCTGGTGCTCCTCGCTCTTCCTCCCCCTCTTGGCTGGTTTGATTTTTCCTTGGCCGCCGTTATCTCCGGGCAGAAAGGAGCCCAGTGAACATGGCAGGTCCTTGTAGATGTCAACTGACAGGACTTTTCCATAGAGTGGGGAAGCGTACGATGCCTGTGGCTGGGAGCCGACTTTGGCCAGAGGTTTGGAAGGTTTCGGTTGTGGCTCATTATGAGCTGGGACACTGGAGCCGGTGGTGCCGGCCTGCCTGCACTTTCGGCCTGGCCTGGGGCCCGGTCTCCTGGAGGACAGAGCCCTCTCTGGAGTCTCGGGAAAGACAGACATTTCTACCCGATCTAGATCCTCTGGAACCGATTCAGGTACTGTGGAGGAGCAAAAGGCCCATAGGACTCAGTGACCTTCCAGCAACTCATGTATACAGTTGTGCTAAACCACTACCTATTCTGGTAAAATTATCTCTCAGGAGTAAGTTCTTAAAAATTACATCAGGTAAACTCCAAAATGATTGATACCCTTCATAAAGGTGAACATTTTCAAACAATTAATTTGTTCTACCTTTTTTTGTTCACCTTTAATACAATTAAATGATAGCTATACCTTATGTTTGGGCATAAAACATAGCTCATTATCTGTGTTTATTTTGTACAGTGTTTTTATAATTCTTCAGCAAGGGAACCAACAACTGGTGTCAACTACAGGTTAGTGCATGTACCTTACT
This sequence comes from Albula goreensis, assembly GCA_022829145.1. NCBI lineage: Eukaryota > Metazoa > Chordata > Actinopteri > Albuliformes > Albulidae > Albula > Albula goreensis. Next base: position 5,707,656 of record CM040748.1, on the reverse strand, counting down.
TATAAATAGCTGAACACTGACTACCTTTTTACTTTTGAATGAATCCTTCAGACTCTGCACTCTGATTTCTGTAACCAAGTCCAGGGTGTGGTTACATAACAGCACGAACATCTTACCTGGCTTGGGTTTGGGTTTTCTTCCTCGTCCCTTGCTCTTCTGAACAGGATCCTTTGGGATTTGCGGGCTCACCTCCTTGTTTTCAGCCACATCCTTACTGGACTTCCTGCCTCGTCTTTTTGTGCTTGGCACTAGGAGAGCTGGAGAGGGCTCGGCACCTGTGTGAAAGGACCCGTCCCAGGGAGTCAGACCCCTCATACAGGCAACACACTGCACATAAATACACTACTCATAGACAAACTAATAATGTGGGTACCTTGCTCCTTGTTTTTACAGTTTTCACTGGCTGAGTTAATTCCATACCCATTTACAACCATAGACTTAAACATGTTCAGTGTTCTTGTTCTACAGTCCCTGGAATCAGACTTTCAAATGCCAGTGTTCCAAACTGCCAAAATTTTTATTATTATTTTCTAGTAAATGCCAACCAAAAGTTCCAGCACAAATGTAATGTTTTCTAATCATCCACCACGACAGAGGACTACAAAATATGCGGCTTAATGTTCTTTTGAGGATTTAACACGCATTTTCCCACCAGAGCGATTAACCGTTAGCGTGCAGTTCATGACTGTGCTCACAGCATGACCACTCATGCTAATGTTTTCTCTAATCAGTCATTAGATGAAAAGAGCCGCTATATGGGGAGAATTTTAATTGTATGCATTAGAAATGGGACAAGCTGATAAATTATAGTAAATGCCATCAAAGGCACTTCGCTGCCATATTTAGAAAAACATATTTTGTTTGCAGTATTCATCGTCAGGCTTCAAAAAGCCAAACCAAACAGACCGATAGCTGAACCGAATCCAAACCAAACAGTTGCGCGCATGCTGCGTTTACATTACTTAAACATTTTGGTGAAGTCAAATGAATTTCTTTTTAAAGGGGAATTGCTTTCAGTTTGCTTGTTTTTCTCTCAAATATTTGTCTGTGCCCACGGTATGAAATACCCACACTGGATCTTGTAGTCAGGAGGGAGCAGACGAATGTGCGACAAGGGAATTCGACCCGTGTCTCCATCGTCGAACTCCACCGCTATTAAGTCATCATCCACGTCCACATCAGGATTTCCTGTAATCACAGGGAGGGGGCAGCTTTTGAAAACGATGGAAATTACACTCTATTACACTTTCCTTGAATGGGTCTCATTGGCTGTTTTAATGTCTCCTGCCTGCGGCGCACGGTTTCCAACAACTTTTACCCCAGAAACCGCAACAAGAACGCCCATGATGAAATGCACTGCGGTGCGTAAATGCAGAGTAAACAAAACACCCCAGATAAAATGGGCCTGTGTGTACCTGTGGGGTCTATGGGGAGACGAAACACTGAACACAAACCTGCACGTATGCGGTCAGAGTACCTGATCTCCCTCAGATCTGCCAAGGGTACGTGGAACCATGGAGCAGACGCCACCCCCACAAAGCCAGGCCTGTGTTGGATGGGCCCCAGAGGGAGAATTACCCCACCCTTATTCAAATATGAAGGGCTTTTCTGCCTTGTAGCTCCCCCTTCCTAAGGTGTGTGTGTGTGTGTGTGTGTGTGTGTGTGTGTACATAATCAGGCCTTCAGCACAAGCTCTGTATTTCTGCCCTGGGTACACTACGATGAATGGATTCTCTCTGTACACCACAATCTCAGCCTCTCTCTCTCTCTCTCTCTCTCCCTCCCTCGCCCGCTCTCTCCTCTCCCCCATAGGTACTGAGAACACGCACCCGCTATATTAGGAGAGGAACTAAATGAGTCTTATTTTTCTCTCCGGCCCGAAAGATTACGATCCATGGCCCCCGGTCTAAGAGGTTTTTTTCGACCGTTTTCCAAATAACTATCTCCTTGCGTGGACTAACGTTTCCACAGGGAGAGTCCCGAACCGAGCGAACCACATCGTCCTTCACCCCTGTGTCACTACACCTCGGGCTCGCTGGGCTTCTAATCAGTCCATTAACGTAACTTGCCTTGCGAAAGAATTCTGCCAGAGACTGCTTTACATTTGGCTACTGTGTGTATGAAAGGCCAAATTTTGCTTACGCACGCTTAGATACTAAATAAGCAAACTGGGTGGGACCTGGGTCTTTTGTATCAGTTTCGTGTTAAACCCATGTACCACCAATGGCATAAAATCCCTTTATCTCCAGCATCTTTTTGAATTTAATACATGAACACTAAGCATGCATCATCAGTTATGTACTATAACTTTCATGGCTTGTAAAAAAAAAAAAATAAAATATATATATATATATATATATGTATAATTTGTTCCCATATTTGCAATATTTCAGTTGATTTTGGTATGCAAATGGAGGTTCTATTAAGGACAGTTTTTTTGTCACACAAAGACAAAAAGGTGATGGATATGGTGTAACAAACTGAGAAAAAAGGGGGGGGCTTTAGAGATTGAGCATTTCGCACAGTTACCATAGCTAAGGGAGCAAAATATGTACTATGAGCACTATGCTATGGAGGGTGAACAATTTAAAGCATTCAAACATACATGTACGTAATGAAATGAGTTGGTGACCGCACTGCACTGCACGTGACCTGAGGTGACTGTGAAGGGGAGAGAGAGGGGGTTACCTCTGACGACTGTCCCTGGGTACAGACAACGATACTGCTGACTCCAGTAGGCGGCAATTCTGGTGCCTTCCGGGAGGTACCTGACAGACGGAGGCTTCACGTCGATGATCTGGGGAAGGTTCACAATGTGAGATCACCACAGGTTCACAGGGCGGGGGTGTGGGGGTGGGGGTGGGGGGTGGGACTTAAAAAGATGTAAATAACGGCTGTAAATAACTTAAATAACAATGAAACGAACAACTGCACCAGGAAAACCGTTGACAAAAGACTAAAAGATTAAGTGGAGGTCGGCTTTATCTACGCGAAACATACATTGTGGACTCGGTGGGAGCTCGCCGTGTGTTGGCTTTGAGGGAAAACAACTTCATAAATCTGTCCCAGAGTGCCTTGTGTAGCCTTGGCAGGTTTCGGCAGAGGAAAGCCCCCCCTTTCCCCCCTTCCCCCTGCCCTCCCTGATCACCGGTGGTGCTGGGTACTCACGGCTTCCTGCAGCAGCTGCTCCAGGCAGTAGATATGCGGCCTGTTTCCTCGCTCCCCCTCCACCACCACTCTGTATCTGCAAGGCAGGACCCAGAGCCCTCAGAGTGCAGCTCTGCACCGCGCAACGGAGCAGAGCGGGAGGGGGCCTGCTCCATGTGGACCAGCTCCCCTTCCGCACACACTTACGCACGCACGCACGCACGCACGCACGCACGCATACACACACCTATTCTCTCTCTCTGTCTCACACTTACACACATGCGCACCGCACGCACGTGCACGCACGCACACACTTACACACACACACACACGCATGCACGCACACACCTATTCTCTCTCTCCCTCTTTCACACACACACACAGCTTCACACAAGTGTGGGCTTGCAACATGCACAAAAAAACCTCTTAGCCCAGAGTCGACAACCAGTCACAGCAAAAAGGTCATAATTCAACCGTTTTTTTTTTTTTTTTTTTTTTTTTTTTTAGGAGATACACACTCTCTTTTTATTTGATTTTATTGATGGAAAGGGTAAACCTGGGAGAATTTAAATAAGCTAAGAGCTCAAGCTGCTTTTATGTTAAGTCGGGTCTCCTTTGAGGAACAAACACTCCTTTGAACAGTCTTTGAGACAGAAAACCCACAAGCATCTGACTTCTGTGGGTAGCCTCGCGTATGCGCTACTGCTCTCCTCGGAGAACTGGGACTAACAAGGGCGGGATGAGGGAGCTTTAGGGTGATTCACTAAAAAAAAAAAAGTAGGTTGCGTGATAAGTTTAGTTTATCCATCTGAATAGCACGTTTCTGTTGTTCTCCGGCGCATGAGGTAGAAGGAACGAGCAGAAAATGAGAATTCTTTTCACATCATCTTCTCGTAACGGAACATATTTCAGTGGGTGTCAGAAATTCCATAAATTACAGCTCGAGAGACTCGGGTAAAGCAGCAGCGAATATTTTTCTCTAAAGTGGTTTCTTTCAGATGCATAAATGAAGCAGGATTGAGGGTGAAAGATCATGGGCCCCTTGAGAATTCTCAGTTAACCCATTATCAGAACACTGTTTTCGTTATGGCTGCTTTTTTACATTTAACCCATAAACTGCAAATCATGCCAGCGAGAATGGCTGTTTGTTTACCGGGGAAGGGGGAAGGCTAGTGCTAGAAATATCATGGAAATAAAACAATCTTTTCCAAGTGCTATGTGTTTAAGAACTCCATACAGTTTCACTGTAGCTGGAGTTTCTGAAATATTTGCAGAGTAGTAGTGTTTGACTGCTTTCATCTGACCTTATTAGAAGTTACAGCACAGATGCTGGACAGTATCAGCTGCTGTAGAAGCTAAGCAGAGAGGCAGTGTACCACGCAGTAGCTGTGACGCGTCAATCTCCCTCCGCCCGCCCCTCCACCTCCCCTCAAAACCCCCTGTAGCCGCATCCCAGCTCAGTCTGCCGGCTCTCTAGGCGCCCGGTGTGGAGGCATGGAGGGGGCTGCTGGGGAAGGACCACTGCTTATGGCTGCGGGCAGCGAATCATCTCGGAGAGCTCAGCCGCCGTCTGGGCTATCCGCTGCCCACCTATCCTCCGGGGGCGTGGCCCACCGAACGAGGAGGGGGGCGGGATCAGGCCCGGCGCGCAGCCAATCGGGGCAAAGGAATGCTCCAGAGGGTCACGTTTCCACAGGCACCTCCCGCACCTTGGGCACCCGGCGCTGCTTAAACACACGGTTCCGGAGGGGGGGTTGGGGAGACGGGCGAAGCGCCTCTCTCGATCCACACCTGGTCTCGGGAGCTTCGCTGCTAGACATTCGATAAAGCTGTCTCCCCGCTCGGTCCGCAGAGAGACACTGATGAGGCCGGGGGGGGGTTTCGTTTTTAAGAAGCCTTTTATAAAGCAGATGTTTTACTCCTCGTCAGAAACGCAAACCGTTGCATCAGTGGTCTGGGTGCTTTCCTTACCCGCAGCGTGTCACTGTGGGCCGTGCTCGAATGTCTTGTGAATTCCACTCAGTGTTCACATAGAGGCTTCATCTGCAGAGTTTTATCACGCTTTAAATTAGCAACACAATGGCTCTGTGGAGATAGACTGGGATTTCACTTTGCAAAGCACAGATTAAACAGAACATATCTTTCCCCCCAACACACGTCTCTCTCTGTGAACGATTACATCCACAGCTTAAGATATGACTGATAGCATTGCCATCTGTCGGTATGGAAGTTGAGTTGAACTGCTGTTTAGCTGTAAGAGTATTTCTGTGCGTAACCACCTTTGGTGGTAGCTCATGGCTAGACATTCACACAAGTTTACTAAAACCAGGAATGGTCAGGGTTGGTTCATCACAGATTAACACGATCCAGAAACCTTCACATTACAAGAAAAAAGAAACAATACAGACAGGGCAAACAACTTGCAGGAACAGTTACCTTACAAATGCTGAGGACACACACTTTTAGATGTCAGCTCCAGCATTTACTGAAGCAAAAGTTAAATGTAGCTCGAGGGCAAAAAAAAAAAAAAAAAAAAGGGTGGAAAAACATTTAAAATGAAAATCTCCAAAGACTGGCGCATCTTTGGAATTTTAAATAGCAGCGGGGAGGACTTGAGAAGAAAACAGTACCAGAGAGGGCCCCAGTGAAACAGCCACAACGGAGCTGATTATACATGCAGAGGCCTTCCATACCATGTGGAAGTGGGCCACTGTGACCTTCAGCCATATCATACAAGATACCGCCAAAACAGGCACCACGGCAGCAGAGGAATTATGGCCCTTTCCATGCAGGCGTTCAGGAGACGCTCTTATTCAGGCGACTTACACAGCTGTGGAATTTCCCCATTGCATTTAATGGGTACAACAGCAATGCCAAAACTGGGACTTGAACCTGCAACCCTGCAGCCTTTCAGACAACCAGAGCAGTAAGTTTACAGCAGCTCTACTGGCCCACAACTTAAATGCTGTGCAACTCAGTGCCAAACAATGACCAAAAAAAAACTATTTCTGAATAATATTCCACACATTACAAATATATACGCAAATTAACCTGAATGTGTAATATTCCATATTTGAAATATAAATATACTCATACACATTCATATACAAGTCCAGATTTGCAAATTAGTTGAACAAATACAAACCTTAATAAAAGATGAAAACTTGCTGACCAGGCTAAGGTCCCAAACTCCCCATTAAGCTAAATAATGGCTTAGCACAGCTTGTGCACCCTTCATGTACAGAATGACAAAGACCTGGTCTATGAACCTTCCATACAATTATGTAAGGGAGGGCCTCATACAAAAGGCAAAATGCTGCAGCCCCCCGGAGTTCTGAGTTTTAATTCACTATCGATCTTTTTAATGCTGGCTCATTACCAACTCCAAAAGGGAACAACAGTTTGTAGATATTTACTTTTTGATGCTTGCAGGTTTATTGATCTTCCTTCCCAGACGGATGGATAATTCATTCATCCACAGAGGACAGGCTTCGCTAATGAAGACCAGCGCACACAAACACACATCATTTCCATAATGTTCACAGGACACAAGGGTGTCACTGACAGGATTCTGGGGGTGTTGCTAAGCCAGAACCTACGGCTCAGAACTTTCTGCAGACAGACTAGAGATCCACTCCTCTCTGTCTGCTTTCTAGTCGACTAGCACCTGTCTCTCACCTCTGCGGGGGTATTTAATTTGTTCGGGAACGGGTTCTCACTGTCACAGCAAACCTTCTACCCTGAAGCACTGAGGTTAGGAACTGAGAATCGAAGAGACTCACACAAAGGAGGCATTTATACTGTGATATAGACTGAGAAGAGAAGGGGGAGGAAAAAAAATCAAGTCAGAAAAAGACGAAGAGCAGAGGGTGCGCTGAGTCTTCGTCAGATATGGGGGAAGATAAGATATCCAAACAACAACCAAAAATGAATATAAAGATACTATTATCTAAACAACACAACCATATGCATGAGGCAGACAAAACAATGGAAAATTTTCCATTACAGTATTCTAAAATGATTCATATTAATACCAATACTAATTATCAATATGTCTGTGACAAAATATGTTTTAAGTCAGCATTTTAAGGCATGAGTTTCTAAAGCAACATTAACCGATTTTGAAAGAGGTCAGACAGTTGTTGCCTGAACTGTGGTTGTCTCGGTCAGTACTGACCGTGTCAAGAGAAATGGTGTTGAAAAATCATGACAGCATCGGTCAGAAAAGGGAAAAACTGCATCAGAAAAGAGGAACGCTGGTCGCAAGATGCAGTTCATCATTAGGTTAGCAGGAAATTTAGGAAGGAAGCTTGATTAAAAACCACAAAACAGCAGCCGTAAAAACTTTAAAAAGAATTTAATCTACATCTATGTGACCCAGCTTCAAAAAGTGAATATTTATGGCAGAGCTTCCACTAAGAAAGCATCAAAAAGCATGGCCAGTGCACAGCCACACATGCCCTGGTGTGATGATCTCATCTGAGCAGTGGAATGAAGTCATGGATTGCCTAGTCACCTATAGATCTTTTTAGTCCATCTGGGTTAATCATTTGGAGAAGCTAAGGGAAGCCTTCAACCCACATGACCTGTTCGCAACTGTTAAACATTGTGGTGGATCATTTATGGTTTGGGCAGCCATTTTGTGGGCATCATTTGGTCATGAGTTCTTGGTTTAGGCAACCAAGTGTGCCCTCTGGTTCAAACATTGTTTCTTCAGGATTTACCTACATTTCAAGACAAGCAGCTCCCATACACATTGCTAAACAGATTCAAGAGGTGTTTCAATGACACCAAGATGAGGTTAAAAATAACTCCCAATTAACAGACTGAAACACTATGGGATGTTCTGGAACTTATATTAGACAGTAGATTGCTACCTCCATCTCTCAAAGAACTGGCAGCTTGTTGAAAAAAGGTCCAAAATCCCACTTGGAACTATTAAAAAGTTATATAACAGGATTTCAGGAGGGGCGTAAGCTGTCCTAAAGGTAAGTGGCAGCAGTCCAAGTCCTCATTAGATTACATGTATTCATATATTTTTGCCATTTCCACTACTTTGTCTAAATGGGTAATATGCATATGGTATATGATGTACTATGCTTATGAGCAAACAAAATGTTTTAAAATACTACAGGCATTTTAAATGTTCTTCTCCACCCCTTCACAGTAGCAGTTAAATCTTAAAATGAACTCCCTTATTTTAGTTTTGTTGTTTTAAACAGCAGCTAATTTCATTTTTGTCATCAAGTACACATTCATTTGTGCCCGTGTGCAAACCCTGCCTTTCAACTCTCCATGTGGTTTATGTCAACAAAATTCCCCCAAAACCCCAAAGAAACAACACAGATTTCATTTTGGTGTCACAAGTTCAGTAGGATATATTGACCATGGAGCACTGTATTTTCTTGCCTTAAAACCTCCTCAGATTTCTATTTAAAAAAAAAAAGCTGGCCATATTTTTTTTTTTGATAAAAGTGCCAGCACCGATTCAGTAGCTCAAGGATGTTAAAACCATCCCAACTCACTTGGACAAGCTCTAAGACCGCTCACATGTTTCCTTTTAATAGGGGCTTCTGCTGAAGCCAAGTCGGGCTCTCCAAATGTTCATTATAACAACAGCTTCTCCGACACGAGCCAAAGGGAGGGCTGCAGAGCAGGCAGGAGGCCACCGGGAGCAGCGTTTCAAATGGGGCTGCCTAGAGGACAGTGGAAACTATTCCACGGTTCACAAGAAGGACGTGGTGTTTTACAGAGGACAGGATGTGTTTCGAGGGGGGTTTCGGTGCGTGTTTTGGGGGGAGGAATAGATGTTCTCAGCAGACACCTTCCACAGCCTTTTCAAGTAAAAAATTTTTTTTTTGCCTCATTTAAAAAAAAAAAAAAAAAAAAAAAAGAGATTGTACGTGCTTGATGAACACAAATGAGTAAGATGGCAAAGCTGCAGTGTGCTGGTTGTGAGATGAAAATTACAATAAAAAAAAAAAGCACAGACAATTGGTTTTCCCCATGGATTGGAACCGGCTCTTTTCTGTTCATAGCACGATCCCTAAAAGCAATCAGGTTCCACCGTTTCCCCCCACAGAATGGCTAATTAAGCAAACACCTCCAGCCTCTCGATCAGTACCCCTACTCTGAGATGCTTTATGTATGAAGACCCTGAGCTTTCTCCTCCATGTATCAACACCCGAAGTGGATATTGTTTGAACGCTGCCTTTTCATAAAGGTCGAGGTGGCTGTGGGGAGAAATGTCACTTCATAAAGACATCGAGCCCTGACTTCAGGGACGAACAGACTGCGGTTTTGGAGAAGATTTGGGAGCTTCTTACATGTCTGGCGAGTGGACGGTGTTGACGTGGCCGGCATAGAGCAGCTTATCGTCCATGGGAATGAGCACACGAAGGCCGTCCTTAAGCTCATCCTTGTCGATCACGCAGTTCCGTGGGGCTACGAAAGAAAAAGAGCAGGGGATTAAAATAGAAAAACAAGCGCAAATTCACAATAGCTGTGACCAGGCCACTCCCACTACCACGTCCCCCAATTGCCATTGACAGAAACACACACCTTCACACACACACACACACACACACACACACACACACACACACACACACACACACACACACACACACACACTTGACCTCCATGCCAAATTTCAGCCTCCTAAGGTAAACTGCGGCCGGCAAAGGGTTTAGAAATTTTGACCGACCGACCGACCGACCGACCGACCGACCGACCGACCGACCGACCGACCGACCGACCGACCGACCGACCGACCGACCGACCGACCGACCGACCGACCGACCGACCGACCGACCGACCGACCGACCGACCGACCGAGCTGCTGGTCGCAGCTGAAACAGCACAGGGAACATTCTTTCAGCTTGTTAGGCCAACAGCTCCACCAAATTACAGGCCTCTGTGGTGATGTGTGTCTCAGTTTTTTAGCATTCTACAGAAGCGTCCCCTGGTGCACACCTCTTAAAGCAGCTTCATCACAAGGCTCTCAATTCAGGTACTCCACACACATTTGTGGGGAGTGTTTTCTTTTTCTGTATATATACACACAGTTGCTCAGCATGCCAAGTTGTACCAATTCTTAACACAGCCATCCACACTGCAATTTCATACCTACACCCTGCATTAACATAACAAAATCATAATGAACAATGGAGTTAATCCACCCATAGCGTGTTAGAAAATTGCCTCTTTTTGTGGTTTTCAACAATGGCTTGCGTTAGAATGCTACAGTAGACAATGGCGGCTGATTAGGTCCATTGTATGTGTGACAGGCGATCTGATCCAAAAAGGCAGCTAATGATTGCTCAAGCTCTTTTTTTTTTTACAGTGGTTTTGTTTATGTTAACACTCTGTACAGTTTGAAAAATATGGTGAGGGTTTTTGCAAAACGGGGAGACTAATGTGCACGAATCATAAACGGTCCTGTCGGTGAGTGTGTGGGGAGGGGCTGTGGATTAGGGGGGGTTCGGTCTGAGCTCACCAGGGGTGCTGGGCCGATCTGAGGGGGTACTCAGGGGGACGTTCTCATCCTCGGAGAAGCTGCTGTCCTGATTGGGCTCGAAGTCCTCGTCAGCAGCCATGCTCTCCATCAGCTTACTGACGGCCCCGCCCTTCCCCCGAACCTGCTGGGAAACACACACAAACACACGCACACACACACACGCACGCACACACACACACACACGCACACATGCGCACACACACACATGCACGCACGCACACACACACACACATGCACGCACACACACGCACACATAAACACATACACACACACACACACACGCAATAAGAAATGAATTCATTCAGGCATGTTTGGACAAGCAGCACAGTCCACTGCCCCTCCTCCACATTCCCATTTCAAAATGAATTAAGAAGCCTAATACAATACATTTATTCTCTCCTCTCCAGGATGTTCTCTGTAAGAGTCTGAGATTATACAGTAAATGTCATACGACACATAAGATAAGATGCACCATATGTTTACAAAGCAGCACTGAGACTGGACATACGCAAAAAAAAAAAAAAAAAAAAAAGACGAATGCTTATATGCAAAGAAAAGGCTTTTTTTCACCGTTAATTTTTTTTTTTAGATAATCAAGCAAATTCCGAAGCTTTGTCTGCAGTCTAATTAGCATTCCCGTGCAGCCCCTGCTTCTAGTTAAAGAGCTGCAGGAATTCAGCGCCAGGGCTGGGCTGTGTGGGAAGGGGGCTCGTTGATGGACAGGTCATTTAAATGCATTGCTTTTCCCAACAGGGGATGGGAAGGGCTTCTGGACAACCAGGTGAAACCAGCATGAACTCCCAGCTGCACCTCCTCTCTCACAGCCTGCACCAAATCCCTCTCAATCCCATGCTTGTGCTGTGAATAACTCCTCTTACACAGCAGACCGCTGGCAAGCTTCAAAAATGGCCTCTCCACAAGAAAGCCAGTCGGCTGGAGGAAATTAATTGTTATAAAAGACTACTCAAAGTATGATTATGTCAAATATTTGTCTGAAAAATGGTCTGTGCTGTGAAAAGGGTGTAATGACTAATAGAGGTGGAAATTGAATAAAACCCGGTGGTTTGCTTATTCTTCTTCAGCATTGTGTGTGTGTGTGTGTGTGTGTGTGTGTGTGTCTGCTCACGCATGTGTGTTTACCTCTTTTTTGGCCTCTCTGGACTTCGTCCTGGCCTTGATTCTACGTGCTGGGCTGAGGGGGGAGCAGGACAGGGGTGGGCGACACTCTGAGGGGGGGCTAGAGAGCAGGGGGGAGGGCAGACACAGGGGGGTCTCTTTACCCTTCTTCTTCTGAAAAACACCAACAGAGCAAATGCCAACATGTCAAACACAAGCACTGTCAAGGAGCGGCTCACACGTAAAAGGTGCACACACACTGTAGGGGGAAACTTGGAGCGTTACCAGTTCAAACCTGATAATAAAACAGCCACTCTGTTTTCATTTGGTTCCAGGTTTTTGCTCTGACAACAGGCAGGTGCCGAGGTGAGGTGGAACAGGACGCTTGCTGTAGCACTGGGACATACTGATCTCTAATTCTGCCGCATAAAGGCTGGCGAGAGAGAATAAACACACAGCACTGGCAACGGGGAGGGCAGCGCTAGCCATCCATTAGCCTCTCGCTACATGCTACGCTCAGCGGGAGGCTTGCTTGTACTACAAATGTTCCAGGACACCTGCTGTGAAATATGCGCTCTAAGCTGAGGCTGAGCGCTTGTTCGGGGGTCGGGGAGTGGGAGTGCAGAGGAGAGGACGGGCGAGGTATGCAGTGAGAGGCAAATAGGGCTCAGGAATTATCAGGTATTAACGAACGAGGAGCAAGTGAGCGATCGCCACCTTTCCGACATCTTTCGCCTCCTTGGCCTTGGCGGTGTCCTTCTTGGGGCTGTGTGGCTGGGGCAGGGCTTTGGTGCAGCGGCTGGGTTTGGATGCGAGGCCCGGAGGGCTCTTGGGTGGCGGCGAGGAGACGGGCGTGGCCGACGTAGTGGCGGTAGCGGCAGCGGTGGCGGCGGCGTCGTGGAGGAAGATCCGTTCGCTCCTCCTGCGGGTCCAGCGGTCGTCGTCGCTGGCGTCCGCCCCGAAGTCGAAGCTGAACTCCCGCGGCGACCGCGCCTTCCTTGGCTTCCTGCCTCGCTCACTCATTTTGGGCTTGCTGGGGCTGGAGTCCTCCCGCAGGGCGGTCACCGGGGGCAACAGTGGGAGCTCCGGGGCGGCCCTCTTCCCGTGCAGCAGCGACGGAAACTTCTTCCTGAACCTTACGTCGCTCTCAGAGTCCGTGAACTCGAACTCCGTGCCTGGAAAAGAGCGGGCCAAAGGGACAGTTTAGTCAGGTGAGAGAAAATCCGGTTTTATACAGCTGGAAACCAAGGACTGAGAGACCCTCTCATCAGCGGAGGAGAGAGAACACTGGACTGGCAAAGGACAAGAAAGTCCCTGCAGTAATGAATACTAGTCATGTGCAAAGTATGTGCGCGCACACACACACACACACACACACACACACACACGCACACAGACAAACACACACACAGGCACAGACACACACACACACACACATGCACACACACATACAGACAAACACACACACACACAACACACACACAGGCACAGACACACACACAGACACAGACAGACAGACACACACGCACACACAGGCACAGAAACACACACAGACAGAAAAACACACACACACACACACACACACACACACACACACACCTGCTGGTAAAACACAGGCACACGTGGCATGTTTCACCTGATGGCTTTAAACACCCACTTCAGAAATCCCCCTGTGCCAAGCTCTAGATTCAGGTTTCATTAGTTAAACAAAAACGGCTTAACTGCCAAGATGCAGCCTCGTCACAGGAGTCCACACTGGCACCAAAGACTAACAGACAACAAGTTGCATATGTAATTTTATACACGCACGACATACATATTCAAATCGCACGTCGCCATGGGCCACAAATGAATGCAGAAAAAAAACCAAAAAAACACATTTAAGTAAAATGCTCACAGTAAAAAATGTTTTCAGTGAATAAAAATGAACACTGTAAATCGGAGCTTCTGGGGCTAAGAGGAATACATCAGAACCTCAGCAGCCTGGAACTCCATAATCCAGCAAAAGCAGTTCTCAACCTGGAAGTGGCACCCTAATTATGCCTTAAATTTTTATTTTTCTAAGATAAGATAATCTAAGATAATTTTTTTGGTGGATTTTTCCACTTTTTGTTTGATGGTTGTGGTGGGGAGGCGGGCAGGGGGTGCAGGGGGCATGCAGCGAGGGGCCCAGGCCGAGTTTGAGCCTGGGCCACTGTGGTAAAGCCTTGGCACACTTAATTAGAAATTAAGAAGTAAAAATTTAGATTTAGTAGAATTTAGAAGAAATTTGAATTGCATTACAGTCATCTAACGGACACTCTTATCCAGATTGACTTACAGAGCAGGAGAATAGGTATGCAGAATAGGGAGAATTAAACAGAAATAATACTGTGCTTTACATATATGAAAATGCAAATACTATACAGTCTTAATTCTATTGCCATTACTTTATCTATGCATTTTATGACCGCTGCTTCCCATTTAAAGGATACTCATTTACCCTGAACTCATCTAACACTTTTCTTGGTTAACATTGGTTGTGCTTGGTTAAGTGCGTATATAAATATTTTTTGCAACTACTGGTTCACATGTGCAGGGTATTTTAGGTGTGCAGTTATTAGTTGACAAGAGCTCCTGCCAGCAGGTGGATGGTTGGTAACTAAAAAAATGACAGTAGCCTATTTAAAAATAAGGTAACAATTATATACGTAATGGTTTCAATCAAATTATTTTTCTTTAAACTGTACTTTTGACATCACTGCTGTTTGAGATGAGATCAGATTATTGACGTTCTTGCAGCCACAATGTTTTCCAAAACCGATTCTGTTCGAGCATTTTGCTCTACTTATGTAGACAGACAGCTCGGACTCACTGGACCTTATTCTCATGTTGACCACATTAGGAAGGGAGCCAGCTAAACTCTGTGACTTTGACTTGTGCAGCCCGACGCTGTGATTTTTAAATAGAAAACTGCAATTTACATTATGTCTACAAGAATGAAGACAGCTCAAGCGTGGCTGGAGCTCACATCCCCTCCTTCCATTACCCCTAGTTTCTCAGGCCGATCAGACAGCCTGCGAGAGTAATGCAAAAATTGGCATCCCAATAAGAAGCTGCGTTTTACGAACACTTTTCTGACGGCCCATCTGCGGAAAAGGTTCCACAGTGTCCCCAACGCCCCCTCCCCCCACACCCCCCTTCAGCCTGTCAACTCTTCATTTTACCTGCCTGTCAGAAGAGGCGGCCTCTCCCCCAACACCCCCCCCCCCCCCCCTTCCCCAGCCAGATGTGCACTGTGGTGCGCGCTATCCCCCAGCCTCGCTTATTTTAACAACAATAACAACAACAGCCACGCCGTCTGCGTGGAATACGACCGCCGCTACCAGAACCAGATGTGAGGTGGAACCGGTTCCTTGTGTGCATTTAGAAACACCGTCTGGGGTATTAATTAGGAAGTCTGCATCTCGCGTCTCTCGGGCTCGAGCCAATGCCTGTCAGGATCAGACATGACACACAGACCCGCGGTGTAGAGGCACCGCTCTCTCAGTACCGCGCTCTGGAACCAGTCCCACCACAGAAAATGAAACGCCAGTATACAGGAAACAGGGAATTTGATGCACGTATTTTCCTCCCCCAGATCAAATTCATAGATCAGCTGAGTTATAACTTTATGTGTGCCACGCTTGCCTAGTCTGCTGCACCGACTCACACACTGCTCCGGTTACACATGGCGGGAACGAAGCAGACGTAGACGATGTTTACGAGAGACAGGATGGCAATGCACCTACCGAATCCATTGCCAATATTTACTGATTCATTTGACGTGAAGCGCAGCCACAAACACAGCCTATTGGCTCATTACAGATAGGATGCGGATTTAAAACTGAAGCGGTGCATCTCATCAGAAGGAATTCTGGGAAGGCGACCAGGGCACATAATCGTGGGTCAAGGGTCTACGAAACAGAATCATATGAGCGTCACAAGCTAATTCAACGGAAAAATGTATCGGGCAATAGCACGGCCCTACCCAGAAGGCTTTGCCTTTCGTCCTTTTTCTTGGCCTTCTGCGGGGTAATGGAGAGAGGAGGGGAGAGGATGGGGCTGGGCATCGCGCTGGCCGCAAATCTGGCCAGGAGCCCCAGTCCGCTCTCCTCCAGAGAGAGGGGGCTCAGCTCATCGCTGCCATCCAGCTCACAGTCATACTCCTCATCCTCATCGTCGTCCTCATCATCATCGTCGTCGTCGTCCTCATCATCATCATCTTTATCCGTCAAGTAATCTGTTGAAGGGGGGGAAGAAGATAAAAAGGCTGTCAACCAAAGATACTCGGGCAAGAATGTGCTGTCACCATTGAAAATGAGAAATGGAGCCATTCCAAGCAAACAAAGATTTTCTTTTATTTTTGGGTAATCTGTGGCACTAAAAATCAGGCCAACTCCTTAATATTTCTTCCCAAAATCCTGGTGTAAGCACTGAACCTCTCAGCAAATGTAACTGCTTATGATGCATGCACGGCCTGTCATTTCCTTTATTCACAAACCCGTAAATTCAAACGGAGAACTGTTTACAGCAAAGTCAGTTTCAGATGCTCTTGGCATTTCACCTCAGCCAGTTTATAACTGGGTTTGGCTGATGTGATTACAATTTGCTGGGAGGCTTTGCTAGATTTATTTTAAGTGTAATCTTTAAGAAAAAAATAAATAAACATGCAAGTCTGCATAGTCATGCATAACAGATGTAGACCAAAACACTCCGTCGCCTACAATTAACCTAGACATGCATTTTCTATCATACCACCACTGTAAGGCTTTTAAAGGAACTATATGCACGTGTCGGCATGGTTCTCATGTAACAGCAGAGGTTCAATTTTGCTGGGATAAAGTGTCCCGGATTCATAGAGGAGTCTGCTTGCCAATAAAGGAAATGACTAAAGAACAAGACCGAGGCTCGATTAAATGCGGGTGGCTGTCAGACAAGCAGGGTGGGTAGAATTCTCATTGATACAACAGAATTAAGAAGAATTAAAGATGGATTTAAGCGGCATGCTATCTTAGCATCCTTTCTAGGTGTGAAGTGCTGGGGGACTGGAGGCCGCAGACACGGCCAGGCCTATCGAGAAGGGCTGGCAGCGTTCCCTTGCCGATACAGCTGAATGAGCACAATAATGAAAAAAAAGAGGAAGGAAAAAAAAAAACATCTGCTGCAAGCAGAAATCCTGACTAAAGAAGACATAAATTATTAACCGTTAATTCTGAGAGGAGCTTGTCAAAATGGAGAAAAAGAGGGGGGGGGGGATGTGCCAAGCACCTTCCAGGACTGACTATGAAAAACAGTAGGTACCCACTCTCCCTTAAAACCCCGCTGTAGTTACCTTGGTTAGAAGACGAGGTACACGTTAACAGACACAAAGACAGAGAGGCACATCTTGAAGAAAATGACACAGGAAAGATAACGACAGCCAGGTGCAGTTTTTAAAATGTGAAAAAGCGTGGGGGGGGCTGTTAATGTGTGACGGGAGTGGTGAGGTTGATTAGCAGACGAGGACTCTCCGACCACACGGCCGAGGCCGGGATGGTGCCAATCTGGCCACAGAGCACATTTAAATCTGCACCACACCGACAGAAAGCAATCAAAAAGGAAGAGATGCAGACAGAAAACACAAGCAAGGTCAGAGACTCCACAAAGCAGGCCATGTGTGAGTAGAACTGCACAGCTCCTGAGGACCTTGGGTGCTCCACACACAAGGGTGACACATGCCGTCTCGATGGGCTTTTGAAGGATTTAGCCTCTTCAGCCATGGTGCAATCTTTAATCTAATCCTGCACCTTATTTCAAAATCTCTCACTCTCGCCCTCCAACTGCAACTAGCTTCACAATCCTAACGCTGTAGCAGAAGATTAGACTTTCTTCTGGGAATGCAGTAAACATTTCCACAAATATAAAAATCGGGAAGGCATTGCACAATACAGTAATCAGCACCGAAAATGGATTCTGCTACTTATTTTTGCATAAATTCCCAACATGTGACAAAAAGTTTGTTTGAACCAATTGCTTCACACATTCCGGCATAGTCATTTTGACAGGCAATTCGCTACTGAATATAAAGAGCTCAGTGCAGAAAGACCCCCCACTTAAGCACACCAACAATTTACGGTTTGTGTTTAAACTTATTCAAATAAATGGCCTGTCTACAGACACATTTGTGTGGGCAGAGCTGCTTTTTCTCAAAATATAAGCTTGTTTCATGAACATTAAAGGATCAAGTGTATGAGGCAACATAGTGCTTTCAGACCATAAATTATGTTACTCAACAAATTATGTTTAGAGAATGACATTTGCCCCTGATGCTATACCGAAATGTGGCAGACTTTCAACACTCATTCAAACCAAACCCAAGTTTCATTTCCTCATAGTGTTTCTACATCCCTTCCAAGAACTAAGAAACGTTCACTAGAAGAACCCAATAAATACAGGCTATTACTGCTTTGGACAGATAAGCCATTGAATTTAAACACTCCAGCTACGACTGAAGTATGCACAGACAGGAAAGGTTTTAAGCTTACAAAGTTACAAAACTATGTAAACAGTCACAAAGTAATAATTTACCTTATGTGAAAGAAGGATATAACACACTGCATAAAAGAGAATATTAATTTCTTAATAAAATATTAGCATTCCATTAGATTCCATTTTTGGCCAGTGCACCATTAGATTTAAAGAAATAACCATGGCTTTGGGCATTGATTCTGCCAAAAGTAGATTGCAATGTGAATTGTTGAACACACAAATATTTAAAGTTCTTGGTATGTGCCATCAAATTCTCAAACAAATGACTTATTCTGAAGGTTTTGAAAGATGACAAACTATTAGTAGAGATGTTAAGAATTTTTTTCTTTTTTTTTTTTTTTTTTTTAAACATCAAGAAAGGGTGATCGTCCTACCTACAGAACAACGGTCACGGCTCAGGTGACATGGAAAGAGACCACGTGCTGCACAGCTGTCTGCCCTACTCCCAGCCAATCACTTTGCTTCTTTTTTTTTGCGGCAGGATGAGCGAACGCACAGACCGATACAGACATTCAAAAGCATCATGGGAAGGAGGAGGAGGGGATCAGAGGTGGAAGGATGGCCAAGCAGCTGCAGGGAGAAAGCCAGCAATCTAGAACAGCAGGTTATTCATTGTTTAGTAAACAGGGAAAGCCATTGAAATGCCCTATTTTCCAAATATCCCTTAATGATAACGCAAGTTGCATATGGGAAAAAAATATAATTCAAAAAATATTTAATACACTAATAAGCAGTGGTGTGCACAGAGAGGGGGGTGAGGAGCCACCAATAATCTGGATGGGATTTTGTCCCTCTTTATCTGTCATAAATGCAACATTTTTCCCCCCAATGTGCCCTTTTAAAATCTTTTCACCCCTGCACCCAAATGTCTGTACACGCTACTGCAGCTAGTAACTAGTACCAAGTCAGACTGGTGCAGAGAGTTTTACACTGTCATATATTCATAGCAAAGACTTTTCACTTCTCTGAAAGGTTGGCCCTATCATTGCATGACAAAGTAATCTGTCACTTTGCAGGAAAAAAAAAAAAATCTGAAAATTTTTTCTCCCTCCCATTTTAAGAGTGGCCTCTTTCTACCTGGCCCTAAATCTGTCCATATTATCTATCAGGCTCATTTCTAGGACCTCACCTCTTCCTGCGTTATCAACACATAGTAATATCCTCTCACTGCTATGGTCTGAAATGCAACTTGTGTTTTATGTTACAATGATAATTTAAAATGTATACCTTCTGTATAACTCTGCTTTCTAGAACAGAATCAAAATGTATTTGAAAATTCTCCTACGTCAGTGTTTTATTTTAACCAAGCACAGCAACTTACCCTATTAAAACCAGGTATGCCGGTAAGCTACCCTTCACATGATCTTAATAATAAAATCTTTAACTGTGATAATGTACATTCTGTTGCCAATAGGGATCTTGGATTAGTATTTCTAGCAATGTCCTTATGACCTCTGTCTTCCCAAATACTCATCATTGCCATGAATTAGAAAATCAGCTTTAAACTTTAAAGTTTTTTGGATGTATTCATAATCAATACAAACTTATTTTAGAGCTAAAATAAAATCAGCTTGGTCTGCCCAATATGTAAATAAAAAATTTGTGTCAGGTGGTTTTACACATTTGTAAGCTTAATGAGAGTGACAGACAAAAGGGATATTTGAATAACAGAGCAGTGTTCTGCATCTGGGTATGAAGTGAAGCAACCTAAAAACGTAACAGGAGACACAGCAAGAGAGACAAAGCACACTTGTGTTTTTTTTAGTGAAAAACGAAATCAACACGTTTAATAAAGCTTGGGTACCAAACTGCAATACAAATAACAAGCGTTCCAAACACCCACACGTTTTCTCATTTACAATTCCACTGATGCCTCCGAACAAAGGCAAGCAAAAAAAAAAAAAAATTATAATAATAATAAAAAAAAAAAAGGTAACAAATTAAAAGAGGACTCTAAAAAGAGCCAATGATATAGAACACGACCACACAAGAAGAGAGAGGTGGCAGGCTACGCTGCCAGAATCAAAGATGGCTGCTTTGGGGCAAGTGCGCCATCAGTGATGCCTGTGGCTATCATCTTTATTTTGGTAGGGGGGGGATGGGAGGGGACGGTTGGGGGGGTCTACCATCTTTCATGAATCTTTCATTAACTCTGTACATGGGGAGGTTTTGGTCTAGTAACCTTGATGGAATGAGTCCTCTGAGGAGTCGCTGAAGGAAGAGCGGGCCTCTGCCTCCTGCAGCAGCAGAGCAAAGTGCTTGTGTTTTGTCTTGAGGAGCGCCTCTTTGGACGCGAGCGTTCCCGACGCTGCGCTCCTCTTCGACGATGGGCGGCTCTTCTTGGACACCGCCCTGCGCAGGCCGGACCCTCGCCCCCCCCGGGGTCCCGGCCTGCCCAGCCTGGTACGGGGTGGCCACCCATCTTTCATTGATCCGTCGTTCTCCTCCGAGTCTGTATCTGTTTTCAAACCAGGGGGCCATACCAATAGGTTAGAACTCCACAGCATTACACATTATCCCTCTGGAACTACATCACTAAACCAAGGGAGGGGGAAAAGCCCCACCCACCACACACAACCAATCCTACATCCCCCCCAACACCACCCCCACCTCCACACTCCCCACACAACAACCACCCCCCACCCCAAGCCCCCAGGCACACACTACATTAACATAACTGGATGGATAACATAAATGGGATTAATGAATAACATAACTTAATTTACCCAGGGTGTGCCACTACAAAACCAGAAAGCGGTTTGTAATAAACAAAAGCAACAAACCTATGAGATTAAAACACCCCACCAACACACAGGGCTCTTCACAAACAGCCTGGCTATGCAAGATCAGCAGCATTGTGTCACGCCTCACAGCACAAACATCGGGTTTGCCACATTCACTGATCGGCCTTTTCAATTAAGGTTTCACTCATTCAGCAAACACGCTGGCGCTAATACCTCGTATTTCAGAAATTCGTTTTAATCTTCCTTCGTAACTGAAGCCTGACTGATTGAAGCGGGAATGTTTGAATATGGAAAGCCATTTCCTGGCTACATTCATAATTTATTATTATTCAAATTTTATGTTAATTAATCAGAAAAAGGATGTGACCGTGTTTTCGATCAACCGACCAGGCAATAAGCCCGACAGAAAGAACACAGAGGGCCCACGACACGTTAAATCTTAAAGCCAGCAGTAGCGGTGAGAAGGCTCATACTTACTATACGAGTAGCTGCTTAGCTCTGACCGCGCAGGAGAGTAGGTCGGCTTCAGCTGGCTCTTCACCTTCAGGCAGGGCTCCATGTTCTTTGTTTTAGCAGCCATCTTGTTTTTGCCTCCTTTGGAAGGCTTCTGAAAGAGTCCCAGGCCTTTGGAGCGGCTCTTGCCCTCACCCTCCTTGCCTTTCAACCCCACCTCGTGGAGCATGAGCCCTTTGGCTTTCCCTGAGGTCTCATCTGCAAACTGAAAGGGGGACTTGTGGAATTTACCCAGTTTGGTGAGGGACAAGGCCTTGTCCAGCTTGCTCGCCAGCTGCTCCTGCTCGCTCACCTTCTTCCTCTTGGTGCTCTTCATCTGCATCTGTCGGAGAACATGTCCGGTGAAATCATTTCACAGAAATCTTTAAAACCAGAGAATCTCATGCAGCCACAGAAACCATGTTTCTCAATGCAGCTTGCTATTTCCGTTGGAAAAAATGGCACAGAATATGCTAGCCATTTCATGAAACAACACCTCTTTAAGACCTTAAAAACAGCGAAACACATGCGGTGGCAATGGAGCACACTAACTTGTTGAGAGTAGCTGGATGATGCTTCGTGTTCACTCCAGCCCTTGCTTTTCCTCTTCACTTTCACAACTCCACTGTCCATCTCCTCGTCGTCGTCGAGGCTGGGTCCACGAAACCGTTTCCTCGCCCCTTCGCTAGTTTCGGAGTCTTCGGACAGAGGGCACTCCTGCCAAACCTAGGAGTATGGAGCGCTCTTTTAGGCATTCAGTTCAACGGCAATTCATACTAGATGTGTTGGTGCATTGAACAGCTTGAACAGTGCACTCACTTTCCACACTTGGAGTCGAGTTTTCCCACAGGCATGGAGAAAGGACACGCTCCATGCTTCCTCTTCCGGGGTCTTCCCGGTCCTCTCCGAGCCAAACTTCGGCTCTTCTCCTCCAGCTTCTCCCTGCATAACATGCCAGACCAGGACATTTAATGCATTCATGTAGTTACTGACTCCACTGCAGCCTGCATGAGGAAAACTAGAACCAGGCCTGAGGTAGTAGTGGATACTCTGTAGATTGTAGGTAAATGGCGACTGTAGTTGGGCTGTAGTTGACATTTTCTGAACAAATATCCTTATGTTAGGTCATAAGTGCCATCCTTTGTGCATTCAAAAAGGAGAGGATTCTTTTTCTTCCCCTCACATGGTAAGACT
This sequence comes from Albula goreensis, assembly GCA_022829145.1. Lineage (NCBI taxonomy): Eukaryota > Metazoa > Chordata > Actinopteri > Albuliformes > Albulidae > Albula > Albula goreensis. Next base: position 5,684,895 of record CM040748.1, on the reverse strand, counting down.
GAATATCCTTGTGTGGGTTCTGGGCTGCAACCGTACCATAAAGATGACAAGACAGTGCGCGAATGCAAGAATGCGCCTTCATCAGCACAGACAGAGTTAATAAAGACTATTTAATACAATTTGCGTTATAAATACGAAAATGTCATGAATATCAATGGCCACACATAGACAAACATTACCTAACTATATGTTACCTTGGGAACTACAGAGGTGGCCCAGTGCGTCTGAGATACATCCATGGTTGGGGTGAGGGGTGTGGTGTGGGGCGATGGCATTGGCTGGGGGGAGGTGGGGGGGGGTACTTACTCAGACTCCCGGTGCCTCTGCAGCTTCACCAGCTCCCTCTGCTTGTCCTTGTACCTCCTCTGCAGCTCGGCCAGCCTCATGCGATAGTCCAGCTCCAAGGTGTTCATCCTATCCATGGAGGACTTCATAGAGAACAGCTGGAGGAGAGAGGAGGAGGGATCAGCTGCATCCACACTCACTTCTCTAGGGGCCCACAACTGCACACTTAAGTAATCTTTACAGTACAATCATGGAATTTTTAATATATTATCATCTTTATGCATTGAGGGATTAATGAGGAGTTAGAATGCCCTCTACACATGGACAAATAATCTAAAATAAAAATAATATAAAATAAAAGGAACTGCAGCTGTTAGCTGGATTCGTACATCCATTCTGATAGCTTTTTTTTACTGCGGTCTGCAAAAAACACAAACAATCTGTAGTTTTACTCTCACACTCATATTTTGTTCTGAGGAAAATCCTTAAATCCTTAAAACAAAAGCTCCATGGGCTCCACAGACACATTGGGAGATTTACACAGAAAACCTCAAACATTTTGAGAATCAGTTTGTGGGGAAAAAACAGATTCAGCAGAGAAGCAATGATGCTTAAACTGGCTTCAAGAGAAATTCCAGTACCTATAACCTTACAATTTGCAATTTTGACAGTCGTTGAGAAATACAAACTCGTTAGGTATCACCTGTTAAACTTTAATTAACATCTCCATAAGCATTTTATCTCTCTAATGAGAAGTCAGAGGCATAACATTTCAATTCTAGTGCACTGCAGCTAACTCTCTGGAGGGTATGGGTTTTTTTTTTGTTGAACCAATTAAATGGCAAAAACACATTACAATAACAAAATACACAGGACATTCAGCCGGGAGGGGTGGGTGGGGGAGCATGGGGGTGGATTTCGGAGTCAGTTAGCTGCACAGATTTCATCTATTTACACACAGTCGGCATGAACCTGAGAATTGCCAGAGGCACTCGCTCATTCCTGCAGCTCCAGCTCATTTATATATGAACAGACCAAATGAATAAATAAGAACGGGGGAAAGTGCCCTCAAAGAGGGGTACAGCCAAAAGCACCTCCTTTCTCCACTTACCGATTCATCCTTCTTCTGCATCCAGCTATACTTCTTGTTGGGGTTGAGCTCTCGGGGGAGACGGATGGTGACGGCCGACGCACAGTCAATCGCCTCCAGCAGCACCTGTCTGCCAGCCAGCAGGAGGCTCTCCAGCCCACAATGCACCACACCTGCACAGATAAACAGACGCCGATCAGGAGCCTGTCGGATCAGAACGCACCTGCCTTGGCAACCAGCATGACTTTAACCAAAAGTGCAACTCCCTTGTGCCAAACGCCATTTAAAAGAGACCCAATCAGGAATCAAAGACACAGCAGTAATGTTTGCCTGATTTTCAACTTTACTGGCGGTAATTTGGACCGTATCAAAATAAGCTGCTCTACTGAAATTTTAAATTCTGATGAAATGTGTGGGGGAAAGAGAGGATTTCTGAGGTGGCATGGGATTTGAGCCCTCTCTGGGGAGCATACTCTGCATCTCGTTGCGGCGCCTCTCCTGTTCCAGCTCGGCGATCTCACTCAGCAGGGCGATTCCCTCGAGGGCGGAGGCCTCCAGGGGGAGGAGGCTGGTGGAGCTGCCTAAAACCCAGCCAGGGGTGCCAGGCACGGTGGGCAGGGAGCAGGCCTGAGGCAGCTCGCTGGCCGTCACCAAGGCCATCATCCCGGCCATGGGGTCGTCAGGCCGAATGTCCAGCTGGTCCATGGGAGGCAGGGCGACCGGTGGGAAGGGCGTGTACAGGGGCTGAGCCTCGCAGAGGGGTTCTGCAGAGTCCGAGCGCTCCTCCACCAACTCAGTCTCTGGATTCTCCAGGTCTGCCTCGCAGTGCGGGGACGGGGTTCGTGTTGGCTGCTGGAGACTGAAGACCTGAGCTTGGACTTCTCTGTGCTGTACAGGGAAATCAATGTCCCTTTCTGTGACACAGGAAGTCCCCTTCTGGATCTCTTCAACAGATGCCATCTCTGAAACCGATTCGGTCACCTGGTGCGGAGTTTGGCAGCTTTGGATGGACAACTCTTCAAGTTTCACCTTCCTTCGTTCCTCCGCTTCCCCCTCCTCTTCCTCGTGCGCTTTCTCCTGCAGGACCGCCCCTCTGGGGTGACCCTCCTGCTCAGAAATAGCATGGTGGTCCTGGCTGGCCATCGGTGGCAGAGCCATCCCAGAGTGCAGAGGTCCCAGACCGGCTGGGCCCAGGACCTCCTTGCTGTCCTCCAGGCCCGGCTCCTCCTTGAGCGCTGGTCCATCCTCCAGCGTCCGCCGGTCCCCGGACACCCGGGAAGGCTCAGCTGTGGCGGGGGAGAGCAGGCGCACCGCCTTGACGTCTGCCGAGGCGGCCAAGTGCTCCGAGGTCTCTGCGGGCAGCGGAACATCTGGCGCCAGCCCGTCAGCGTCGGCCGCGGCTGCCGGCTGGAGGAGGTAGGGGTAGTGGCTGCCGAACGGAGCGGTTATCGATTGGTAGGGGTAGCCAGGAGGAATTTCTGCCAAAAAAAGAGAAGAGAAAGCAGTTTTAGAGGCTTGGAGCGTTTATGCGTAAAGCAGAGGGGCTTTCAATGGGCTAAATCTCCCTGTGACAGAGTGACAAAACGATTAATCACGGGCTTACACTTCAGAAACACGGCTTTATGAAAGTTTCATGAGCCAAACAGCTCCGGAGCAGAGCTGCAAAGTACTCCCACGTACGCACACACAAGCACATTACTGCAAGCATGAAATTCTATTTATACTAAACATCCAAACATATAAAAATATGCATTTTTTCTTCCCCTTTAGATGTTCCTTCTGAATTCTGGGTAAATGTCAGGGGATCTATGTAAAACATAAGGAGGCTTGCATTAACAGTGGCTACTGCACTGGTGGGGCAGCTGGCACTATATAAAAGGTCTTTCTGTGGGATTATTCAAAAACCATTCATTAAGATTCCCTTCTGCAGCAAATCTGGACATTAAACATGCTGCTTATCCCTTGATAAATGCCCCGTATTAATTCTTCAGTTCCTGCTCTACACTGTGTCACTGTTAATCTTGGAAATGAAGTGAAAGACCGAATGTGGCTGTGACCAGGAAAACGGCCTTGCTCATACCGGGATATAAAGCTCGGAAGGATGGAGGAGGCTGACTCTGGATATCCAACTTTTTCTTCTCCATCTCTTCCACGGATTCTTCCTTGGGAGGGAGGGGTGGAGGCGGCGGAGGGGAGGCGGAGGCAGGGCTGAGGGGGTGGGCGGCTGGACTGGAGGAGCGCGAGTAGGACGGCCGGGGCAGCGGAGACTCCACCTTCTGCGGGGCCTCTGACTTGAGAGCGGCACCCGGGGACGGCAGGGGTGTGACGGGCACAGGCATCAGGGCCTTGGCGTAGGAGGTGGAGGGCGTTGGGGACCTGGAGGGCGGTTTTCGGGAATGCAGTGCTGGAGCAGAGGCGGCCGAGAAACCGGGCTTGGCGCCGTCGCTGCTTCTCTTGGCAGCTTTCTCTTCCAGCTCCGCTCTCTGCTCGCTCACCTTTAACCGCTCCTGTGGGCGAACGGTAGGGCACATCGTCAGGACAAAAACCTCTACGAGCGCTCCACATGGAAAAACGATCTCTTAGATATACAAAGAAGCCTGGAAAGGTCTACTCCGGCAGCTCTGCACGGTGGTCCATCCACGTTTTCATAACACTCGCATAAACCTCGAATTCTAAAACTTCAGCACGTCTCTTTAACAGCGACAAACACAGATGGTGAATATCTATCTTTAGGTGTTCAATGTCTCAATAGCTGAACATGATTTCAAACCATGACAACCAGCCTAAAATAATATATTAGAAATACAGAACATATGTTCCGTCAGTTGCCGGTATTACATCGATAAGGGGTTCTAGAAAAAAATACTTTAGATGTTCCCCATCTGTGAATGGTTTCTATGGGCAGCTGCCAGCTAAAAGCGGTAAAGAGAGATGCAAGCTTTTCATCAATCAAGCCACACGAGTGCCAACCACATCAAATAATCAAATCATCAGCTCCCTTTCCATGGGAGAAAAGAGAGACCACCACCATGCAACTGTGTGGAACGACGGCGGATGCCGATGGAGAGGCGCGGATGGACGCTCACCGCTAGCTGAGCGTTCCTCTGGAGCTCCATGACCTGGGCGGCCTGCTGCTGGATCATGTATAGTTCCTGCTGTCGAAGCAACTGCTGGTGGGAGAGGAGCTGCAGCTGGTGCGCGTGCTGGAGGGAGCTGCCCGTCGGCGGGAACATCGACGGCCACATCGGGGGGCCACGCTCCATCAGGTCCGCCCCTGCATGCAGAAAGTGGGTGGCCGTGGTGGGACACCCAAAACCATCAGCGCCAAGGAACGCACACAGTGTAGGGACGGGGCCTAGGCCACAAGGATGTGAAGGAGAAGGGGAGGGAGAAGAGGGAGTGGGGGGAACGGGAGGATAGCTACCGAAGTGCGGGAGGTGCTCGGTTGGGATGACCAGCAGCTGGCCTGACTGGGGGTCCCGGGCGAAGTGGTACGGAGAAGGGATGGAGCCGGGCAGGGTGGGGGGGTACCCTGGGGGCAAGCCTTGGTGGAGGGATGAGTGACCCAGCCCTAAGAAAAACAAGCAGAAAAAAGCATACATTCAGAGCTACTCTTGACACAACGCCATCTAGTGGGCTAACCACTTCCTCTGCCATTGCAGTGGTTCCCACCTTACAGCCAACTAAGTCCCTAGACAGCCATGACTCTAACATGTTGTATTGCCCCCATTTATTCTAATTCTAGAGTCACAATACACAAGTCAGGAATGTGTGAATTCTTTTCATCTGGTGTGCAAGTATTTGTTTTGCTTTCTGTCTAGACAGAAATCAGCACTTGCAGGAATTCTGAGAGTGGAGTTATTTTTTTTTGATTGCCATTATTTTTGCTCAGGGAATATGTACATGCTTGAGGAACGGTAAGTACAAATAATGAACGTTTTCCTAATATGTCTCTCCTGCTTTGCCACACAGATAGCTGGAAATCAGCAGACCAGGAGACCCAAAGCAAAATGAATCAATCAAGCAAAAGTAGCTATTAATGAAGTCTGTCACTGCAATAAGCCTTATGAAATCATCTTTATAAGGAGGAGGGGATATTACAAAATATATAGGCAAACATCCCAAAAGTATTGCCTTAGGACCGATTCTATTTAACAAGCAACTGTAAATCATCCCAACAAGAAAGACGTCCTTTTCCCTGTGATGTCTAGCTTCAATTCCGGAAGGCAATTACAGATGCTCCTTGAGATAACTATGACATCATTTAAAAGATCTGGCAACCAATCAGAGAGTCCCTGATCCAACTAACCAACAGCAGCATTCCATGACCATACATGGTCACGTTGGGGTGGGGGATAAGGTATCCTAACAATGATGATTAAATCTAGGGGATACGATCTGGGAGCCCACACCTGCGGTGGTTTGGGGGCGTGGTGGGGGTGTACTGAGGCCTACCGTAAGGGGATCCAGGGAGCCACAGGGAGGAGTTGCCTGTGCGGGGTATCCAGGGGTGAGGGGTGAGCTGGGAGGCGGGGTCCGTAGGCCACCGTCCAGAGGCCGCAAGGACCGGGCCCCCCGTCACCATCAGGTTGGGGTTCAAACCGCTGGAGGGCCCCATGGGAGGGTGCATTTGGGTGTACTCTGCTAGTTCCTTATTCTCTCTGCAAGTAAAACAGAATTCGAAAGGTTACTACAACTACGGCAGACAAACATGCCCAAAAACAGCCAACTGCAAGAGGAGGTCTTCCAGGTCCAATGCAATGATAACCGTTTAGAAACAAAACCAATCACTGTTAAATTACACAAATATGTTTATTACTACTTTATTACACAAACTATTTCACCCAACATACCACCAAAAAAATGTCCAGAGCATAGTGAACACGATCAAAAACAAGAGTACCAAAACTGAACTACATACAACTTATATATAGCACTTCAGAAAGTTCAGAAAGGAACTTATTAAATCAAGCTCAACTATCTGAAGGAGGTGAATGGTGAAAATGAGTCTGCATGAAAAATGACTGTTGAACAAGAACCCGTTTGGCCTTGGCTGCCTGGGAAACGATAAACTAGGGGACATCTCAGCGAAAAGGGCACTTACCGGTAAATTTACCCCACTGTTCATAAATGCAGTTACTCTAGGAGGAGGGACAGACCTACACCTTCCCACACTATGTTTACAGGAAGTAGACTGACTTGAAGTGCCTCTCAGGCAGTAAAGGCCAAACTGTGAACTTGGCTGTGGAAATCATTTAGGTATAGGCCCGAGAGCCTAGGTTTAAGCAGATATTGAATCAACTGAATATGCTGGTCGAAACTTAAAAAAAAAAAACATAGAAACCATGCATCTTCATCTAGTAGAGCATGTGATTTAATTCTGCCCATGGTTCCATCCTCTGATACCTTTCTGAACAACACAACGGCAAGACTATAACAAAAGGTTACCTTGCCTATTTGTGTACACACACACACACACACACACACACAAACACACACTCACACACACACACACACAAACTCTCTCTCTCTCAAACACACACACACACACACACACACACACACACACACACACACACACACACACACACACACACACACACACACACACACACACACACTCTCTCTCTCTCACTCCTCCACACACACACACACACAAACTCTCTCTCTCTCTCACACACACACACACACACACACACACAAACTCTCTCTCTCTCTCTCTCACACACACACACACACACACACACACACACACACACACACACACACACACACAAAATGCAATGTATTGACAAACCATCATCCTAATTATCTGGGAACCAACAACACGAGTTTGCTTGTCTCTGAATTCTGCCTTGCAAGTATACTGGAGAGGGAATGTTAAAAGCAAGTCCCTGCTGAGAAGGAACCAGTCCTTTTATTAGATGCCAATTTCCACAGTAGGGGAGTTTGGGTTTCACTGCCTCTTTCAATGAATGCAACGCTTCGGAAAAAGGCTTCCTATGCGCTCAGGAAGTACTTATAAATCCATCTGCACTTAAGAGACATATACACGGAGAATAATGAAATAAGCTGCATGGTTAGGGCTGCGTTTACAGTAGAGATTTCTTCAAAAGGTGTTTTCAGTGAATGGGACCATTTTCATAATGCGATCCAATTCATTAACTGGTTTTTCCCCCGTTGCAGTTCTAGTCACTTTTTTCCACGCCTCATTTAAGATTCAAGGCCTGTTTCTTTCTGGCAAGCCTTGACATTCCCTTATGAGCGTCTCACAATAGCCAACCGTTTCTGAAGGCAAGTCTCACCACAGGCATTTGGGGATTTGTTTATATGCTGTGAAGGCCCGCCCACACTGAAGCAAGGCCTGCGCTACTTATGGGAACTGAGAGATCTTCTAACGAGTAACCTTCAAAGGACACACATCCCTACCTCTTTATCAGCCCTTATCTCCAGTCTCCACACAACGGAAGGAAAAATAAATCTCTCAATGGCGTCGTAGTCCCTACACCTTTTCGAGAAAATTAGGAATAGAATTTTTTTTTTTGTAATGGAATCATTGTTCTTCTGCCTCGTGTGAGTTGGTACAGACTTCTAGGCCAAAGGCCACTAAATCAAAGCTTTCAGGCTTCATTGTTCACACACAAAAGGCCCTGCTTTAATCTTGAGAATGTGAAAACACATCATGAACACAGACGCAACTATGCAAAATAACACCAACATAACTTCTGGTCCCCCTCCGATTTCAGAGTAGTCATGGTTCCCCTTCTGTAAGATTACACACATTACAGGGAAGCTGTTTATTACCAAATACCCTATTATGGAAATCACTCACAGGGTGTGTGAGGCAAGATTCATTTATTACATCTTATCTTCTGTTATTCTCATTTTTTTGCCTTGTAGGTCTGTCCCTGCATGCTTTCTCTTGTGTCTGGCAAAACATTATTGATGCATATGATTTCATTAACGAGGCCAATGTGATTTTAAACCAAAGGTACTCTCTGAGGAAAACCAGAACCGTCTCCCACAAAGAGGATTAAATCTGTGTTTTGTGGAACAAAAGCGGAGGCTGACATTTCACCAAAATAAAAAAAGCTCCGTCTTTTTTTCTGATCAGCTGTACAAAATAAACAGAAGTTGAAGGGCAGAGAGGACCCGGCAGTCCCTTGGGGTCGGTTACAGAGCCTTCATGACAAGACACCTGCATGACATTAGGGCGTGGGATGACAAAGAGACTCTGTGTGTTTAGGGGAGTAAGCAGAAAAGGTCAAGCTTGTTCCGGTTTGTTAGGACAGAGAATACTGGGGCGTTCTGCAGGGGAGAGCTTTCGGTGTTCACTGGCCTGAATGTGAGCGTGTCATTATGCAGTCTAGCTGCAGCAATTAAACAGCAGGTAAGGTCTCTTTCCCTTACCTCAGCAGCTTCTCCTGCTCACGCTCCAGACGCCCCGTCAGGAGACGGTCCTCACGGTGATGACCACGGTCATCCCTGCGGTCATCCTCCGGACGGCCTGGACCTAGGGAGAAAAGGGGGGGGGAGCAGGTGGACGGGCATAAAAGGGGAACAGGGGATGGGGGAGGTGGGTGTTAACTGGAGGTAACTGAGGCAGAACCAAATGTGTCTTTTTGCAATTTAAAAAAAAAAAAAAAAAAAAGGGACTAAAACCACACCATTAGTTCACTGGAACCGGACGACACGGCTCACACTCCCATTACATTGTCATTATTTTGACTACATTAGGGAGGAAAGGACTCTGCTAATGAAGCATGTGCTGGCTGCTCAGACAAAAGCACTGCCTCAGAGGAACAGGATCCATTAGACCATCCCACTCACGGACCCCCCTTCCCGATTCCCAACACCTCAGCCCCATCTAGCTGTGACACTCCATGGCAACAGGACGCGATTCTTGCTTGCTGGACCGACACCAAGCCATACTCTCCCTTAAGGCTGTGGCCACCATTTTTCGAATGATTGTCACCCCGTTCGTTTTGTTGGAATACCATTTGCTCGTGTCAGTTATTATACTTGCATGTTAAAAAACAACACTGCCAGAGATGCAAGTCTGGGTGACAGTTCTGTTTCAAAACAGCGTGGCAAAAACAGGTGTTAAAACAGGCCCACCAATTCACTACAATTTTTCTGCTCTTCTGTCAATACTCTCCATTCACATTAAGTGAGATGCATCAAATTGGGTCTCGATTACTGGATTGCTGCAAAAGCAAGGGGGAACCAGCGAGCACGAGCACTGTTAACCTCTCAGCCCTTTCAATCTGGCTATGAGGATATTTCTTTATCAGGTTTCAAAAAAGCAAGTTGGAGGTCATGCTACTGACATCCAGAAAAATATGAAGCATGGCGTGTGCAGATGAGAGGAGCCACACGATTTACAAATCGTGACCTAATAAACCCCATGCCTCGTTTGCACGGACGAGGAAAAACGACAGAGGACAACGTGGCCGTTCTGCTCTGAAGGCATACGGCACGTGTCATTTCCTACTTCAGACATTGGGAAATGTTAAAGGCCATGAGCACTTGTGCACAGAGTGATGCTCGTCTTCAAGGTTCCCATGCTAACAGTAGTTACAGGCAATACGATGCTGAAGAGCCATTTATCGCAAGCATATTTAACCTTTCGGCATTGGCAAAACACACACACACACACACACACCTACACACACCTACACACCTACACACACACACCCACACACACACACAGCCGTTTTGTCTTCTCTCTGAGCACATTTTTGTTTCCGTACACCTTCGTAGGCGATGAGAGAGAGCATACAGATCTCAATCATCAATGCTCGGGAGAGAAGGGTTCAGCCCTGTTTCCTAGGTTACCAAAACCCACTGCTAAATACCAGCCTTTTACTCCACAAACACTACAGATTAGTCATCTAAAGCTTGCTTTCTATTTTTTAAATACTCTGTAAATGTGAACGCGCCCCTCTCCGCGCAGGCAGGCTAATGTTATTGCTACAATCCCCTGGCAAACAGTGGGAAATAAATGAATACTTTTCTCAGTCTCACCCAAGGCTGATTCTATTGCTTGGCAACAAACCGAAAGGCCTATTAGAATTCTGTCCTTGTTTTGCAGCTTTTAGTTCTGCTCAGTAAATTACATTTAATGCAGGCAGGCAGGCAGTGTCTTAGTCAGTGAAAGGCTTAACAAACTGTTCCTCCACACCATCAGGGAGGACGGTGGGCGATGGAGGCCCTAGCAACGGCTAACCCGCGCGGACAAAGGTTTGGGACTGCACGTCCTACAAGTAGTCCGGATTGATGAATGACCACACAGCTGCTCAGAGGAAAGAAAAGGAATGTGTTACTGTTTTCTCCACTCCCATGGTGTTGCCAATCAACTTTTTTTTTGTCAACACCAAGGGCACATCTAGTGGGAAACTACAGCAGTCACATGACTTGGCCACTGTGAAGTGGGGTGGAAATCTGGAGTGTACTGCACTTGGCGAAAGAGGGCCAAGTCTTGTCAGGCCCTCAAAAGAACTCGTGTGGCTCGACAACACAAGGTGAAAATAGCAAATCCTGCTGGTGCCAGCGCAAGCTCCTCTAAAGCAGCCGCAAACATTTCACAGACGACAATAAAAGTTGTTTCTATAAATATAATTATTTAAAATAACCCTCTCGGCTCTGTGAGGTATTCTGTCGGCTCACCTTTGATGCTGCCCAGGGGGAGGGGCCTGTCCCTGTCGGCGAGGCTGGAGGCGAGTTTGGTGCCGCTGTCCCTCTGACGCGCCACGGCCACCGCGATCCCCACTGGCGGGTGCCGGACCTCGACCTCCCCCTGGGGGCCGATGCTCTCCCGGCCGAACGACTTTGCACTCTCCGGACGCTCGGGGTCCCTCTTCAGTTGCTTCCCGGGCTGCTGGGGCAAAGAATGCTGGGATTTGGAGTTCCCGGGCTGGCCGGCTTCAGGCTTCATGTTGCCCAGGCCACCGAAGGGACTCCGGAGGCCAGAGCCGTGCCTGGAGGAAGAGTCCTTAGTGAAGCTGCCGCTGTACTTGATCAGGCTCTGCATGGCGGAGACCTCTCCAGAGTGGGCCCCAGAGTGTAGGCCCTCCCCGCTCCCCCTGGAGGGGCCCCCAGCCCCTGGCCTGTGGAGGCCAGAGGAGTCGAGGTACATGCCCTTCCCGTCCTCCTCGACCCGGTTTCCGTGCCCGTGCTGGGCCGCCAGAGCCGCCATGTGGCTGGTGGCGTAGTTTCCCATCTGGAAGGGCTTCCATTTGGGCTCGGACGGGGCGGAGCTCTTTAGAGGGTGCTGCTCCATGTGGACCCTGGGGGGGTCTACGCCGTTGTACATTCTCCCAGAGTCCCGTGCAGAAGCTCTCTGAATCCGGTCCTGTTCCTGGCCGCGAGAGTCCGTTTCCAGCCCGATTTTTAGCATTTCTTTGGACGTGGTGCTGGTTAAGACATAGTCTCTGGAGTCCGGGCTGTGGCCTGGTTTCCCCGGGTACGTTTCTGAGGGCGGAGGCCGCTTAATGGCCAGAGAGTTCGACCTGATAACGGACCCCTCTTCCCTGAACAGCTCCACTCTCTTGGCGTCGCTGTGAGACTCATGAACATGAGGAGGCCACGTGGGATCCGACAAGGTCCTCTCCCCGCCCACCTGCAGGACCCCGGATCGACCGCAGTCTTTTTCCCTGTTTTTCTCGTTTTTGTTGTCCCGAGCCTGCGAGGCTATCTGTATTGGCCCGTTCCTCTCGTCATAAACCTCGACAGAAGGCACGAACGTGGGTGCGATCACTTTGTGCTCCCTCCCGGGCTCCTTGGCCGGGGAGTAGAGGGGGTACAGGCTGGACGGTGGCATGTGATGAGAGGGATTGTACGCGCCGCAGTTAACCAGCCTGGGAGGAAGCTGCGCCGTGCCACCGTGAGGGGAGGGGCAACTACAGGAAACGTGTAAAGTGCCGACTGACGTCACCACGGAGTCGCATTTCTTGGACTTGTCCGTGTGGACGTGGGCCCCCGGCCGCATATTCTCGTCGTGGAGGAGGTCTTTGGCGCACCTCTCCCGCTCACCGCCTTCATACCGCAGCGAGATGCCGCTGCCCCCGCCCCCGCCACCACCGCTGTTGCAGTTGGCGAGCGAGGATGTCTGCAAAGGGTTCTTTGACTTTGGCTCCATGGCGCCCCCGCTGGGCGAATGGTCGTGGTGGAAAGGCGACGTGCGCTCTCCACTTTTGAGAGGCCTGTCCGGCCCGGCCAATCTCCGCTCGCCCTCTACTTTCATCTCCTGGGTGAGGTCCACCACGCTCCGGGGTCTGGCCTCCTCCTTGGGCCTGTCCCTCTCCCTCTCCCTGTCCCTCTCCCTGTCCCTGTCCCTCTCCCTCTCCCTGTCTTTGCGGGGCAGAGGCTGGGGAGGGTCGCTCTTGTATAGCTTCTCCCTACTGGCTTCCTTGGCGTTATCCTTTGGGCCTCTGGGATGGGGCGGGGCCTCCTTCTCCCTCGGCGGGGCGACACCAACGCCGGGCACGTGGGAGGCAGAGGTCCTGGAGATGGACGGCTGGGAATGCAAGGCCGACTGCCCAGCGTGGCCAGGGAGGTAATAACCCTCTGCAAAACAAAACCATAAGACACATCAATATAGATGGCTCATGCAGACAGAGCTAGCTTATTGCTACCAGATTCAATGGAAAGAAAAACAAATGCAGGGGAAGGTTGCATTCATTGTGCATTCAGCTCTTTACCCCCATACTTAAGCCTCCACTCTCAAAGGCTCATTCTCTCTCAGCATGAGTGCACAGAGCCACCTGATAATACATAATACCCATGAGCTTGATCTGCTCTACTTTGTTTCTCTTTTTATTTGGGAGAACTAAAGTTGCGTCTACTTTAATAACTTGCAGCAAGACTTAAAAAAAAAAAAAAAAAAAAAAAAAAAAAAAAAAGTTTTGGGCCTTAGGCATGGAGTTATTAAAAAAAATCATACACTGTGACAAAAAGTTTCAACAGTCGCAACAAAAAAAAAAAAAACAAAAACAGTCATAATACATGACATGAACAGTCAAGAACTATATACACACTCACTCACTTCTTTGGTCATTCGCTCTCTCACACACCCACTCACTCCCTCCCTCTCTCTCTCTCTCTCTCTCTAACACTAACTCCCTCTCTCTCTCTCACACACTCACTCCCTCTCTCTCTCTCTCACACACACACTCACTCCCTCTCTCTCTCTCACACTCCCTCCCTCTCTCTCTCTCTCACACTCCCTCCCTCTCTCCCTCTCAGCACTTGCCCGCTCATAAGGTATAGGCCTAATAAAAAGCTGGAGTAATTAAAAGCTGAGAGGGTGGACAGAAAAATCAATACGATGATAATAATCAAAAAGATAGCTGCGGACTCCCATCTGTTCTGTTGACCGACGAAAACATATGTTTGAGCAGCATCACATGCTCCAGTTATTCTCAATGAGAGCGCTTTACTGCGGCCCAGCTTCCCTCTTCATTATCTGAGCTGTGGGAGGCGCAGTCAGCGTCCATACCACACACACCCACACTGCAGTCTCTGCTCCCGAAGCCCCGGGATCAGCCATGTCCCTCCCTGTGGGGCGGACACCATCTGCGGCCAAGTTCACCAATTTACTAATTAAAAGGTCATTTTTTTTCTTCCAAGTCACAAATAAAATAAACACAAACATCGGACAGCTGGAGAACCTGAGAACGCTGTTGGGAAGTGCGCTGGCTGGAATTACTGTATGAGGACTTTCTGAAAACAGACTCTCAGCCTGTGAGCCAACATGGTGAATTTCACATCTCCTGGTCAGTAAATGTGTACAACCCGGCACAAGTTACTTAACTCTCTTACAGTGTCACTTAGAGGTGGTTTCATAGGTCTCTCTGTGGGGTCTGCATGGGGGTGCTTTATGGTTTGAGACAGCAGTGCAAATGAAAAGGGAGGATGTGGTGTGGAGTGTGTGTGAGTGTGTGTATGCGCATGTGCGTGTGTGCGTGTGTGTGTGTGTGTGTGTGTGTGTGTGTGTGTGAGTGAGTGAGTGAGTGAGTGAGTGAGTGAGTGAGTGAGTGTGTGTGTGTGTGTGCATGCGTGCGAGGTGTGCGTGTGCATGTGTGTGTGTGTGTGTGTGTGTGTGAGAGTGTATGTGTGTGAGAGTGTATGTGTGTGTGTGGGCATGTGTGCAAGGTGTGCGTGTGTGTGTGAGTGAGTGAGTGAGTGTGTGTGTGTGTGTGTGTGTGCGCGTGTGTGTGTGCGAGGTGTGCGTGTGTGTGAGTGAGTGTGAGTGTATGTGTGTATGTGTGTGTGTGTGTGTGCGTGTGTGTGTGAGTGAGTGAGTGAGTGAGTGAGTGAGTGAGTGAGTGAGTGAGTGAGTGAGTGTGTGTGTGTATGTGTGTGTATGTGTGTGCGTGTGTGTGTGTGTGAGAAAGATAAGGGTGGGTACTGACCTTTCTGGGAGTCGAAGAGCGCGTGCTGGCTGAGCTGGGTGAGGAGGGGGCTGCCACTGCTTGGGTGCTCCATGTGCCCCAGCGGGATGTAGGGGCTGGGGTACAGACTGCTGGGCAGGTGGGGGAAACCTGGGGCAAACAAAGAGAACACTGTGTCAGACCAGCCATCTTACCCACCCACCTGGATATATGTCATACTCTACAGTAAACCCATGTTTCCTCCAATAGTCTCCAGAACTGAACCGACCAGTCACGGTCAGAAAAATTATTAACAGTGCTTCTCCTCCTTCTCCTGCAGACCTGGCCCCATGCCACAAAAAAAAGAATTCAGCCTCCCAGAATATTTAACATTTAAGATTATGCGTCTTTTCAATTTAAACGTTTACTGGATTACTATTCGATCTTTTTCGGTGAAACAGTTTGTCTGAAATCCAGACAAGAAGTACACAAGTAATAAGAGAGACAGTCCTCTTTAAATAAGCAACTCGAGCATAATTTAATCATTATGGCTGAAACGAAGAAGAGCAGACTTAGCTGCAGGAAAAAGTTCGAAGTTTAAAGAGAGATCCCTGTTTATGGACAGATATAGATGTGGCATAGGATTTGAGCATTTGGTGACATATCCCCTTACGGACCATGAGTGAAAAAAAAAACGGAACTCGAAATTTATTTACTCATAACTGCTAAAAATGAGGAAGATTGACTTCAGTACAGGAAATGGTTTAGAGTTTAAGGAAAGGAGGTCTTTGCTTTATGGACGGATACAGATGTGGCAGAGGATTTTATGCAAACATGAAAAACGTTTTTTTTTTTTTTTTTTTTTTTTTTTTTTTTTTAAAAAGGAGCTCTCATGTTATTTAATCTTTGAGGCTGAAATGAGGAAGATGGACCTAGGAGCAGGAAAGGGTTTAGAGTGTAAAGAGACAGTGTCCTGAGGCACTGAAAGGGGGGGGGAGGGGAATGAGATGACCCCAGTGCAAATTAAGCACTACCTGACAAAAGGGCAGCACCATCCATCAGCTGCTCAGACCACAGGACTGAGAACGAGCCTCCCTTTGCAGCTGCATGACGACTGACACATGAAATATTTGTTTTTGAGAGCCACTGTATTCTGAGCATGCAATAACAACGCTGGCGAGGACCTCGGGCGGGCTCAGCAGGTTCCAGAAGGTCACCGGGCTGTCATGACGGCTAACGAAACAGGCGCATTAAAAAGAGGGGTGGCCACCAGTCACTGGAGAACCCTGTCCGCCCAGCCCAAAAAAAGAACTTCAAAAGCTACAGAAAGATCCCATACACGCTCCCGGTTTTATTTTAACGCCGGCGCTGTCCTCGTGTGCACGCGGCGATAATGTGCTTGGCACTGAGATCTCAATGTTTGTGGGTTCCCCGGCCTGGGAGCTGCGAACAGCCGAATCAAAGGAGGGCTTTGAGAGAAAGGTCAAGCACTCATCATGGCTGATTCCCTGTATATATAACAGTCAAGAGCTTCAATGCTGGGCCCAAGATATAATTCCCCAACACAGAGCAATATGCCAGCAAGGCAAACTGTACCATGCTACTTCAAAAATAAATAAATAATAAATAAATAATAGGTATTGCACAATGAATGATGATATGAAAATGTCTTTTCAAAACTAATATTTACAATTTGACAACTACAAGCCAGTTGCTAATAGACTGGATAACTAGCAGGCTGGATAGTTACTGATTCCTCCATGAGTTGTAAAAACGGTGACAGATGAAAGCGGCAGTAGCTATTTTAAGGCTCTTTCATCCACGTCCAGGCTTAGCAGGGAGCTCTCCTGATTAGTGAACTGTCCATTTGTATCTGCATGTTATACTTTAATGTGATTTTTCTTTTTAAAAGCAGAGAAGCCTCAACTAGCGAAGCAGTTGACGGGTGCAATGTGTTCCTAATGCTACCAAATTAAAGGTAAATGTTGACAATTTGAGATTGTTTTGGCTTTTTCTTTCCAATTAAGAGAACCACTCTGAACCATCTTTAGACACCTATATGATTCTTGTAGAAGTACAGTAATGATTCATTGGAAATTTATAACAAACCCTAACAGTGTCAACACTTTTAATGACTATTATGATGATAATTATATCCTATGAGTAATCTGAATACATTTTAATCATATTTCTGCAAGTTTGTTATTTACAGGACATTGTCTCATGATGTGTATTGCATTGTAACTTCTGTTCCAATAAACGTCAGAGTTCGGTAAATTGTTTCACCCATTACAAGCTGCTAGTTTTTAAAAAAATTAATAAATAAATGATGTGACTACAATCTATGGCTGATCCAAGCTGTTGAAGCAGAGAGAGACCAGCTAAAGACCAGCTCGAATTATTCTCATCTATCTGAAGGTCAAGTGCTCGTTTAACACATTTATCAAACAGCTACCGCTTTCGATATGTGCGTGACATGTACATGGGTATTTTATGTCCCTGTCTCGCCACGTGGAAGTAGCATGTTGGAGAAGCTAATACGAGCAGATCACATAACGGCTGCGGTGATCATCAGCTGTAATTTAACCATTCGGTCGTCATGACAAATATAGACCCGGCGCATCACAGTCAAGCTGCAATTCAGTCACACTTTATGGTGCAATTTCATTATCTGAATCACCCTGCATCCAACGCGCATTTTAACCTTAATCAATGTGTTAGTGATTTGTGTTTCCTCGCAGAATCGAGTGCGCTGCCATCGGAGTAAACGTAAACCTGCTCCCCAAGTACACAAGCTAGTGAAGTGTGACAGCACAGTCCATGTCTCCCCTCCTTGGCGTTTTACATTAACTGCACAGTCGCCATTCTAGGACACCACTCTCAATTTGAACATGACTTAATATTCATTTAGGCAACATCCCCTGAAAAGCAGTGGAATCTCTCATCGCATGATAGACACACACACACACACACAAACACACCCACACATATACACACACACACACACACACACACACACACACACACACACACACACACACACACACACACGCACACGAACACACAAACACACACACGCACGCACGCACGCACAAACACACATACACACACACAAACACACCCACACATATAAACACACACACACACACACACACACACACACACACACACACACACACACACACACACACACACACATTTGAACAGATACGATGGAAAGTGTTGTGCTGACAGGGCCAGGCCTGAGGATAAGGCCTGATGGTGTCAGGGAAGGGAATATTTCTCATCATTGTTCTGGTGCCAGATTCTCCTCGTTTACTTTCACATCTATATTACTGGAGCTTCCCACAAATTAAATTGTCTGTCAAGGGCGACCGATAAGAGACAAGAGATGCCTTGACAAAGTGGTGGAAGGAAGGCACTGGCAGGGCCAAAGGTCAGAGGTCAAGATATCTTAATGAGTGTTACCAGAGGTCAGTGGGGCAGTTTACCACTGGCTAATAAAGCAAAACAAAGAAAGAATAGAAAAACACAACCACCAGGCGAACTCTGATTGAGATGATTGGAAATGCTGTCCTGTGAGATGTGTGACACATTTCAAACATAGTCCTTTTACAACTCTACAAAAACTCAGGCAAATTCATTGAAGAGATTTTCGCGTATCACGCATTTAACCACCAAGCAAAACGCAAACACGCAGTGCTTAACAGGGAAGCAAATAGCTAAACGCATACATATTCAGTCCCAAGACGGTCGTTTATATAGTTGTGGAAAATTATCTTTATGACTCACAACAGCAACTCTCAAAGACAGATCCAAATTATTTTTCTGCCTCTGAAGTATTTTGTCATTGATATTTACCAAAACACATGGGGCCGTTTCTGCTTATCTTTTTAATGAAACAAAATGGATTCCGGACATAAAATCCTGCCCTGAAAGCGTCATCAATAACAATAATAAAAACAGAAATGCTTTATAGCCTGTTGGAGGTCTTTTCTTTATGGACGGATGCAGATGTGGGTAAGGATTTTCTAGACAGCCAGCGTTTAATGGCTCACCAACAAAAACCTTATGCGCCGCGCAGTGTGGACGCACAACCTCCCCCCCATATGAAACGCGAGCGTCGCGCTATTGACGGCACTATGACATCCGATTCTGCGGAATGCTCCGTAACCGTCAGGGATCCCTACGGACTTATCCCAGAGGAATGGAGGAACCTGCTCCCCAGTATCCAGAGACATCTGTTTGGTCAGGAAGCTGTTGAACTCTGCTACTAATTTTTTTTTTCTAGGGAGGGACTTCCAGCTAATGGGGGCGGGGGGGTGTTGGGTTTGAGTGAATAACTACGTAGATATTGAGTGGGTGAGATGAAAGGGAGAGCTCAGCTGTGAACGAGGTCTGACACATAAACTCAGTGCTTAAAAGGGCCCATTTCATCTGTTAATCTGTTCAAGTTACTTCTCTTCCTGGTTAGATACCGTAATATATCGCAGCATGTAATAACAAGCAAAAAGCACATTTCTTTAGGTTGCCCATAAATGATCACACACATCAATGATACAACACTTCTGAATAAAGTTTAGAAATGTGTAATAAATGACTTGCTGCTCGTTTCAATCAGAAACACGGTTGATGATTTCCCTCTACTTTGCTAAATGGCAGTGAGTCATGCTATGAAAAAGCTTAAAGCGCATCAACCCATCAGTTTTGCTCTTCAAGCACAGACATCCCCAAAAACATTTAACACATACAGTGGGGAAATGACATAGAATCAGGATCACTTTACTGCTAATGTTTTACAGGAGGATCCTGACTCATACACCAGATTAATAACACAGGGATATCTTATCCCAGGGTTTGAATGGTGGCATAAAAGAATATCTAACTGCACGTTATCAGTTCAACCACTTCACCTTTACAGGCTCTTGGCATTAGCTTGACAGCTCAAAACTCCAAAGCTATTTGTGATATGAAACAAAATAGCTTACTGAATTCAAACTCAAACTCCAAATGCATTTTAAAATAGTGCCACGATTCATAGGGACGGAAAGGCGTCTCCACAATGAGCCCAGCGATGAATACTTACAGGCAGGAGCCGCTCTCTAAATGAGAGGGACATCAAATCACAGCTAATCTCGGTTTCTCTTATGCAATAAAGTAAGCAAATGTCAACTTCAGCAATTTTCGGGAGGATAATTAGTTTTAGCTGCCCATTGGCCTCTATGGCACTCCAACCTTTAGAGATATGTAGAGAAACGTCCTGGCCCATTCCCCACACCCGATAAAGACCATCGCAAGACGATGATGGGGTGGAAAAAGAGAAGAGGGGAGGGGAAAAAAAAAAAAGAAAGAATATAATCCACCAAACAGATTAAGGGTTTAAGCTGGTGTGACTGTGAACTGAGAAGATATACAGGCCTGCCTCTCAGTGCATACAAGAGTGATTTAACCTACCAATTCTCCAGGGAGCTATTATGGAGGACGGGATAAGGTTACAGTAAAGCGATGCAGATAGTACAGAAATTTGCGCTTTGAAAAGGGTAATTTCACAGTTAACTTTTCCAAGTGGAACTATCTGAATGGGGCAATTAACATTCAAAGAACAGGACGTTTGGAATGTATTTTACATACCGTCACTAAGTGCACTGGAAACGATAGGGAACCATGGCTAATGTATGAAATTTCAGCGGACCGCGTCACCTCCGCACCCTGGTCCAACCCAAAACCCCCCACCCCTGCCCCCGCCCAGATTCCAACCCCCTACCCACTGAAAGTCCAACCGATGCGATTTCTCAATCTGGTCCTCAAAGGTTGGAGACATTGGAACCTGTGACGTGGGCAGAGGGGAAATTCTCGCCCACCTTTGCTGGGAAAGGTCACACATTGGGGGGGGGAGGGGTCCAAGCAAGAGCCCTGGTGAGAGGGCAGGGCCGGGAGCCTGACATGTCACAGATCATTAGTTCCTACCCCTGCCGTCCCTCGTCAAACAGACACGGGAGAGAAGATGCCCCCGCCCCCCCCCCCTCCCCCAAAGAGACTGGCATAGGTCCATCCTGCCTCATCTCCCTTAGCACCCAATCAGCCCCCCCATCCCATCCCATCCCGATCACCACACAGGTCCCAGGGAGCCCACACCCACCCAGCTGGCTCAGACTACAGAGGACGAGCACCACACGTGGCCGGTCAACTCTCCTCCACTGCAGTTCAGAAGGGCGCAGAAATATAGGTTACATTAAAAAGGGTTGCACTTCTATTTTTAACGTTATTTCTACAGTTACACCGAGGCAATGAATGCTATCCTATATTTCTACCCCTCAACCTGCCCCCCCCAACCCCCAACCCCCTTTCTCCCATCCATCGCCACCCCCTCCCCCCCACTCTTTAAACAACGCTCCCGGTCGCATGCTTTCCAACCTATCAACAAAGCCTGAGAAAAAAAAAAAAAAAAAAAAAAAAAAAAAAAAACGCTAGGCTGGGGCTGAACTTTCCCCTCTGATTGGAAACACATGTGTAACAAGAGTAGCTGGCAGAGGAGCGTGCAGAAGTGTGGACGGTAACGTGCAAATCCACATCAATCACACGCCTTAGGGGGGTGTGTGGAGAGAGAGAGAGGGAGGGAGAGCACTCCGCCCGCTGCCAAACTCCAGGGGTCAAAGGTGAGTGTCACAGACCATTAATAGATCTGAATAAAAGGACTTTTCAAACCCACCAATGACCACTTTTCACTCTATTCAGTCATTCTATACGAGCAAAAGACATGGCAAACGTGAATTCTGGGGAGGGGAGGGGGGGGGGTGTTCTTTACATTGTTACAAAAATCCTGACAGATAGACCATGGAAGAAAAAAAGAAAACATTGGGACCAAGACGGGGTCTGATGCAGTAGGAGTACAAAACTGTTTTCATTAACATGCACAGAAGCCACTTATTTTAAACTCAACTATTCCTAGAGGGATGCAGTTGCACAAAGACAAGAGATCCAGTGTTTTGACATTCACCTGAGTCGTTTTCCAAGTCTCTAGAATGTAGGATTAACAACTAAAAAAAAACAAAGGAATACTTGAATAATGTCGCTCCCAAGTACTTTTCCTAATAACAAGACACCAGATTCACAAGTTAAGTTCTACAAACCGAGGATTCAATTGTTTTACGCTTCGGTTTTAAAAATAGCTACACTCCACATGGTGCTCTTCCCTTTAGTTTTTATCAGAACCAGGTGCGTCCTTGAGAACAAACACGCGCGTTCAAATATTTTCACAGGCAACAGAGACCGAGTACACCTCAATGCCAGCGATTCATCACACTTCTATACTGGTAGAGCTGAAAAACAGCTTTGAAAAACTATGACAGAGAGATTTGTCAGGAATTCACCCCAATCACTCTCTTCAGCAACAGCAACAAAAAGGCTCTGTGTGCACCAGGCCCTCCCATAAGCCAACCTGATGAAATATACATCCACGCTGTGACTGAGGCAAGGATATCGTTTTGGTTTTTGGGTTTTTTGTTTTTTTTTTTTTTTGTGCTGGAAGTTTTTTGAGGGCTCTAATTGATGCCGTACGAATCTGAACAAATTGCCGAGACTGCTGCTTCTTTATCCCCCCCACCCTCGTTTTGAAGTAGTTTCCAAAACCCAGAGGATTCGATGGAAGATTACAGGCCGAGAGGGGATGCTTCGGCTGGCGCCCCACCCTGTGACAGCCGTGGCCCCCGCAGCTGTCATCATCCCCCACAACCAACCGCCCCACCCCGCCCCTCCAAAACCCTGATCAACCTTCAGCGGCGGTGTAAAAACCTCCTTACAACAGATGCCAAGAGACCTGCGGCTCTATAATTACAGCATTGCTGAGTTACGGGACAGGAAGGCGGAGAGAGCTGCATGGGCCTCAGGAACTATTAGACCGACTGGTGTCGCTGGCCACCGATTTTCACAACAGAGAAATGAAGGGTGACCACAAAACCGCCCCCCCAAAATCTTTAGACTCACAAGGTTGTGCTACCTTATTATTTAGAGATACAACACATAACACTGAGGCCGAACCAGCTCCAAACGGTGTCTCTTTCATGGGGGTTTTCTTGCTTCGCTGCTTGACCATGCTTTTTGTAAAAAAAAAAAAAAACTACTCCAATTTACCAATGCCCTTTTACTCAAACTTTGAAACTGAACGTCCACTGCCCCCATTTCTGTGGCCGGTGTAAAGCTATCGACTGACGCCCGCTTTGGACAGCATTTAGAGCAATCTGGTGCACTGAAGTGCAAAAGCCTACGGCCAGTTTTTGGAGGTTATTTGTGAGACTGCATTCCTTTACGATAATAATTACTGCATTAAGTTAAACCCAGAGTCGTATTTTGTGGGTGGGGGAAATACCCAGCCCCAAATAACCACGCCATGAGTAACGTCACAGCAGTTAGTGCTGTGTATGCTGAACCTCTAAAGCTCATGAGAAATTAAACCCCTGCATTTACTGCTGTGCCTCCCCGTGCCTCAATTTCAAACTAAACCATTATGTTAATCTATTTTGTGATCAAAAGCAATTGAAATACACACTGCTCAAGTTCATCCAAATTGCTTACAACAACAACAAAGCAGGTCAATTCACACCACATACCCTGTAAACAAGTATTAAGGCATATCACCCATCCCATAATACATAATGTCCAAAATGACTGGTTTCCAAATCCTCTGTGCTTGGTTAGCAGTAAAAACAGTGCGCGACTCCCATGCTCCACCTACAGAACTCTTCTCACCTCCCGCGTGTTAGACTTAACAAAATATATACTTCCAAACGTGCAACAAACTGAGATAATGGATGAGAAAAGGCTGAAAAATAAAAAAAAAGCTGTAAGTGGTTCAACTGCTTAATCAACACTCTGTAGGCTATTCTTAAATGGTGCGAACAGGTGACTTGCAGGATTCTATAGATAAGAGAAAACTTCAGCAGGATTCTACAAATGACCTAACCTCTCTCCTGAGCTTGGAATACAGTGAAAACATGAAATTAAATGACAACATAACTGAAGCATACAACAGGCCATCTTAAATATGTTTGATTGTTGGCTAACAGGAGGAAATACAATGATTCACCAAATACAGTACACAGAACCATTTTTTCCCCCACATTAAAGGATATCGAACAGACGGCTTTACAGCTCCAACCTGTATTGATACCATTCACCAACAAAATCAATTTCTCTTCTGGTGGATGCTAATCTGATTCTTATTTATTCAAATGTTTATTTCCAGGAATACCCAGAACCCACCACCCCCCCCCCCCACTTAATCACTCGAAGCTGTTACTCATTATCCCGCTCAAATCCAAACCAGTCTCCTATTTCACGAGCCACCACATCCCTTCCTTTGTCTTGGCCCAATGTTCTGCAAACAATAAACCTGACTGTTAAACCCAATATGCTGGAGCACGCCTGCATCTGGGGGGTGCGGTGATGGCATGCTCTGCCATGTTTTTGCCTGGACGAACCCCCCCACAATCATGTGGCACACGTGGACGGGGAGATAAAGCTGGAAACGGGACGTTACCCTCATGGGGGTGGGACGCCCAGAGCTGCGCCATCTGGAGGTTGGAGGGTGTCGGGGCTCTGAAGGAGGGGTCGGAGGTCATGGGGGCTGGGGTGCCGTGGGGGGCCGAGGAGCCCGGCAACCCGCTGCTCACGTAACCACTCAGAAACGGGCTGGAGCCACCTGGGAAGGCATCACCTGTGGAACGACGGGGAGAGAAAAAGAGGAGGTGGTTACACAAGGCTTGTGCAAACAGGGCCCCACGGACGCCCCCGTCAGTGGCAAAGTGCTCAATTCTTTTAGAATATAGACTGATCACAATACAACGGGTGACTCAGTGCGCCCGGGTTGTTTGTTTTGCGATTTTTTTATCCGAAAACCCGTGTGCAGCTGTGATGACATCCCTTATACATTCTTCAAAGTTGAACATTTACCAAACAGAGCAAAAAAAAAAAAAAAAAAAAAAAAAAAAAGGAAAAAAAAAAAAAAAAAGGGCCGTACTCCGTACCGTGCTTGTAAACAAATGTCACGAATCATTATTTCTCAGCCTAAATGTTGTTAACCATTGTGAAAACAGGCACCAGATGTGCAGAGTTCAAGAGCTGAAATGTCCATAAACAGAACGGCACCACTCAATTACCAACCTTGACATCCATACAAGGGGAAAGAAGAGGATGCAAGGCATGGCATCTCTCTATAGTTACCAAAGAGCCACTGTTTCAAAACAAAAAACAAAACAAAAAAAAACTAAAAAAACAGTAGCTAGTGTAGCTGTGGTGCTATGCTACAGCCATGGCCAGCCATTCAAATGCAATGGGGAAGCAGGGGTGTGGGGGAAGGGACGCTCTTTGATGAACATTCCCCCACAATTCTACAGACACACCAAATAAACACACATATGCAACCTGTGCATGAACTCTGCAAGGGACTCTCCAAATCCTTTCATCAAACAGAGTAAACATTCACATCCATCACCCAGGCCACCCCTCTGACCACAGCCAGCATCCTATAAACACGGCTACACCCCCCCCCCCAAAAAAAGGCACCCCCTACCTATTCAATCTTGCCTGCTGCCATGCCCCTCCTGTGAAAGCTCGGGGGTAAGGCATCCTAATTATTTTGCCTTTTGCACCTTTAAGCCATGTTTCCTGGGTATCCGCAGCCGCCTTCTTAATCAATGGGGCCGTCTTTGCATATGCAAACACACGATTAGCACAACAAGGGGAGGAAGAACAACAAGCAACCTACAGAACAGCCCGGGCCTTTTGTGTGGGAAGTTAACATACAGTCAGACCTAGCAGGGCGTGCCCGAGCAAGGGGCAGCGGGAGGAGGGGCTGTCAGGACGAATAAGTTATGGGCGGCAAACATTTACAGGCGGGGGATTCCAGGTTACATGTAAACATTTACCCAAAAAAGGATTCTGCATGGTGGTGAAAACAGAGGCCTGAGGCCCCGCAAACTGAGCGGATAAACGCAGGATAATTATACGTCTATAATGGTCAATCCATAGCATTCGCAGTATAGGTTCACCGCGTCGTGTGAATAGCACGGGGCCTGCTCCCGTTCCCTCTCTTGCAGGAGGGAGGCCAACAAGGCCTTTAAAGGCCATTTCACAGAGGCACTGGCAAGTCTCAAAGCCCATGCGTATGGGAGACCAGGGATGACACATTCAATAAGACGGACAAAAGCCAATGTTTAGTGTAACAGGATGACTAAGCTGCCCCAGGACGCTGTCTCTGTCTCTCTCTGTCTCTCTCTCTTCTCATTGCCATCAGATGGACAGGAGAGGCCTGGCCTAACCTGAGCTCGGCCCTGGCCCTCCTGCTCAGCGATCAATTAGCCAACTCTCGCAGCCCTGCCTCACCGTGACGGAGACAGACGGCCTCCATCTCCAGGCTATGTCATGCCAATCGGCCCGGTCTCCACCTGGGGTGTTCAGCACCTGACCGGTAAATGTGACAGGACAGGCTGAAGTGAACAGAGGTGACAGGATGGGGCTCAACAAGACTGTAAAAAGGCTTAAAAACAACCAAGTAAAATCAACTTGGTAAAACAGTAATCCATTTTAAAAATGCACAAGCAGGCATTTGTGGCTCACCTTCTCCTCTCACTCAACTGAAAGGCTACTTTTATAGCTAGAGCCACAAACCAGGTTTCAATTAAGCAATTAACAATGCTTCAATCAATTGGGAAGGTCCACTTCTTCACAAAGACCCCGCATGCAGAATCCTCCAAAACCTTTTCAAACATTCTGGAATTAACGGGAGATGCCATGGAAACATGGGTTTGCAACTACATGTATTTAGGATGGGGGGTTATTATTCAAACCTCCACAATGGGGAACAAACACAAACAGAGAACACAACCGCAACGTGGTTACACATTCACCGTCCACAGTTTGACTGCGTTTTTGCTGACGGAATAAAGGACAAGGTAGTTAATGACAACCAAAAGGGAAATTGGTGGATTGTGGACGCTCATGCTATGCAACCACAACGGAAAGTTATTTGAGGCAACCAAGAAGAAAAAGGTCACAACTTGCTGAGAGTTTGACCATCCTACTGGAATTAGCAGTAATTTAAGTGTCAATGCTGACCATTCAGAACTATGAACTACACAACCATAAACATGGTTTGTTTTTAAATAAATCAATCTTACAATTCCAGCATGTTCACATTGTTCTTCTTGCACAGATTCAGTAAGGGGCCCAGAAAATGGCTGTTTTCAAACACATACTTCTGAGAATTTGACCATCATGGCCTTACTGAAATAGTACTACTATTTTACTTTTTCTTACCACTATTCTGCAACCAATTTCAACAAACACTCACGCAAGTAATGCGCCCCGATTCTCAGGTAACAACCATGGTATTACAAACTTAAACCCTCCAATCACAAGTCTAATGTCTTAACCACAATTCAGCAGAAAGCAGACACTGTGGTATACTTTAATGTCTGCTGGCACTTCTTTTATGTGACAAGTGCAGCTGTGATCACAAAGCCAGCACTGGTTTTGACATCGGTTATATCTGAGTAAACTGAGGCATTTCAAAAAAAAAAAAAAAAAAAAAAAGTTGCATGATGGCTTTTCCGAAAACTCTTATGAAACACCAAGGACGGGAATTCTCCAGAAGTTTGTTTCACATTTTGTCTTAGCATACAGATATCCCATCTGTGAATGTTTAGAGTGGCCTTGCCGCCCGCTAATCCTTGCAAAATGTGAAGCCGCAGAGACCCGGGCCAACTCCCGCGAAATGCAAATGTTTCCAATAACGCTAATTTAACGCGCGCAGACTTCTCCTCAGCGAAGAACGTGTGGAAACGGAGGGGAGTTCAGCGGGTCAGGTACAGTTTAGCGCTGTACACGCTGTTTCCTGAAGGTTCCCTCCTCTGTTCTGGCCACAGGGCACAATCACTGACAAACTGGATGGCGAGGAAGTAAAGAATTTCCTAATTGCTAACACCGCTCAGCTCAACAGCAGTCCAGAGGATCGGAATTGAGCTTTTCCCAACACTCCGTAATTAAACACAGACCACTACAGAACACACTTCAGAAAGAGCAGTTGTAAATTAGGAGGGGGGTGGGGTGGGGTAGGGGGGTGACGCTAATTAGAATTCAAGGCCTTCAACTAAACCAAAGAGAAATGAGGCCATTAAAACACTCAAGGACCCTGTCTGCACCTATCCCACAAAGCGGCACTTCTGTTCTCCTAAATATAAAAGTCCTCTTACATCTTACACTGAAAGAGAGACCTTTCTACAATACAGTATGTAATCTTTATTCAAGCATGCATAACTTAATCCAGTTTAACTCAAATCCATTAACTACACACATTTTGTGAGAAGATTAGAAAGAACGCGGATGGCAAGCGACAAAAGCCATCCTTGCATGCTTGAAACGGGAAGAAAGAGAACCGCAAATAACATGTGTGTGTGGGGGGGACGACGACTAACTAAAACCATGTACTCTATGGAAGCTTAACTGTTTGTCAAATGACACACTACACATCTACAAGTCACTTGCTTCGATTAAATTTGGATGGCAGGTCAAACTAGACTGCTACTCAATTAGATCAGCTCCAAAACCTTAGCTTTATTAGGAACACAGCAAATTAACACCTGGATTTTGATAATACCTAAAACAAAAAAAGCAACACCCACAAACAGTGGGTGAGAAATGCACAAGTAAAATGGCTACAGAAAAGTACATGACTTACGGGTTACAGCAGGCACAGCGAATACAGTTTGAATGGCACACTGTTAATGGGATTTCCTCCGCATTAAGGTAATCTTACACAGTTCCCAACGGCTTATAACTTCGGCCATACTGTTTCTCAGAGTTCCCCTTTGAAACAGAAAAACTGTACGAGAAGGAAAAAAAAATAACACACACTCACACACAGTGCTGACGTTTGCTGCAGCCACAGCAAGTGCTTATTCACTTCCCTTTTACCCTGTCTGTTCATGTTAGGTCTCTATTTTGCAGGAGTTAGGAGTTCCCATTTGCTTACGCTGGTAGTTATGCTAACTGTGTTCCTCTGCTGTTGCAAGCTACGTTCATGTTTTATACTGCCTGAGGACAGCTCTCTGCAGAAGGAGGATAGCCCACCGCTGTCTAACTACAGCACAAAGGCAGGAAAGAGCTGTGGTTTAAAGGCTTGTTTGTGTGAGCGAGGTTGTGGAAGAAAAAAAAAAAAAAATCAACACCAGATGTTCTTGAAGTATTAATTTGTCACCAGCACTGCTGACCAGCAAAACTGTGATTTGAAACAGAACGGTATTCGAGGTTGCTGGAAACTGCACACATCTAACAACAAATCCACCTCAGTTATTTGTGCGATTATACCGTTTATCATTCCCCTTATTCGGCTGAGAAGAAACACAACCTGTATTGCAATATCTATGGTCATTTGAGGAAAAAAAAAACCCTCTAAAAGGATTTTAGCGTGGTTTAAAAAAAAAAATGTCATTTTACATATTAGTGGAAGACCTTACAGATAGTCTGGGGAGTTAGCGAAGCCCAGACTACCTGTTCTGACAAGTTGACCAAGATCCGCTTAAGAAGGCAGAATTCCTGCATGCTGCCAGCAGTGCAGGGCTGGAGGCACGGAGGCACGAGGCTCACGGATCCTGTTCGTCCTTCCGTCATTTCCACAGGTGGGGGCAGCCCAGTGATCTCAGAGTATAGGCCTTGTGTGTGGGTGTGACCTCTCCTTCGAAGATGCGCCTCCTCACTCGTAATTTACCTTTTCAGTTACCGGGACAGGCGCGTTCTCTCTCTCCCCCTGCTCGGCACATCCCCACAATTTAAAAACAACACCTGACCTTCCCTCCGCTTTTCCAACTCTCACGTCAGCTCTCAGACAAACATGGGACTATACATTAGTGAGCCGTGTCTCCACACAGACATGACGATATGGAAAGCTGAGTTTTATGCATCAGCTGTGGTGCGTAACCTCATAACGGCTGGGGCTGGGCCTACCTCTGTATCACAACTGCGCTGTAATTTCACAATTAGGAGAAAATCTTGCTTCCCTTTGCCCAGTGAACAACGACATATCTGAGGAGGGAGAGAGGGCTCTGCATCTCGCACCCAGGACGAATCCGTTCACACGTCTCCGTTCTCTACCCGTTTTCATCAGCTCAGCCTTTTCTTAGAGAAGGCTTCATTGTTTTTATTCTGGGATTTCTTATTTTTAGCTTCATCCAGCTGCTGGTTTGTTGCACGGGGAACGAGGGCGAGTGGGAGAAAGCATGGGGGGGGTGCAAAATAGGGGGCGGAAAGAGAGACCGAGAGAGCGAGAGAACGAGAGGGAGAGAGAGGGGAGAGAGAGAGAGAGAGCTCACTTAAAAGGTCAAACACATCTGCAGACATCAGCATAAACCTCTCCAGTGAAGGCACAATGCCTCGGTGTACATTAAACAAGTAACATTTGTTACATGCCCTCCCCTCTCCAAATCCCGGCTGATGTATTTATGTTGGGGCTGGTGTTTTACGGGCCGCCAGGCCCTGGTTAAATAATGCGACTGACCCGCTGAGTGCAGAGGGGGCACCGCTGCAATTTTCTGCACTGGATTGCAATTACGTGACCAGGCCTAATGATGTGCAGCGCGAGGCTCTGGAGACGGAGACGCACACACACTCACACACACAGAGACACAGACACACACACACACAAACACACGCACGCACACAGACACGCATAAACGCAGGCACACATGCGCGCACACACACATACACACGTACGCATAGATGCACACACACAAACACAGGCACACATGCACGCACACATATACCTACTCAAATACATACATGCGCAGATGCAGGCGCGCACACACACAAACACACACACTCTCACACTCAAACAGACACTCACTCTTGAGGAGGATGGAAGAGGAGGATGGGGGGGGTTGGGAGGTGGAGCTGACAAGATTTATAAGACACAACAGTTCAATTATTAATGAATTCCTTTCAATCGTGTAGGCAAACATTTCTAGCGATGGCGCTGGGGATGGAGCAGGGGCCCCATCCTCACCCCCACCCCTCCTGACCCTCACCTACGTCGGCATGAGCACAGACTTTCACTCCCGACCATCAGCCACTCATTACCAGCCTCATGGGCTAACGGCGCAAACAGCGGATACTTAGGGCCCACGCCGCGTCTGCAGCTCCCGAGTGGGCATGCTGCTGAAAACACTCTTCACTGCCTTGATAATAAACAGGCCAACACGTAGCGGCTTGTGTCAGTCACAACTCTGTTGCCGACGAACATATTTTATAACGTCGTTACCGTTTTCATTCCAAACTAATTTCCATCCGAGTAAGTAAATTCAGTGAGGGCCCATTCCAGGGTTTTGCAAGAAGAATAAAATAACATACCCTTTTTCATTCTCCATCTCCACCATGTGGGGATCAGGTGACTCATGGTTAAACAAGCCCTATGCCATGTTTACTCATGATGAAGTTTCATGGAAGCTTAGCAAAAAACATGAATCATTCATGAGTGCTTATGGGAAACAGAGAAGTTCAATCCACACTTTGAATGGAACTGCAGATGGGTGTAAACAACGATTCCTTCATGGTTTTTCTTTTTTTTTTTCCCTAAGCAACATGAGAACAGGACCAATTTACCACATGACCACCAGGCTCTAGATCGAGGCGATAATGGCCATGAGTGCTATTCTTATAACCTCACTCCTTTCCGCTGCCATTTAAATACAAATTATAGCCGAGAAGCATCAATCATTCTTATTTCACTCATGTATTTTTCATGCAACTGATTGTGGCTAAATTTTTGCTTCGTCTTGCGGTTAAGGAATTTCCATATGCATATAAAATGCTATGAATATGGATTGCTAACCTGTTGCGGTAATTTGCATTTCAACTATTCAGAGTGGGGCACAGGCAATTGAGAAGCGCGCACGTATTGTGTCCCGCGGTACGATTTCTTTTTCTACAAGGAAAACGAATTGAAGTCGCCGGTCTCAAAATCTCGGAATAGGATGAGCCCTTTGATAAGGTGGTAAGAGCTTCAGGAATGACACAATAATGTCGTGATGCAGGTCTATTTTCCTGGGCCTATCGAAGTGTGAGAACTGGCAGCAGACTGTGCTAGAAATACCTGCACACAATGAGCTACATTAACTCTAATCCAAGCCTTTACGCGTTCTAGAGAGGACAAGGGAAAACTGTTTTCACTTTTTTATTCTCCCCCAAATCTTAGGTGATGTTGAGCCACTGCGAGGCTTGGTGCACACAGACCTCGTGGCACAGGCAGAATTGCTGTGTAGAGTGGATTCACCATTGTTTACCGTGAAGGACTGCAGCTCCAACCACTTCGCTGTTAGACACTGGTTTGTCCGGGAGCATTTCAGGCACTTTAGTGCTGCTTATTTGGGCAAGTCTTCCATTATTTACACACAGGCATTTAAAGCAGAGAGGAAAGGGACAGACTCAGCAACAGATGTTTACCAAATCTACTCCCAAATTTCAAAATGGCATGGCACAAAAAAAATTCCTATACATTCCACTGTCGGGAAATTTCTCGAGATGGAAAGCCCCAGGGAAGTGACAAAGCAAATTACCCAGAAAACATCTTTCCCCCCCCAAAATAAAAATGTTAAACATTATAATTATTGTCATAGCCATAATCCTGGGAATTTTTCAGAAAGTAAAGAAAAATTTTTTAAAAGTATTTTCTGTGCCATTTACAGTCATATGTTATGTGCCCTGGTGTCTACCGAAAACTTTTTCAAAAACTACAGAGGGAAACACTCACAATAGCTCAGTAGATACTGATGAATACTCACTGGGATTTTTCCATCAGCGGCTTCTTGAAATCCTCCTTTTAATTGCTGCCCTCAAAGCATAATTTGCAATAAAATGACTAATTACACAATCAACATCTAGGCATGAGGTCAGCTGGAAAAAAAATACTGCTATGACTAACCGGTAATTAGTACAGCACATTATTAAAAAGGCTCTGTGCTCTAGCCAACAGAAATCAAAACCAACCAACTTGGTAGAACTTGGCAAAACTCTCTCTGATTTCTTTCAACATCCCCTTCTGCATATCAAGGGTTACATTTTGGAGGATTTTGGCATATTCTCCCCCACATTTGTACAGAAAGGAGTAAACGTTGCAAACGAGCTCAGGTGTGAAGGACAGCAGAATGCAACACATAAGAAATTAATGCAGCTGCACGAAAGCAGATTTATTAAATAACCAATATTTCAGCAATGAACTGTCTTTGTCAGTATCTGGTACTACTCCGATAAAACAGTAGAAAACTTACAACTAGAACAGAATGAACTGCACCTAGAGTGTACATGTTACAATGGTTTGTATGCACATTATCACTCAATTCCGAATTGTCAGATTCTCGGAATCGACCGGTCATAATTTGGCTTGTACCCCAGTGTGGTGAGGTTCTCACAGCTTTCATCTCCATCCCCTTCATTAGGATCAGAGCCCTGCAGCGGAGGCTGGGTGCTGCGAGTCGCCTCCTTCCCCCTGGTTTGGGGGGTGCCAGCCCACAGCGTTTGTTGACTGAAGAGTCTCACACCTTGTCTGCTCTGACTGAGTAGAAACAATCTGAGGGGTGGGACAGTAAAGGGGGATTGGGGGGGGAGGGAGGGGCGACAGGGCACAAATGATCTGCATCCAGATCAACAGATTAACAGTTACTGTAATCCAATCCCTCTAATAAACAAACTGGCACTGCTCCGGCCTGCATTCAGAGAGAGTTGTGAGGGTATCTACGGCTACTCTGTGAGGAAAATAAATCCCAGGGGAAGAAATGTTTGGATGACTGTGACAAACATTTACAAATTTGCTTTTTCTAAAAAGTCAATTTGTTCCAGGTATGTGTGCCGGAAATGTCCAACTTAACACTCCTCCCGGCCTTCATTTTTCAAACATTCACACCAGAAAACTTAATTTCAAGCTCCAGTAAGATATATGTATTAAAATATAATTGCAAGGTGAAGTAATTCCTCCCACTCCAAAAAAAAAAAAGAAATTACCAAGGTGCCCTTTAAAAAGGTTGCACTGTGCAAACAACATTAATGCAGGAAGAGGTTTACAGGTGTAACTACGGTTACACAAACAATGCCACCCTGGTTTTGTTGTGTGTCATCATGGTCCATGTTATCACTTTTTATGAAATAAGTCTAAACCCAGGTTTATTTGTACTGAAATAGCCACCAACATTAACACCCCACCCCCCACAAGGGGGGGTTTGGGGATTTCCCTAATTCTGTAAGGCTCAACAACATTGGTGAAAAGATCACTTAAGTAAGTAGGCAAATGCAGATAAAATCCAGCACCACTGCAATGAAAGAGCCTAAATTCTCTGGTTATAGATCCGAACTGCCAGATGAAATTAAGCAGCGGCTGGGTTCAGGTTTTCTAGGCCACAGGGCTGCACAACGGAGAAACTCGATCTCATCTGCTTTCAAATCACTTATCGCTAAATTACTATTTAATAAGCCTCTCCCGCTGCCGTTTCTAAGCAGATGTTAAATGAAGGATTTTTCAAATGTTGGTGCTTTTTTTTTTTTTTATTTTAAATCTCCTCAACAATCTGGGCGAGTCTCTTCCAAAGCATTGAGCACAATACCACTATACCATATAACACATCGAGTACAAAATTCACGTGTAATTGAAAGGGATTAGCAAGTAAAAACAGCAATTGAAAACCCATCCGGTGCATTTAACGGTCAAGTTCCATCTTAGCACCTGGCATCCACAACACAGCAGAGTGGGGAGAAATATACTGAGCAGTGGGTTTTAGCTGTACTTGTTCAGCATTGCTTTCAGCAGTAAAAAAAAGGGGGTAATAAACAGAATAAAGCACATCTTTCTTTTTTGTATGAAAAATGCAGCTCTCTTATAGGCATAATTTTATTAATTATGTAAGCTTTATTAATTTGTTGTGAGGAATGTTGGGAACATAAGCCATTAGAACATTAAAGCAGATGGCTGTTCCTCTGACAGTGTGACTTTGCTGAAATTATATTCACATGTATGGCAAATCACTAAATCACTGGCTCTCCTTACATTTAAGAAACAATAAATACAAAAAAAAAAAGAAAAAAAAAGCAATCGGAAGGATGTGAAAACGTGATTTGAGCAATTCTTTATGTATATTCAAGAGGGAAGTGGAAGACAATAATGGCATGTATACGAGTACACCCCCCCCGCCACTCGCGCCCCACTGACAGCCCCCACCCCCCACCCCCGGCCTCGGACACCCCATCAAAGCGGGCTCTATGCGCTGTACCAGTGGTTCAGGGCTCACGGGCACAATGGGGTCTCTCTGAGACATCTGCCTCTCCGCTCCCCTCCTTTATCCCCCCGTCTCCTCGCCCGGTCAGAGCGGAGCACCATGACGGACAGCTCTCACGCTCCGCGGCGTGTACAGCCAGCGGGGCGGGTCTGGGGGGCTACGGGGGCCCGGGTGCGTGCCGGCAGCAGGGCAGGGAAAGAGCGAGAGGGCCTGCCTCAGAAGGACTGAGAGGGTCTCCACAGCAGTGTCTTACACAACCTCGACAATGGTCCAGACTCTAATTATCTGCTTATAAAAAAAAAGATCTCCACTCTTCACTTCCCCTCACCTTCATATGTATATGAACCTGTACTGTACCTGCACAGAGGAACACAGTGGGTAAGTGACAGATCACCGTGATTCTGACAAGGTAATAAAGATCTTTCGCGTGGCTGCAAAAGCGGCGAGTTTGGACAGCCGAGGCGAGCATTTTTGTGCGTGTGTGTGTGTGTCTTGCTTTTCCACACCTTCCTTTCCGAAGTGCTGCAGCCGTTCCATGCAAACCGACTGCCTTGTGACTGCCATCAAAGACCGGCATAATGAAACCAAATAAGAAAGGAAATCCTCAAACACCAGAAATCCACCTTATCAAACCTGGCGTACCTTTTATCTATGCCACAGTGCCACGACTAGCGGCTGGGATCGTTATTATTCAGTGTAGGGGGGCGGGGGCATATCCGTGGCTCATGATATATGCTAATACACAGGGAGAAGCAGACAGGACGAGCTTTGAGGAACCTTGGTGAGAACAGAATGCCAGCCAGGCAGCTTGGTGCTGTCCCATACACTACAGACTGGTTATTTGAAGTCTGATTTTAAGGGGCTCTTTTGAGTTTGGGTCCCCACAGCACAAACTGTGCATGCCCCCCCCACTCGCGCCACTGATCTGGGATCAGTGTGGGGAGCTGAGACTGGGGTTGAAGTGCCAGGCCCGGCTGTGCTCCACTGACCGCAGATCAGTGAGCTCTTTCAGACAGAGAGGACAAATTGTGTACAGCTTTAATGGTCACTGCTGTAGTTTCACCCGGCACCATCCCCCAACCTCACCTACCCAGTCATCCAGACACATCACATGCTGTTCCCACAAATGAAGCTGAAAACAACAAACACACACACACACACACACACACACACACACACAAAACAACAAACACACACACACACACACACAAATGAAGAACACAGCACCCAGACACATGGCAAGAACCGTAAAGGCAAACACGTCTTTTCACAAACGCCATGAGTCACAAAGGTCGCAAAGCAATAAAAATCACAACAGTGATTTAGTGTAACAGTGAAAATGGATTCTGCTGAGGTTAATGAATAAATAACCCATTCAGTCCCCCCACCCACCCACACAAAAAAAAAAAGAGCACTGGAGAATCAATAGCAGTATCTTCATGAAACGGCAAAGAGAGGGGTTCTCTGCAGCCACGCCCCCATCACTCAGCCCCACCCCCTTCCCCCTGACCCCCCTGGTGGGCCAAACACCAGGGTCATCACATTAAAAACAGCTAATATAACACTGACAGACGATAGGCTTCTGAGACCCACACCGCCCCTGATAAAAACTAATCAATTGGTCCCACCTACAGGGATTCTGCTTCAAACAGATAACCCAAGCCTGGATTAACATTTTCCAATACCGCTTCATTTATTCACTTGATTTAGATTGGGGTTTTTTTTTTTTTTTTTTCCTTCCTCCCCACATTCAGCAGGGCGCACCGGAATCCGTCTCTTTCCCACTCTCCCTCCCTCTTGCCGTTGCTTAAAGGGCTGCAAGGAAAAGAACCTGAATAAACACAGGCACTTACCAAACAAGCTACGCAATTAATGTGGCATTCATTTTGCAAACAATAGAAACAAGCCTCACAAAGCAAACAAGGATGGTGCAAAACCACTCACGCCTGGCAGATGAGTGAAGACTGAAAAGAGCATTAACCAGAAAGTTCAGGCTAACTGCGTTTACTGAATAATTTTCTCAGGGCAGAAAGCCATACGATCCCCCCTCCCTCCCCCTCCCCCCCAGTAGATTAATGGAGTTTGCCAGAAACTGAAAGTGTAAGACACTAGGCCCACATTGTGGTGAATGCTAAAATTCTGCAGAATCTCGCTTTTCTTTCATGCTAACCCCCACGACTGGAAACGCAACTCTGCTGGCAGCTAATCTGTTGAAAAAAAAAAAAATGTTCAGTGGAAAACAAAAAAAAAAAAAAAGAAAAATAAAAAGAACTGCCAAAGCACTTGCAGATTGTCCTTCCCTCTCTTCAGACACAGCTTAACACCATTCCCTACCTACCACTGATCTCCCTGAACACATTCGACAAGGAGAATACATAAAGATCAGCAGCGAGGGAAAGGAAAAGACGATTGCGCTCAGTGTCACAGTCATGGAGCGCTCGCATTAGTCAAAACGGGAGTCACTGAACTGCACTGCTACACAACTTGGGGGAGGGACAGGCAGTCTTTTCAAAATTACTCCTAAATGGCCCGTTTAAAAAGAAAGCTGCTGAGCCAGACATAACAGTCTACTATTATTAATGATAACAGGAGCACTATTATTCTTGTTATTATACAATTAAATACAGAGGACAACAATGAGGCTCTGAGAGTTGACATTACCGGGTCCCAAGTCACAAAAAGAATCAGTTTTACACAAAAAAACCTCAAGGAAGAAACACTCATGTACGCACACACACCTGTAGCTGGTGACTGAATGGGAAATAATAAGTCTCACAGACACAGGCTGAAAACAAGAAGTACGAACTCCAACAACCGCTCATCAGACTTTAAAAACAATAAAGCATTTCATTGAACGATGTCTGAAAAAGCTCAGAACTTCCACGTGCATTCATAACAGTAACCATAAAATCCATTTCCGCTGTAGCTGTGAATGTTTGGTGAGAAACTGTGCTTTGCTCCGGCATCTGTTATTCCACCTCCGGAGCAACAGCAGGGTAACACATCTACGGATTTCCGTCAAAAAATAAAACAAATATGGATGTATACAGTAGCTGCTTCTCTCCACTGGTCATGGAAGCGGCTTGGAGCACCAAACGACCAGGCCAATGGTGTGACTTAACAAAGACTGCCACAAAATCAATCTCACGCTCCCCTGTAAAAACCCAACAATATAATGTATACTATTGTTACATATAATAATACAGCGCAGATGTAATTATTTTCAACTCAAACCAAATCAAATGGAGCTCCTGCAATTAAATTAAAGCTTGTCATTTTGTATTTAAATATTGTACTGATGTGTGATATTTCACAGAAATAATTCTTTTATGTTACTGACATCAATGATAATTCTGAAGATGTTTCCATCCATCTGTAAGCTCTTCATATATATCTCCAGTTATTAAACATGTTATGAAACAGTGTAAACTGCAGTAGAAAAAAAAGCTTACATTGTATTTATAAGCTTACATGTGTCATTGAATCACCCACGAGTTGCAAAACAGATCTATGAAATTGTATGAGTGACACTATAGACCACTCTCACAGCAACACAATGGAAAGACACTACAGCTCTCCTGTTATAAATACCACTTCTATTAATAGTTATGTTTCAGCATGCTTGTTTTCTCATCCAGAATACATTGCGATCCATGATAGTGACATGGTAAGTGAAATGGCAGAAAACTGTTCCAAGAACAGAGGACAGTTTGACTGAGCCCCAATTTCAGCACCAAAAGAGGTGCTGAAATTGGGTATAAGACTAATTTGCCAAAACATGGCTGCAAAACTCAGCACATAAATTTATACATTCACAGTATTCGGACTGCACAGAAATCTGTCAGTAACAAAGGTTTTCAGAGAGTGAGAGTGACATTAAAACATCTCCCGGAGGACTCTGCAGCACCTGCTCACCTGGAAGGTGAGATCATTTTTAGGAGGCTTGTGTGGTGGATTCCGCACAGTAGCTCTAGTTGTGATATAGTCGTCTTTGTACAGGCCAAGTGAACACTCATCTCAAATGGTAACCATTGTTTGGTCTGGAGGTAAATCAGTTCGCAAAAGGCTCTTTCATTTCTGACTTCTGTCATACAGGAGCACAAATTTGTTCACCCTTTTCATCAAAAAGGTTAAGCAGCTGTGAGCCTTCTCATACTTCACACACACACGCACACGCACACACACAAACACACATGCACTCATGTACACACACACGCACTCATGTACGTACACACACACACACACACTCATGTACACAAACACGCACGCACGCACACACTCATGTACACACACACACGCACACACACACACACATGCACGCACTCATGTACACACACACACACACACACACACACACACACACACACACACACACACACACACACACACACACACACACACACACACACACACAAGCAGGCCTGCACATGCACAAGCGCGCACACACGTGAGAAAAACATATTAATCTGCTCAACATTTAAATACGGCCTTCACTCATCCATTATTCATGAGTGTGTCACTGCTGGTCAGGGTAAGGAGGGAAATTAGTGGGGCTTAGAGAAATATCAAAAAGGGGATTTGGGCAAAGAAACTCCCAGACCCTAATAAACCTATTGTCAGTTTACAATCTCTCCGCCTGTCATCGATTTCTTCCTTTTTGAAAGAGAGAGTATCCCCTTGTGACAGGAGGGTCCACTTTCTTTATTCAACGCTCCCCGTCTGCCTTTAAACAAGTCAGGGTAATGTATTTTATTTCCTCACAGTTATGAGGTCACCTTTTAATGAATGCAGCATCCGGAACAAAACGTGACACCAAGACCTGCCTCAGCTCAAACAAGCAGGAGCTATGGCAATCACAAAAACACCTTCCATGTTCCTGCCAATCTTTGCATTGTGCAAAAAAAAATAAAATAAATAAAATAAAAATACACTGCTGAATAGTTTATGATGTCTTCTCCATCATATGATTCATTGCACCATTGCACAATTTGCCTTTCCCTCACACCCAGGTATGTCTTCAGTAGGTTCCTGGACATACCCCTGCTTCTGTTTTACATTCCTGTGAGTTGTCAGTTCTACAATGTCCATCTTAAATGAATGGCTGCCTGTGAACTTTAGTTGGAAAAATGTGTAAAAAACATGGAAGGGATGGGAGCACTTTGTATTTCCAAGGGTAACATCTAAAAGTCAATATAGCCTCTTTATGGGCCGGGTCTCTCAATATTTGAGTGGATCTTTATGACCCTCCAAATGTTTTTAATGTAGAACTGGATTCAACTTCAAAAAAGCACAAAGCTACCACATGTAAATGACAAATCTTGTTGCTAAGAAAAACATCTCCTAGGGAGACTAAACCGCCAAAAACATTTAACAATCATTTCATAGTCTGAAGGGGCTTGCCAAACAAAATAGTTGCCCTTTCACATATATTGTAACGTTCAGAGAGATCGGTTTACGTGATTTTCTAATTGCTGCTTTCCTTTCTTTGGCAAAGACACTTAACATGTGACTTTAAAAAAAAAAAAAACGTACAAATGAAAATTAAAAATAAGAAACAGAGGGCCTGCTTCCCTCAGAAGAGCTTTTCATCTATCCTTTCCTTTAATACTCTGGGTATTAAAAGAAGGAATGCTCATTGTCGGTGCCCGAATACAATTTTACACTCAATAAAAAGGCAGGCGAAAGCTAAATGCCAGCAGGCAAAGTACTGAAGAACAGCTGCAGTGTGTTTCATCTCCAGCCGTGAAAGACCTGGGCTATGCACTCGGCTCACATGTGGCTCAGCCCTTAGACATGTGCCAGGGTTTAGGGTTCAGGGTTCAGGGTTTAGGTTTTGGGTCCAGCCCTCTTCACCCACGACAGAGGTGCAGTTGTCGCAATTTAGCCCCCTTGACAATTGAAGGGCTCCGCCAAAACAACGACCCATTCCCTCTCCCTTCCAAATAACTAAATAATTCACAAACAAAGCCTCGAATTTAAAAGCACTGATCAATTTTAAATAGTTGTTTGGGTATTGAATTCGTCTCAATTCTTCTAAACTAAAACTTAACACCACCTTAATGAATGCGCTTTCATTACGTTTTCCTTTTTTTTGTCTCAAGGCCTGTACAAAACATAAATTTATTTTGAAAAACTTAAGTTAGGCCAGCTCTAATTCCTACCAAAATCACCACAACTTGCATGCATTCTTCAGGAATAAGCATATACACAACATGTAGGCAAAGTTCACACTAAATAATGAAAGCATTGAATAATTCAGCATTGTTAAACTGCAGCAGGCTTTGTAGTTGGAAGCGGGACCAAAGCAATGTTTTGGTAAGCTCAGCTCTAATCAGGCCATTTCTTTCCACTGAGCTGTGTGTGCAAGAGCCGTGCAACGCACCGAAATCCACCACCGCAGTGCGCAAGAACTTTCCCTTGCAACGCCGTTAATAATCCCACGTAGCCCTCGATTTGTTTTCCTTTTTTTATTTATTTTTTTTAAATCACGCAGATCTTTTATCAAAGCCCACCATAGGGATGGAAGGAAAAAACTGACAGAAAATAATGAGGTTTAAAATAAAAACGGACTGAAAAAATGCAAATAAGAGAAAATGACAACGTCCATTAGCATTTAGGCCACCATGTTAAAAGACTTCATTTTGAGTCATGTGTGTATATTTGAACGTATGCTCTAAAGGCAGTTATATTAACGATGTTGGTGGGAACAAACGTGGGTTGTCTACATTTAAAAAAACAGATTTATTAGTGCTAACGAGCTTTGGTGTGAAAGAAAAAGGAAACATTTTTAAGCATTTCAGATTCAGACTAAACATGCTCATTCCGTAAATTGCAACACCAAGACATTTAATAATCCCTTAATTATGACCCAAAACACTTCCCTGAAAACCATAAAACCATGATTTATTCAAGGAAGGTCCTTACAAACAGCTACCTTCTGGATGCAAACAGTTTGATACCCACTCATCTGCAAATGACCACTTCAGCATGTTTGGTCCATGTGTAGTAGACAGCTTCAAGTGCAGTAAACCAGTCATGCAAATGGGAAAACCCAGCAGACAGGACTGTGAGGGTTAAAAGCAAAATAAGTTAATGGATCTTTCAAAGTCAAATAAGCCCCTCATATTACCTTCCATGGTAAAGAAACGGTCTCCAACCAAAGACCGATTGTTACCTTGACATGCATGAACTGAACACAAAACCACTGTCCTGAGCCACTGCCCAACAAAAACACAAAAGGTAGACAATTGTGAAATGTTCTCTGGGTATGTAGAGCTCCAGACCATAATTCCAGTGACAAGCCCAAAAAAAGGGGAGGAAAAACAACATTACACATTTATTTATTCTTCACTGATCAACTGTGATACCAATCAAATTACCCCATCCTAAGGAACAACATTGTTTTCATGCAAATCTCCCTCACTGACTGCGGTCAGGGTATGTTCTGTATTTCAGGGATTTGCTTAAATTAGTTACAGTATTTTGATTTCACAGTGCAAGCCTGTCTGTCGAACAGCTGTTGCCTTTACATGGAATTTCATTGAAGAAATTCAGCCAGAACTATAAAGAATTCAGCAGGGTCTGGTCACTCTCAACTCAAAAGCTCAAAGTAGATAAAAAAAAAAAAATAAATACAACTTCACATATTGTAAAGTTGTTAAAGTGTTCAATTATAGGTAGCAGTCTTTAGGGGAGAAACTGTTTATTGATATAAAAATTAAACTGATATTTTTATTAAAACAGCAGATAAACAGATCTATACATAATGTATCTTTATAATGGGTTCACCAAAAGCGAAGTCAAAAAGAAGCAGCAAGCAGTGAATATATAATGCACTCAACCCAATTATGCAAATATGCATTAGTTCAGACAGTTCCAGGATTACAAAATAATAACAAGCAAAACTCTTCTGATAATTTATGTTCACTAAGATAGCAATTACTGGTGACAGACCTATTTGAGGACATCTACTGCTGCATGCCAATGTTCACATTTTAAAAACACTTTTGGGGGGAAAAAAAAGAACCTTCTACCAGTATCCTTGTTAAACTTTGCACACCTTTGCAGTCTTTGTAAAAGAATATAGTTTACATATTAGCATAAATGTTATGCGTGAAGTCAAGGAGACACTAAAATATGCAGCACTTCCCTAGACTACAGTGGAAAGGATATAAAACTGGACTGCACAACTCAAAGACAGGGGGTTTTCATAGGTTTACAACAGCTGCATTTAAGACAGGGACACTTTGAGATGGCAAACTTGGCACATTCAAACTTTGTCATTCTTCTTCAGTTACTTTGACTGGGAAAATGTCATTTGGACAGAAGATGATCAACAGAAGCCATTCATGTTATGCAAGGTCTTTTTTTTTGGTGGGTTGGAGACCTTGCTCTTCAGCTGGCGAATAAGCATTTTACTAAAAAAAAGAGACAAGCGCATGGACCACTAAAAGGGGGCCGTTCTCCCCACGCCTCCCTGCTTCATTCTGCTCAGCCGAATTGTCCACGACACAAGCTGCAAGGGAAGAGAACAGCCTCTTCTCCTTCTCCGCCTTCCTTCACAGACCCTACAAGGAAACACTGAGTGGATCCACCACTCAACAGACACTCCAAAGCATTCTCCTCAAGCAGGTGGTCACAAAAAGAATTCCACTGAAAGGTAAACACCCAGCCCCCTTGTTTCAGTGATGAAGGAGCAGGCTGATAATTTGAATAAAGGTACTGCGACCAACTAAAAAAGAAACAGAGGGAAAGTAAGGACTGCAACATATCTGCTGGTTGAGACACCATTGCACCAGGTTACCTACTTCCATTTATTTCCTAAAAGCCCAGACAAGTGCCATGGGATTTGCTTTGCTATTTAACTCACAGCTAAATATGAATTTCTGGAACAGTCCATGATCTGAACATACTGTGGGTTGCAGGAATACCCATAACCCCCCATACGACAAAGATCCCAAGACAAATTAATAATGTAATAACGAATCTGTATTAAAAAATGTGTACTAATAACTAAACATGATGTCA
Source organism: Albula goreensis (assembly GCA_022829145.1). Classification (NCBI taxonomy): domain Eukaryota; kingdom Metazoa; phylum Chordata; class Actinopteri; order Albuliformes; family Albulidae; genus Albula; species Albula goreensis. The sequence goes on along the minus strand of CM040748.1, from coordinate 5,640,814 downwards.
ATTGGGTGGTTCTGCATTTCAGCTGGCAGGGACGTTCGTATCTATTCCCGCATCTGTGAGTCCCACTAGACTACACAGTCACCCACAGTCTGAGTGCACAAGCTACACATGAAATGTTCTCCTCCGATTCAGTGTCTGCTTCAACTAACTGGATTGAAAAGACCCAGCACTTTGACTCTGTGTGTTTCTTTCGAGGGACATAACACACATTGCCCGCACCCTCCCAAACAAACAATGGATGCTGCATCATTGTGCATGTACACATAACAGTTTGGCCATTTCAAATTGAAAAAACAAAATGGGAGTAAAACTATGTGAAAATAGTAAGTAACTTGATACTATTGCATTGCAGTTATCTCATATCTTCAAAAGCTGGTTTGGCTGCCCTTTGTCAATGACCCTTATGGAGTAAAAGGGCCTGTTCATGGTGCAGTCCCAAAGCTGAGTCCCAGCTCCACCATTACCAGCTATGGAGCTGGAGCTTCCAGAAGACAACCATTAACTCAGCTTCACCAGGTCAGTGTAAGAGTCAAAATGGCCACAATCCTCAATCTCAGCACTGTCCGGCAGCCTCTCCTGTGAAATGTGTGAACTTATCGCGATGGCATTAGGAACATGGTGTCGGTTTTGTATCTGCAGCATGGAGAAGGAGCAAGGGCTGGTCGTCACGTGGCTCACAGGAGCCTCGCATAGCACAGCATCCCCCTCCTATAGGGAGAGTCACTCAGTGGGCCTGAAACACTTCAGGCACTGAAATAGTTAAATATACACTGCCTTCTGAAGTAGTTCTCTAAAGGAAAAGCCCATAGTATGTGTGCGCATGAGTGTGAGTGTGTTTGCCTTATTGTAAATGACTAATTGCAAACATGGCAAAGGGCTTGAAGCTGCACAGCATTTCTACCATGGACGAGGAAGACCTGTGACAAAGCTGGAAATCTTTTACAGATAATAAATTGTAATATATTCCACATCAGCAATCACCAGGCTGGGCAGATTTTTGCGATGAGCCGTGCCTTTCCTGGCTTAAGGGGCAGCCCTCAGAAGAACTCCAGCGGAAAAGAATCTCCTCTACAACATGCAAAGCCCCTTCAGTTTACTAAAAAGAAAAAGGGGAAAAAAAAAAACTTTCTGTATAAATACATATGAAGAGGAATCAGCAGGCATGGCTGGCTTCGGCAATACCTCTAACTAAGCAGAATCTCTATCGGATAGCTCTGCTCAGGGGGCTATAAATAGAGTGTTCTGGAATCGCACCCGCCTGCAGAGGCATCTAAAATTCACAACCCACCGAGATCTGAAGGAACTTTTCTGTAACGTAACGCCTCGGCCGAGGTATGAAGACGGTAGCCTTCACAACTGCGCTGGCTCCGCTTTCTCCACAAATTCATCATCGGGGAAACGCAGATCCTGAAGTTATTTTTTTTTTTGACAGACTATTAGACTTCTGACAGAAGTGTATTTTTTTAGGATTACTGAGAGGGGGGGGGGAAACTAACCTTGGTTCTTTGGGAATTTTGCAAACAGATTCATCTTTACTGAGGACAATCTGAATTTGGTACGTCTTATGTCACAAAAGTGGACTTTGTGATACACAGGCATGGTCTAACCGAGATAACAGTGCTTTATGATTGAGAACACATGTTTTAAGGAGTGGCTCATTTTTACAATGTTTCTACCCTTAAAACAAAACATGCATTAAGGCAAAGCAGCCCTGTTGGTCTGTAACGTACAACCCTCTGTTAATAACCCTGAATTATAATACTAATCTAGCAATCATCCACAGCCTGAAACAAAGACTGTATATGTATGAGAGACAGACCTATTTTTGGAGAAATAACTCAACGCTGCTCACAGAAACTTTGTTTTCCAAACTTGACACATTCTCTCAAATGTTTCAAAGCATGAAAAAGGAGAGTTTAATTATTCTGACAGTTAAAAAAACACCACAAAGCAGCATTCGCATTAATTCAAGACCAATAAAGCTTTCCCTTTTTGAAAGCCTCTTCCTCTGTGGAATTATGATAAGGCATGTCCCATGAAGAATGATAAAGTAGGTTCGCTCTTTACAAAAAGCAAGTGACAATGTGTGTTTATACTTTAAGTACAGACAATAGCTACATGTATTCCTCAATAATACAATTTACTTTTCCCTTTGTTTTGCATTCTAATACAGTCTTTGGGAAGGACTCACATATCAATGTACTCACTGTGAAATTCATTGTACAGAAGCTTAACAATTACATGACCAACATCATAGTGCAGATCTCCATAAACCATCTCAGCAGTACTACTGACTGCTTTTCAATCCAAACCTACACACACTGGCAACCGTCTTTCACAATCATCTTTCATGATGTTGAAACCACCCTTTTCAAAAACTTCTTTGAACTACCTCTAAACAGCAGATAACACCAGATTCGTTACAATATCAGATTCACTGGTGACCAATGATAAAAGAAGAATTTCCTTAACAGAATAAAGTAAGTGATAGTGAATTGGCCACTTTACCCATAATAAATTTGCTGCCGCCTTTCAGTTCATTACTGTTTGAATAGTTGCTTTCTTTCAAACTGACCCAGTCCATTTCTCAAGCAAAATAATTTTGAGTTTGTAGGCTTTTCCCCTATTCCTGCAACCATTTAAGTTCTACCTGTTTAATCTACAGTCAATTATAAATCTTGGGTGAAGGTAAACCCACACACCCAACAACGAAATGAACGCTTTTAGCACCAAACATACTTTAACAACTAAAATAAGTTATAAGAGAAATATAACAAACAGCGATTGCAAAAAAAAAAAAAAAAAAAAAAAACCCATGAGTAAATGAGTGGAGACATCGTCATTCAGATAAATAAATACAAAAAGCAGATCGTGCTAACACTGCATTAGCAAGTGTTCACATGTATTTCCCACATCCTGGACAAGCAATACTACAACCTAATCCCAATGACATCGTTTTTTTTTTTTTAATAAAGAATTAAGACCTTGGTTACTTCATGTATTCAGGGAACTGAATGTGTATGCACAAGTCAAGCCATTTTACAATATAAATTCCATCAATTATTCACGCCGGTAGGACCCCTCTTCGCAGAAATAAACAGACAAGCAGCACAGAAATCGCAAGGCACACTGAGGAGTATATAAGATGACTCATTTTAAAAGATCATGGCAGAATCGTAAGGGGAGTTTTGTTTGTTTCCAAAGGATTCCTCATTCTGTTCAGGGTTAAACTGCAGTAATTCAGACCGTGTGAAGTCATACAATCCAACAGAGGCAAGAGGTCCTACCATACGTGCACAAATGATTTTCGCACTTACACTTTCCAGTTACATTAAAATGTAACCCAGTATCAGTTCATGTATTAAGTAAAATGTTAGACATTTTACCACCGAAACGTCCAGGCACATGAAACATTACAAATACGTTTTCCTCAGTTTTCTGGTCTAGACTACACATTCTCTTCAAACAGTTTGACCCATTTCAGAAAATGATTACAATAATTGCTTTCAACATAACTGAAGATAGCTTCTCTAGAAAATATAATTCCACATATTTATCATTTCCAACATATGGAAGGGTTTCATTTAAGTGTATGCCATTCTGGATGCATTAAACCAAGAAGAATTGTACAGATTACAAACCAAAGCCTATGCCTGCATCAAAATAAAAAGCACATTTGCAGGTTGCCGAAAGGCGCTTATTATTCCACTTGATTTGAAAATGCGAAGCAGGTAACGCATATTTTAATCAGCTTAGTAGCCACTATATTAGTAGAAAATCTTGTTTGCTCAATAGGATGTAGTCGTAATTACAACAAACAAACTCAGGGATTTCTCCTCGAATGCGTATAGGCTACTTTCCATATTTCCGACTGACTTTGGAGTATACGTTGAGGTACATAGAACAGTCTGCGTTCACATTTACCCACATATGTACCAACGCTTGTGAGTGCGTAACAACAGTGTTGCGGGTTGGGTGACATTGCACGGCAGGGGAAAAAAAGTCTTCGGCAAACTATTCTTCCATAGTTTAATGTGGGTGTGTCCTCAGTATAATACAAGCCAAATCCACTAAACACCAAATACTCGCACTATATGAAGCCTAGTCTAACACAAAGAGCTTTGTAAATACTTCAATGTCATCTTAGAATCTTAACTAATAGCCCGAAAGAATGTGTTATAATATAATTCTCAACAAAAACTAAGTATCTTATATACGCATAACCTTCAAACAGTAATTGAATATCCTGCTTCTTGAATTGTTAAAAATGGGTATCGTCCTTTCATTATCACAAAATCAATCTCATGCCCATGAAAACAATAAAAATAAATAAAACACTCACCGTGATGAGAGTGGATGTTAATGGTCGATGATATATATTTTCCAGTGTGGAGCGGTGCCGGGTGCCCCGTACCCAAGTGGCCAGGGGACGGAGGTATCCTGCCGGCAGCAGCGGCAGCTCCGAGTCGGTGGGACTCCATAGCCAATCCCGACAGCAAAGGCGGGGGCAAATGAACGGATCTGGGGGGTCCGAAATCTCTGCCATCCATCATCCAAAACAAGTGAACCCGATGCAAGAAAATGTCCAACCAGAAATTCCAAGAGAGCCAGGCTGTTAAACAGTCCCTATATTTCCGTGGAAATCTGCGCCTTTACTGGGCATTCTGCTGACCTACAAAATGAAAGAGAGAAACTTTTGAGGGCTCAGTTTGGTCACGGAAATCTCAGACACCAAAAATTAAATAACATACGGCTCGCGCACTCCCAATGCCGATATTCCAATTTTCGTTACTGTCAATGAATTTATCACAGTACCTATCTTTGCCCTTGATCAATTCAGGCTTTTATGTTGGTCCCTGTTTTCTCGTCTGTTTCTATAAGGGGAAGTATTGCTAAGGCTTGTCTGACGGTCAGAAGTCCACAACACCGAAATGCACTTTCAAATTATGATTAAAATTGTGAGTACGTGCATCTAGACAAATACGCAAGGTCGACTTCAATTGTAGTTCAAGCGTCACCTAATTTGTGTTTTTGATTTATATACGAAAATGAGGATGTTCAATTGACGGTCCAGGCGTGTTCGCAGACCACTTTATTCAAAACGCATGATTTGTTCAGCCTAATCGTCCCGTTCACACGTGGTTATATTTCAGATAAGAAGTGTTTTCTCAAAAATCTTTGTTAACACTTAGAACTAATTCTGTCGAATACGACTGCAATTATAGCCATTTAATATTACCATTCAACTATTCGCTAAGTAGCCAATCTGTGACCCAAAAAGCCAGCCATTATAGAATGGTGTCACATTAGATACAATAATGAATCGTAGCCTGTAAATAATGTAAATATCTTGTTTTACTACTAAAATAAACTCAAAATAGAACAGTTGTGTGTTTCATTTAAATCTTAGTAATGAAATTCCGTGCTGGTGAGTGCAAACGCGAACTGAATACTGATTGTATCTGGCGATCGACGTAGTTTACGACATACAGCTGGCTAAATAATATATAAAACATGTATCTACCTCACAGCGTTACTTCAACGCTATTTAGCGACCTCAAAATTAAGACTTTCATGGAGGTACAAAGGATTTTCGCTACCTTAAGGATAAAACATGCTCGTTTTTTCTTTCGGTAACACTACCCTACAAGCAACCGTAACACACTGAAACCACGTTTTACAAAGAATGCTCATTAATACAGATTTAAAAGTTGTTTTTGGAAAATCGCTTAATTATAAGAATTAACACGTTTGTAGTTTAGCTTTTCAATAAGATATTACAAGCCCATAATTTACTATTTTCCCCTCATTAGAGAGCAGGACGCATTCGGTTGTGGTTTGTTGTGCAGGAGCTTGGTTGCTTTGAGATTTTCAACAAATTTCTGTATCACTGACCTCCTGAAAAATTGGTACCAATAACTATACAACTACAACTACTACAAAATTATTCAAGACCGACCAGGTTATAAACTGAGGCCAATTATAAAGAGTGGGTTGTGATCACAAGACGTCTGAAGACTGACTTTCCTTAATGATTCGTAAAGGCTAATAGATTACAATTAGATATCATATCAAACCAGATATGTAAGATTTAAGTCATTACAAAGGCAGAGCCGTAATGTGATTAAAATCACTACAAATAGCCTATTTAGTTTAGCCTACCGTTTCTTGAAATGCGTCACCTGACAGGACTAGCTTCAAACTTTTCTTTCAATACTTCAAAAGCAACTTACAATGTTTTTTTTTACAATCTTCAGATCGTACAACCGGTGGTTTTTGGGTTTTGGTAACCCACATCGGCGAGAAATCCTGTTTTACACAGCATTGCCCTTCTTTTCGAGAAACTTTCAGAACTACATTTAAAAATTAAGGTTGCTACTCAGTTGCTCCTTTATGCTTTACAAATGAACATCCTTACTAAAAACCCAAATCCTTACTCGCAATGAAGTCCCATTTTAAATAATCCATTAATCCAGAAGTTTGCAGAAAGATTTCAAATACTCCATATACAGACCATCCGTACATACGCTCTAAGCTAACCTTGGGGGGAAGTCCCTAGCAAGTCCTTCTCTGTAGATCTCGGAAAACTCCAGCAATGAAACAAGCATTGTTTTACAAACCCCGCCCCTTTGAGCTCAACCAGCAGAATTCTACAGCACTATCTGCAATTGGTTGACACAAACGTCAATCACCTCAATGTAAACACTTTGGCTCTTCGCCAGTCCTATAAAACCAATTATGAACCAAGGAGGTTGTGCGGTTTCTAGGCCCCCTTCCTTCAAGACTGAGTGATCAAAACAAGCAGTGTGAATTTTTAGGAGAGCCGTTTCAAGGCAGCTCCTCTACTCAGGCTCCAGTAATCAAAATAGTGGAATACGGACCTGGTAGTGGACGCATTTCAGTCAATCTGTATCGGATTCAGTTGATTCAGATCTCAGAATAGCTTCTAAAATGCACCGATAAGAGTGGGTATAGGTCATTTACTAACGATGACATTTGAAGCACTGTTCTGTTATGGTTTAGTCTTTCCAAACTAGTCTATGTTTCAGCATGTTTCTGCAGATTTTTATCGTTGCTACGAAAGTAAATCGAAAATATATAGACTTGGTTATTGTTCATTCATTTCTAGGATTACAGCAGATCGTCAATAGGATACCTAAATAATTGATAGTGGTTCATAAAGAACAACGTAATGTTGTTTAAGTCAGCACATTACAGCCTACGCATGCGGACCATGCCAGTGAAATATCCTTTCATTTAGCTACACGAGTAATCACTCATGTATGAAAAGTATGAAACTACATGATTATTTTCCATTCACGAGAAATGTAAGTGAGTTTGTGATGCTCCTGTAGATCAAAATAACCGTTGGTTCACATAACACCAGAATTAAGAAGCATTTTCTGAAATCGTGGATAGGGTCATATAATAAGCAATATTATGAGACTGTTGACATTTTTAGGCCTATGAAACAGGGGTTACAGGCTAAATATACCGCATTGACAAAATTGTTTATCTTCTATATCAAAACCCCTTATTGCAATTGTGATCTAACCGATTCGGGTTGATGACTGTAATGATTCTGCTTTCATCCAAACATTCATCTCACTGGAAAAACGTGTGGATGGACAGTATTATATTCGAGCGAAATCGGATGCATTTGTTTACGTTAGACTGAAGCCTACGTGAAAACTCAAACATTCAACTAATACCTTACAATGAAAATTCTTTCATTCTCACACGCTTGCAGTCATTATTTTATACATTATTTATGGTTATGTTGTAACTATATACACGTATTTATGCACTGATGTATAGGCTCTATAAAATGTATAGCCCAATAGCATTACATTCGGATGTTACACAAAACAGTTAATAAAGAGTCTACTGGCGGTTTCAAACTACCCCCTTTGCCAAGCCCTGACGTTTCGGTTTCAAGGCTCCCCCCATTTTGGAACGCACAGGAAAAAACACTAAAATAGTAATGAGTCAAGGGGAAAAGCAATGCCTGAACGCTATAGCAAAGGGAGATCTCATTTAAATATCACCCCGGCACCATTTCAACCCCAATGAAAGGAAAGCAACTTTTGGAGGACTCAACGCTGGATTGCTCCCAAATTGGCCAAAGGATCAGCAGGAAGAAAGGGGGAAATTTGAGAATGGGGGTTGTTATGGCGAGGAAAATTAATGCAACATCGAGGCTTATGGCTGCCCGGACAGAATGCGGAGAGATTCTGAATTATCAATGGAACAGCAGTGAATGACAGACTCCCTATAAGCGTGTTTTCTTCAATCGTTTGTCGTCTTAGTCCTTCATCTTTGTGCGAATACTACAAATGAAAAGGCATTTTACTGTTAACAAAAGCGACTGTGATTCGACGATCTTCCTTTCCTAAAGCCACCTGAGCCGAATGAGATGTCAAAGTTGGATTCAGATTTTTCTTGCATTTGAGAAAGCATTATTTTCACTTCCCATCGTCGTTTAAAGCGTATTATTTCTGGATGACTCGAGAACCTGTGTGTTAAGATGGGTATGTATTGAATATACAATATCGTTTTAGTTGACAATAAATTCCCAAATCTTAAACAAGGCCTACATGTTCTTTGTTGAAATATGTTCGAGACAATCACAAACACATGCAGTGATGGGATATAAGAACTAATATGATAGATAACTGAGCGTAATTTAACCCTTTTTAACGACGAGTGAAACACTTACCGTGTTGTATAGCCTATACTAACCACCATTTACCGGTTAAGACTATTCACTGTTTTCTTTAGCTTATGTTTTGGAGTTAGTCTGCTCTTTTTGCTCATACCATATCAAACAAATCAGTCTTAAAATCATCTCAAAAACACAGTTCATAGGTTCTGTTGGTTTTAAACCACCTTAGATTCTCAAAAACAGACTTCGAATGCGTGGTTTACACAATCGGTCGCACGCAACATTGAAAGAATGGTAGTTGTATGTATGAAATTTGTGAACTAATACCATAAAAATAATCTTGGACCATTAAGGGTGTGGTAAAAAACAAGATTAGAATTATAAGACAAGTACTAGCATCGGTATTTATACACATTTATCCATGTTGTGTCTGGAGCCTAACAGCCGACTTGTTTCAGTATAGACTTAAGCCTACGGCTAACGGGTTTGTTGCCTTATATTTTTAATAAAAAACCCTACACATCTCACACATTAAATTTCGAAAATATGTTGTAAAAATCACTCGCTAAAATCAAGCATAACTCTTTCTTTGTTCATAATCTTTCAAAACCAGAATCTAATGTGCGATTTTGGATTTCTGCATACGAAACATAGCCCAACTCTTTGTTTTAATTAATTAAAAATATTTAACTTACGTGTTCTACCAATGACAAACACAACTACGTCGGTTTGTGAGGGTATAGGAGAGCGTATTTAGGTACTTTTGAGCTGGAGTGTAAATCTCAAATAGTAGCAAAAGTGTTGGAGTGGGTTTTCTCCAATTATTTTGAATTAAAACCCTTCTCGAACAGTTCAGAATTGAAACTGACAATTCCATACACGCGTCATACACATCAAATAATCTTGATTATGTCAGAAATATCAGAAAGGGTAGAATTAAATCTGTGAACTGACGGCAATGAACGAAATTAGACTTTTTTCGAGCGAAGGAAATCGATGAAAAATAAGTGGAATATGGTATTTAAAAACAGACACACAAACGTTAGATGTGGAGCAAATGTGGATTTAAAATTGTCCAGCTATAACATAAAATTGTGATCAAATCAAATAACCTATGATTTTTCCTTGCATTGCACACATTCTGTGTGTATATACATACATATTATTTTCTCCTAGAATAACAAACTATAAAATTGCAAGTATGTGAAAAGAACTTGTCGGCAATGCAAGAGTATGACTGCTTTATTTTACGCAAGCAAATCCGCCCTAGGGTGACTGAGTGACTACATTGTGTGGTAACTGATTATATCACTTAAAATAAAACGATGCATTGGTTTGATTGCTATAATTCATATTGATAGATGGGTTAGATTGTCTATGTGTCTCTTGAAGACCGACCGCACACAATGTGGATCTATATCTAATAAACGTGTAACAAAGGGTAGAAAATCCAGTCCCTGCAAAACGTGTTAATCTTTAATCCGTCAGTAAAACGTCGGGCTTTAGCGTTTATGGAGACAAAAACGAAGGTATTAAAACTGTTTTTGATTAAAAAAAAAAAAAAACTGTCATCTGTAGACGCACTGGAAATGTCAACGTCAGAACATTTTGATGTCTTTCCGATCGTCACCTTCACAGCCACATTTTCACACGGGATTAGCACTTTCTGTCTATACAGTACGGGCTTGATAGGTTGTATCCTAAACTCCTTATGAACTGAGCCTTCCTTATATTGGTCGGGTGGGTGCATATCAAACTCTGTCGTGTAAGCGAGGTTAAAACAAGATTTTCAGTAAAATGTCGTTTCAATACTTCAGTATTAAGTGTATATTAGATATAAAATATACCCACAAGCAAAATTCCCCAGGATTCAAATAACAAGGTGGAGTTCTTCTGAGTTCAGAGAGAATGCGTTGGACACTTCACACCACCTCAGCCATCCAGCACGTTTAAATGTATTGGATGGTGTCGTTTTTAACAGGCAGTGGATGCAAAGTTTTCTCTGAGTTAAAAAATATTTAATTTTTTGAAGAGGATCTCATGATTGCCAGATATTTCAGGCCCTTGAAACTGTGTCAAACACTCAATGAATGTATGAGGAGAAAAACGCATGCAAACTATATGCAAGTTTTTTTTTTCTTTAAAGTCTCGCAAAGTCTCTTGCAAATCTCCTTATCTCTTTCTAATTTATATGTTTCTATTATTTATTATCTTAGCAAAGCAATTTTACATTTATCTGTCTTAGCTATTAAAAAAAAACTTGATCTGTTTCCATTTCAAGTATGACTGCATTTGAATCTCACTGTTTTGTGCCCTTGCATGTACTTTCATTTATTTGTTTTTTACTTTTTAAAATATGTTTCTATTGTTCTCTCTGTTTCTACTTCTATCCTAATTACCATGACTGTAATTGTTTAGTTTTTGCTCCTGATGTGAAGCTCTTAGAAATGCCCCTGGGTTTGAATTGTGCCATATAAATAAATTCGCCTTTGCAACTGCTATTCTGATAGTTTAAAATGAAGGTGAAGATGAGCTGTGAATTACCTTGATGCTTTGGCATCTTGTCACAGGCAAACCATTCAAAAGTTTTAAAATAGCTCTTCGGATGGTGGAAACAATGCGCGAACTTGCGTCCATCAAAATAAACACAAACAAATGAACTCAATGTTCTGTCTTACCACAAGTGAACGACCTCATAACGTGTCAGTCTCACTGAAACCACTTATTTAGTAGGCTGTCGTAAGCATCTCGTAACAAGATAAAAACGCCTGTTACTGTGAAGTCGCAGGCTAGGAAACATGTAATCTATTTCGGCTCCAGTTAAAGGTTATTGTTTTATAATCTGACAGGTTTGTTCCATTATATGTGTGTTATTACCTTTATTTTTTTCTGTTGAGATCGAGGGTTTCACAGCTGTGAGTTATCAGTTAAATGTTTTCATCTAAGTGATGCACACACGCTTTGCCTTTCTTATGTCGAGCACGGGTTCTGGAAATATAGTCTACTTAAGTAAAGTCTTGTTTGGCCTATGGGGTTGGGTATCGGGCTCATTGTATTCTCAAGAACAAACAACGACATGAGTGATGACCCCACAAAACCAGTTTAGGAGTGAACTTCAAACCAACTCAGAAGGCTACTGTCGACATGAATGCATTGGCAATTCGGAATTTACTGATTCAAGTGGGTCTATTTACTGTCCTCGATCGATCCGTTGATTTACCTCACTTCTGGCGTTTAAACGTTCTTTTGCGCAAATGCAATTGCATAACTTTATGGTCTGCAGGATAAAGTTCCCGCACATTTGCCAGGTGATTCCTCCCTCAATTTTTTTTTTTACAGGTTAAGACTTCATCTTTGTTTTGCTATGGTGTCTTTTCTGGTTTTAAATTTAGAAGATGGACTTTCAACATGATTAAAGGACACACTCTGCAAAGTGCTTAAATAATATATTATATAGGCCATTAAGCAAAAAAGGCATTTTGAAAGATATTATATCAGCGTATGACCTAAATTAAAACAAGCGTCGATACCCGATGGAGAGAAGTCGAGTTACAGAAGTCGTTTTTACATTCAAAGTCTCAGTATGCAAAAATGAAAATAATAAACACCTTCAATGGTTAGAATGTGTAGGCGTTTAAAATCATTGTTTCATTCTTCATGCTTTAGATAAGACTATATATTGGTATGACATTCTTCAGCTGTTTGTTTTCATTATGCACAGTTTGGTTGCTTTGTAGAATTAAATCATGTTATCAGAAACTGAATATTTGTCATATTGTTAGATAGCTGGCATGTGTTTTACCAGAAATAAGACTTGTATGAAGTGATACTCTCCACGTGGAAATCAGTTCGTTGCCTCTTAATCGAATCCTTTTAGCCTTTTTTGTATTTTCGCACATAGTCGTGCAGTCTCTTCAGAGTCTTAAACATACACGCATTCGATAGCACAGCCAAACAGATTTCTGCTGGCAGGGTTTCCAGTACCAATATGTCCCAAGCGAACAAGGCATACCTATGGATTATGTTGCTTTTAATATCTGTAATAAAAGTCACCAATACAGAAGAAAACCAACACCGTTTGAATACCCGTTGTCTCGATGGACAACGTTTCTGAAGGTGGTTCGCCAAAAGGTTCTTTCTGGGGGGCTGTACTGAATAATTATTTTGTCCCTTCGGAGGCGCTTTGTATTTTTACATGTGTTAATGCCTGTTCTTGTTTTCGAACACCACCAAAAAAAACATACAATCAAACTCTTTGACTCATTGTGAGCTGTATGTTACTGTGGCCTAGAGAAGGGATGTTTCTGCTTTCTCTGATTCCGTCGTGTTTTACCTTGTGCAGATTCAGCTTTGCCGACAGGAGCACACATCAATTAAACGAAATGAACCCTTTGTGCTCATCTCAGCCAGACAACGTGTTCTTTGCACCTGTGTAATTTACTTTAGCTAGTTACAACATCTGTTATTTTGGGTGAAGGAACCTGACAGTATCTCTGTTGACATTAACCAGGGCTTAAAAAAAAGAAGCTTTTGGTTTCCGGAGAGGTCACGTGACCTCCGTACTGGTCACTGGTCAGTTTCATTGACTGTTCATCTCCTGTCGCATGTATAATTCATCAGATACAGAGATAAATCAGAGACCTATACAAAAGACATTGAACAGTTATCTGTCAAGATTCTGTGCGTCCCTTCAGCTCCCCTGAGTAGCACAGGAGGTCATGTGTCCAGTCACCTTATTCTCCCAATAAGTCGTGAGCGAAGTTGCTCAAAACGCATGATAAGGGAACGCTCACATCTTTCTCCACGTGCAAAGAGGACTTTTCGCACTCCTCGTTTCGATCCGAAAGGAAATCACAAAGCATTTCATGAAATATACAGTCGATTGGAAAAAGAATCATGCGCACTGGAGTATAGATTGCAGCAACTGCATGTCTGAAAAAGCATTTGCACCCCAGGTACTGTGAAATATACGGCTAGTGTAACTATGGAACCCATTTATGTTTAGATACTGAACAAACACTGATATAGTTCAATGTGACTGCAGATTAAGGTTGCGAAAAGAACAAAACTATCAATAAAATGATAATAACGATGATGATGATGATGATTATTATGTTGCTGCTACAACTGCTATTGATTTATTTACTGTAAAAATATGTGGTATACAAAATTAGTTTACCTGTCAAGTGAAAGTTTAACCTTTTTTGTCTGTAGTTCACTTATAATTGTAAATGTAAAAAATTCCACTGAAGCTGAATTAAAGCTGACTAGAGGAGAGAATGAGAGAAGTAAGACCCCCCACCCCACCCCACAAATTTTTAGGACTGTGTTCCAACCCCAATTTAACAAGCTGCTCATGGGAGGCTGACACCGAGTCCTGACATCACCACACTTGAAAACCCATCTCCTCTGGCCATGAAGTGCCTTGTCAATTAACAGACGGCTTGTTGCAGTAGGAAGAAGGGGGTGCCGTGCCCCCTCCCTCGCAGGCCAGAGGAGGAGAATCAGGTTTCCTCTGATAGACCCAGACATGTGGTGTAAAATTCAGGCTGGAGGGGAGGGGGGGGTGTTGGGGGGAGGGGAGTTGGGGTGGGGGTCAGGAGGGAAAGAGATTTCGGATAGGAGAAAGCAATTGCCATCACTCAAACCACAGCTATTTCTGTAGAGGGAGCTTGTTTACCAAATAGCTGTATCAATGATAAATAAGTAAGGTACTCGGCTCGGTTCATGTCCGCTGGCCACCACACCAAAGGTGCTCATTCGCCACGGCGGAGCGTTTACTCACAGTATCTGGCGTATGGGAGAAGGGAAACGTTTAACCTGCGTTCTTTTTCCCATGCCACATGCAGGCCTGCACATCTGCTGAACAACTTTTCCAGTGTAATTTATCAATTACTATCTGTTTCAAGGTCGCATTTACTCAAATATGAGTTAGATTGCAGTTTTAAGTCCTGTCATGGCTGCAGCAGATGAACCATAGTTTAAAATGAAGGCACAGTGTTTTTCCTTTCCTGAAATAATGTTTTTTTTTAAAATGGTAAGTTTAAGCAAGACGCTGAATTATGATTATTAAATAATAATTATTATTATTCTCACCAACATATTTTTGAAAGCAAGCCTTAGAAAATCTTGTTACCATCACATATAAGTAAAATTCAATTGAAAAAAAAATGGTCAAAAAGGTCAAAATAAAGCTAGTTTAGGATCAGTAAAAATATTAATGAATAAAGTCCAGCTGTTTGATCTGTTAGTAGATGTTTTTATCCTTAAGTTTCTTAGATAATGCCGAAAGAGGTGATGTGAGATGCTTCTTTAAACATCCAGCTGAATGAAAGAGTAGCGTGTAAAAACCTAAGCAAAGTTTGGGGGATGGGATAAGGGCGCCTTCAAAGCAAGTAAAGCGCTTCCTTGGCAATTCAGTTTTTTTTTCCCCTTCTGAATTTCTCCACAGTGCTGTGAGGAAGTCATTAAGCAGCTATGATCACATGCAGAACAGTTATAAAAACAGTGGGGCAGAGCAGGCAGCTTATCAAGGCAGTGTTATCTTGGGGTTGATGACCATCGCGGCGGTTTGCAGGGTTTGCTGATTCAGCTGTTCGACGCAGTCAGATAACTTGACCTTTCCATGCTTCGCTGCCAACCGATGATGACAAGAGGAACTGCTCCGACCTCAGGCTGCATAAGGTTTGGATCCCTTTGAGCTCACCTTGGACAGTGTCTCCCCTCACTGGGATTTCCTCCCAATGAGATGTCTGTGTAAGGATAACAAATGGAAATGTGGAGAGATGTATGCTGTGTCCCATTAACGCACTGAGTCCTACTTCAAGCCGTTTTCTGAGTATGTAGGACATAGTGTGGTTATTTTTTTTATCACACTCTATGCACTAGATAGTACAAGTATACACACTAACAGTAGTGGTAATCCAAAGTGTGGTTTGCATGGACGCTATTGTCCCAGAATGCAATACGAAACGGAAAGGGCGGCACCTCCTGCAACCAAAAATTTCAAACAAAATGGCAGATGCAAAAGCAACCCCATCATTCTCTATGTGACGCATTTCCAGATAGTAAAATACTATCAAGTGTGTTTACTCTCATACACTAACTAGTGAAAACACTTTCTAGAATAGTACACAGTGCATACACAATAGTGTGCTTTTGGGACATGGGGTTAGATTGGACCAGCATTGTATGATTTAGCTCATTTTTATCCTCCTGTACATAACCAAATGAGAAATGTCACACAGAGATGCAGGGGTCTGTAATCTTTCATTTTCCTTGGTGTTATGATTCATAAAGCATCTCCCTGTTTATATTTGCAATCTAAATATCACATTTGGAATGTCATACTGGATTAACAATCTTTAACATCTCCTTGTCTTTTTTTTAACACTGCAGAAACATATATAAACTGATGAAGCAAGTAGCGAATGTTTCGCAGTGAATACAGATCGTCCGTCGTCTTGTTTTGAAGCATACCGATACAAATGAGAAAACACATCAGAGTAAATTTCTCATCTAGCTGCCTTTAAAAAAAAATACAATTTCCACATTGACATGGCAAAATGCTGCCATATTGAGAGTTCTACAAAAAAAAAAAAAAACCGTATGTGATTGGCTATATTACGAGAGGAGAGTCATGCATCAATGGAGTAAACGGGTAAATGGATGTACCAAGCTAAAGTGCCTCTCCTTGATCCCCTTCAGCTTTATTACTGAACTCTTTGACCTCATCTATCTACAAGGCATTTTTTTTATTTTTAAAAAACTGTACAGCAGTATAGTATAAAGGTCAGGGATGCTGCATGGGAAGTATAACACAGATGTGTTTTGTAATTTTTTTTTTTTTTTTTTTTTACAGGTTTTTTTTTTTTTTTTTTTTTTAAGTGTTTTTGCTTTCAAAGGCACTAGTCTGTGTGGCCTATCTGATAACTCTGATTTACTGTCAGCCAGGGAGCTTTATGACTGGGTGCTAATATCATGAAAGCACATTGGTTCTGTCAAGACCTAGCATAACATACTGTTATAAAAGAGATATACCTTTTACATATTAATCAAACAGCTGCACATTCTCCGACCTCCCATTTCTGGATTTATTTTTGTAAAAAGGTAAAAGGAAAGGCTGTAGCACCAGTTTAAATATAAGCTTACTGTTTTGTTGTGTATTTGTATGGGCCAATGTCCTGTGACTACATTATCCTAAAATGGAAGAAAAACAATTTTGAAATGACAGGGTATGATATAAAAAGCCATGTATAGTGTTTGTGCCATATATAATGTTCCTGCTTTGAGTTATACATGTGTCTGTATCATAATATCAGTTCTCTGGTTTGTTTTACCTGAGCCACAATATTCTTGACAGAAACATTACTGAAACTTAGCTCATTGTTACGCATAGCATAGGCCTGGTAATTGGCCCCAGACTGAAATTGAAAACAGCAGTGCAATGATACGTGATTGACACTAAGCTGTAGAAAAAGTCACCCATTGCTGCCGGTTTCTCACGCTTATTACCAAAAGATTAAATATTAATGCGACCACTGATGTAACCAGCTTGCAACCCTATAAATGCTTGCCAGGTTCTCAGAATAAAACGAGAAAGAGCCACTTAGCGTCAACCACAGTCCAGGCCAAAATGCTACACTTGAGGCTGTGCCTCCCACACGAGCGTGCATCTGCTCACTCGAGTCTTCGATTCACTCCACACAGCTATCCTGATCTGCTAAAAGAGGAGACACTAACCCATCCAACATGGCTGCTACATACTTCTTATTGGACGCAAAATTAAGCCCTTTGCCTACATACCACGAGCCAACACGCTAACCCCACACTTACCCTTAGCACGATGACTGGAAGTCTATGGGAAGTTCCTGGAATTCTACCCAGCTCCATTCTAAAGTGAAGAAGTACCTTCTCAAGCAACCCCAAAGCTGAGGGGGTTAAGTGTTGGTGCATAAATGAAATAATGGTAAGATTTTGAAGAAACATGTATTCTATTGACTCACCGGTCACATTGGTATTAGCTATATCTAGTCTCACAAGCAAACCCCATACCTGGCCGCTAGCATTAACAGTGTTTTCCTGTCAGGCCTGCACATAATATCAGGTCTTTCAGGATGGGACGGAGTATTTCTTCACATTTGATTGGAGTTAGGAAGAGTTTCTGGACCTTTCTATGGATTTTCAATCATTGTGCTAAAGGTAATTGTTGTCCTGGGTACTGGTTCTAGTGATGACTCTCTAACAGGAGTACAGAAATGATAAACGTGCGGACAGATTGCTGTACTCTCCATTAGAAGGTGAAACGGATTGATTACCAAAATGTTGGAGTATCCCTTTAAGGTATCTGTTTTTATATGGCTTCCAAACATAATCAGTTTTTTTATTGTTTTATACCCCATCCACATAAAACAAAGCTGAATGGCTTTTGCTCTGATTTGAGCACTCGCTACATATACAATGTATTAGATTAACTTTAAATGTTTCCAGACCAACAGAAACATAAAATACATTACAGTATCTATTTTATTAATGGGGTATACATCCAAATGATTGCCTTGAGCAGCCATTTCCAATGATTATATGTGATAATCTAGCTGGAATGCACAATCATGTGACAAGCCATTTCAACTCAAATGAATGGTTTTGCCCGATCCTTATTTTATTTCAAAACATGAAATCTTTATTGCATGAAACAGTAGCCTTTTTATTGCAGTCTCTGGGTATACTGAAAACAGAAGCTTGAAGACTGGTCTGTGTGAAAAAATATATATGTTTTATTTTTTAAGGACTTACACACATGTGCTTTACATGATTAAAACAAAACATTATATCCAAAACAAGATGTAATGAGTTAATAATTAACTCATCACATTATTGTACATCTCTTAGTTTATTAGAGGGTGAAATTCCTTAATACTTAATTGCTTCTCCTTTTTAAAATGATTGCCTAAATTCTATCATTCCTTGAAGCGAAATGATGGTTTAGAATTAAGCAGACAAAATTAAGACGAGAACAATCAAAGGTATTATGCATAAATATTCTTTCACATGCTGGATTGAGCTCCAAATAACGATCAAATCACTTCAATCAATTCGGCTACAGCTGTCTGAAATGTAATTAACGAATTGGAAACAGTGACAACATTCTATTAACCAAACAGCAAACAACTGAAGAAACATTAATAATTTGACACCAAATCGAAAGCAACAGAAATTAGCATATGTCATAAATTCTGTGATACATTGCATTGGATATTATTTGACAATAACATATGTTTAAATGTATCTGTCCCTATCAAATAAATATTAAATAAAAATAAGTAAATAACTAAATAAATAGAAGCACCTGTAACAGTGGTAAGTGCTCTTTTTTATACTCACAATCCAATTAATGTGCGGTTTTGCACAAGAAATAACAAAGAGCCAAAATGTTTAATTCCAGGATGTTTTGTTATTTTTTTGGGATAGTACCCTAGTTTCTGTGTCAGCCATTTCCTCACTCAGCAGATGCTCTTATTGAGGGGGACTTCTCTGTTTACAGTCTTATACTGTCCATGTAAACAGTTAGACACTCACTAAGGTGAATCAGGTAATGTACCCAGTGTGCTTAAACCTTCCAGGTAAATACTTAAAACTTTCCACCTCATTGCTATTTTTAAAATAACTTACCACTCTCTCACAAATACTACACCATGGTAACCCCAATATCATATCACACTGGCAAAAATACTACACCATACTAACCCCAATTCTGTACCTCACTGACAGTAATACTACATCATACTAACCCCAATAGCACACCACACTGACAGAAATACTACATCGTAGTAACCCCAATAGTACACCACACTGACAGAACTACTACACCATACTAACTGTAATAGTACACCAGACTGACAGAAATACTACTCATGTTTATACTTTCCTGCTTTACCAGCAATACTACCCCACAGTGTCATCCATAGTGTACAGCACCAATACTACACTGCAGTGTCACTGATACTACGCCATACTCACATCACAACTATACTACTCTACCACCAGTACACTTACACTACTACTACATCACAGTTCCACTGGTATTATTCAACACTAACACAATCACCACACCGTTTTTACACTAGCACTACCCTGTCCCACCACCAATATATACACCACACTTCCACTGATATTACACCGCAACACCAGTGACACTATGTTACCCCGTCACCCACACTGATATCACATCACAAAATAATATCCAACTTCAATAAAATTGAATGTTACCATGTTGCAGGTTAAATGTGTCCATTTTAATAGAATTTTGGCAATGTTAAAGTTGGTTGGATATTACAAGTTTCATGTGCCAGAGAAAAACAATGTGAATTCTTAACGTGATGAGAATTTCAAATCAAACTGATGCGATGTCTGAAAATTGCAAACAACTCATGTGTTACTTTTTGTAAAGGTTAAATAAATGTTGTAGAGACAATTGTGACAGCTTTAAATGAGCGAACACACGTCTAAAAGCCTCTAATTACAATCACTTTATGACTCAAACTTCGCAGATGTTTACATTTGGCATCAGACTGCCAGCTTGACCTTTGCTGTCACCGTGCCATAACTGATATGATATAATCAAAATGTGACTGGCAGATGTGTGGTTTCGGCTTCTGCATCTGTCCTCCCACTTAGGAAAAACAAACACAAATGGTTGTGTATGACAGCACCTCATTTGTGAGAATCGAGAGAGTAGCTGCCAGGTATCCGAATTTGGTGTCTGGAACACAGCCTCGCACTCTCACGGTCTGTAGTTCTCCTGGATACAACATCTACTCTCTTTAAAAAAGTTCAACCATAATGTTGTCATAGTAAAGGAGATGTCATTTGTTGGTGTTGTCATTTTGATGTAATTTTGTCTTACTTAATTATAAATGATTTCTAGCTATGATGAGGCCGAGCCTGTCTCTTCAGAGCCTTAGGGTAACTTAGGAAACCTAGGAGGCTTGTTGGCTTGGAGATTCTTCATATTTCTGTGGTGTTACATGGCTTAATGTACCTCCTCTAGATCGACAATAGCCAATATTAGCCGTTTTAAAAAATGGCTATAGTTGGCATTACATAGCTAGGTGAATTGTGACTGGTTTCATTTTCAGTGGGTTTGCATCAAGCCAAGTAGCACCAACACATATATGTTGGTTTACAATTACAAATAATTTAAAAAGTAACACATAGACTTAAATGTACTATATTAAATAGAAATAAGGTATGCTTAGCATATACAGAGCTCTTTGAGAGACAGCACAGAATGACATTTTAATGTTCCTAAGAGCCAATAAGATTGCAAGGAACATTCAGTTTGGGTGGAGTCAAAATCATGACTGAGGACTTCAAAATCCTGAATGTGACTGCGGTGCAGCCATTGATTATATATGTTCTATATTTTTTTCAATGACAGAGTGTACAGTATTGAAAGACATAACTGAGAATGCAATTTGAAACCTAAAATTTGGGTATTTATATTGCTTATAATTACATTTTAAATGATAAAGATCATACATCAAAAATATATTTTGTTTTGATGCATTAAAGTTTAATTACATCGTTGCACCAATAGTAAAAAAACAGGATATGAGGCATCCAGTGCTGCAAGCGGAGAGAAAATGTGCCTTTTAATTATATCACAAAATATGGTTGTAAAATGTATCGCCAGATTACACGGTAAGGGCAGTGACCTTGAGGAAAGGCTAGCCAAACCACTGAAATATGACTTCATTGTGCAAACACATCAGTAGGCGTAGTGAATGGGGGAAAAAATCATGTTCAATCAAAGCAATAGCCTGAGCCTGAAACCAAAGCGGAGAGCGAGAGAGACAACGATGCTGTCACTGTCACAGAGATTGGACCCATTCTTCTCACACAGAAAAATAACCACAGTGTCTTTGAGTTTAAAGGCGTTCGTTTAAGCCCACTGCCAGGATGGGATGACGTGCAGCTGTGTTCAGACAGTTCTGAGGGAGGTCCGTCACTCTCAGTCTTACTCATGACATCTTACACTGACACGGCACAGCTGTCAGTCATCTCCATCACATCCACAGACACCGAATCCAGCAACTGTGAGGGTCCTCTTCCCTTGTTGTTCGTCACCTTTACAACTCATGACGTTTCATTAATGCCACTTGTTAGTACCACAATGACGTCTATGGCCAGGACACATGCAAAGTAATTTAATCTGTTTAAGGGTATATACAGTTCCATCAAAACAGACTTTAGACTTATAAAGTCTGTTTTGATTTAATCCCAGCCTACACCTTTATTTGAAGATACAGTTACATTTTTTAAACTGAAATTTAAAAACTTGTCTAAAGCAAAATATAAAATTTGCTTTAGACAAGTTGTCTGTCTAAACCAATATCATCTTTATCCTCGTGAGGGTCCAAATGAACACTGATGATGTTGTTTTATTCCACTGCTTTAAACAAGAGAGTGGATTATTTTCAAATACCTCCATCTCTCACGGCTCCCGCACTTTGTTTGACCGTTGAGGTGAAAGCTCTGCCCAGCAGCGGGCTAGCATTGCCGCTGAAGGGAATCGATGTTGATTTAAAGATTCCACCCTCTGAAGCAACAACTGGAAGGATAAGCCAGAGGTTCTCCTTGGCTGCTGTGTCCGAAAACTTCCTTTCACAAAGCTTGGGGGGGTAACGCCAGCATGCCCCCCCCACCCCCCACACACACACACACACACACACCCTGTGACTCCTGTCCTTTGCTTACCCTTTTGAACTGCGTTGCCATGGCAGGCTGGTACAGATTTATGGACCGTAGGTGCCTGTGAGACGGAGAGGGCTCTTCACCATTCCTTACCATGCAGTTCCTCCCTGTCCATCTATTGATTACATTAAATTGCATTGCAATGATTGCATAATACCCCTATATTCAGCCGTAGAAATAACTTTCCCTAAAATCTCCCATGGGTAGCATGTATTTGACAGAAATGCAGGCTGTGATCACTTGAAGACTTGAAGAGATGCTCCGTCATGAGAAGAGATACTCGTAAAACAATTGTTATTCTGGAAAAAACGGATAAAAAAGTGACCCTGGGAGCACGCAGAGTACCATCAGAACCAGAACAATGGCTCAGGAAAGTGATCGTTGTGTTCATACAATAAGCGATTTATTTAAAATCACATCACAGTGGAACCATTCTCTCACATTGAAAGGCAGCATCCGAACACTATAAAATAAGAAAAAAGGCAGGTAATTGTATGTGGGAAATTTTAGCTCTTGTTGTGAAGATTTCCCCATATGACATCTAAAAGCACTCCTGTGAGAGAGGGGTGGGTTTAAAAGCCTGTATTAATATGCCTATATTGATGGTCTTAATGAGTGATAGAACACAACTACATGTACAAAACAAGCAACAAGCACCACAATCATGCACACCAACAATAAAAACAACCTTCAATAAAATTAAAATGTAAAATATTCTGGTACAAAACAGCACAGTCAAAAACAAAATAAAAATGATTAAACATGTTTTGTAGGTGCTGGTGTAGACTAAAACAGCATTGGGTCAACATTTGTTTTTGTATTTTAAATGGAAAAGAGGCTGTCTACTATAGAAACATTTGTCTACTAGTTCAATGTTTTTTGTTCCTGTGGGTAATAAAAAATGTATGATTCCCCTGAAATAAAACTATATCATGTCCCCAACAAAAAGTCCTGCATTGCAATGTTTAGGAAATTGATTTTTAAAAAATCACAAGCATCACACAAATCTCTCATAAAGATTTACAGGTGCAATATGTATGATTTTTAACCATACTGTAACATTCATGCCTCGGTTAAACAATGGTCTTATGAATTCAGTTCCGTCTGAACAGTGGGTACGTAAATAATTTAAAGGGGTGTTTCAGACGAGTATAAATATTCTCATAGGTGGTTTCAAATAAGCTGGTGGTCGACTGGGGTTTTCTCTACATTGTAGCTGTGGCCTGTTTGCTCCTGGAAATTGCGTAAATCACTGTGCTTGAGTCAAAGAGGATCAGGTACGATCACAGAGACGCGGCGCTTGTCCTGGTACAATCCTAACACATGACATGACCTGCACTGGAAGAGGATGTGCAGTCGCAGATAGTCACACACGGTGGACATTATGTAATATCTGCAATACTTTAACAAAACTCAGACAATGGCTTTCTATTGCACAAATCTGTTTTGAATAGCTGTGACTCATATTTTTTGCACAGCTTGATCTAAGACAGCAGTTTGTAAATCTTACATAATGTTCCTTAACCAATAGTTAAAGAAATCATTTTCTTCATCTTGATATAACAGACCTGATGTCCTTTCACTCTGACATGAAGAGAAAACTTAATCGGCACGAGGCAGACATGTTGTCTAACCTGCATCCCAAAACTGAAATATGGCTTAAAGCTGTTAACCTTTTTATTTTTCCTTTTCTTCCCTCATGAAAAAATACTAAAGCATATAGTATCAAATATTTATGTTTGTATATTTTGTATCACAGCAGCTGAATACATTTTGTCATTTTGAATATCTTAAAATGGTCGCCTGCTGTTTAGCAAGAAGATACCAACACAGCTCATTGACAATGTCCCCAAAATTACAACAGAAGAATGTTATTTCAGACAGAAAAGGAAACTATTCTTGGATTAAATAAGCACTCTAACTTAATAATGGCTGGAAGGTTTAATAAAAAAACAAATACATATGCACTGAACACTGAAAATATTTTTGTAATAGCTTTCTTGAGTTTCACAGACCCAGATTTAATCTGTGCTGATCGGGAACTAAAATGCACATATGGAAACACTGATTTGGCTATTGTTAATTCTGCATAGATATCCAGTCTGGGTTGTGGAGATGTTTATGGTGTATGTTCCATTAACCAAGGAGGTTTATAGACCTTCTTGCATTACAATAACATCAACCACATGAGACATTAACCACATGAAACGTATATTAAATATATGCTCTGACCATCATATAGGGCCCCAAGCATGAGGGACACATTCAAGTAAAAAAAAAAAAAACTCGCATTATATCATAATTTGTTAACAAAACATTACTTCACAGACTTTTTTTTTTTGGAGTTCATGACTATGTCAACCATTATCTTTGAAAAATTGCAAGCATATGGCAAACAGACCTACATTAGAGTAACTGATACTACACATGCACAGCAATATCATTCCGTTTTGATTTGGGAACTGGCCACACTATGTGTGATATTGGGAGAAAATAGCAATTTATGTTATTAACTCAGATCGGGGGGTTAATCGTCAGAGTGGTGCAAAATGAGGCAAGACTTTGCTTATATTCACTGACTATTCTTATCAGGGTTTCCTACAGACTAAACCTGTGTAAGATTAATATTTCATTTCAGTGGATATCATCTGCACAATAACCAGATAGTCAGTTAGAAGTCCAGCAAGAATTAATTACATTACTACATTACAATTACATTACTATATTGTTATGGCAATATATAGCACATAAGCGATATTATCACATCTGCATTTAATAATTACAAGGCAATATTAGCAGAGTGCAAAATAATTAAATGGCAAGTGAAAACCAGCTTTATACTGATTATCAAAAGTAAATACTGTCATATACGTTCACAAAGTACAGCATTAACTTAAGTATGTAACCATTAAGAGACCTTGCTGAAACTACTCCAAGGATCTTTCTAACTTCTTTGCTCAATTTCAGTCATGGAGATCCAGATGAAGTGACTCATTAGGTGAGGTGTAACTCAGTAGCTGTGCGTGAACAGGGCACTGGGGAAACATCGCGTAAAGAGGAGCGCGAGGGCGTGAGGGTAAATGAGGAAAAACGCAGTCACTTCCCAATCAATAATGTCTGACTTCACGGTCACAAACGGGAATGCAGAATATAACTGTGAGGAGATGTCAGCATGCAATAACACACGTAGGAGACTGTAACTCAGCGGGGGGTGGGGGTTGCTGGAGAGCTGAGGGTGGAGGGCGAGGGGCAGTGTGGGGGGGGGGGGAATAGGCGTGGACAGCACTTACATTAGGTAACCAAATATTGTGCTGATGAAAAGCTTGTAGAGTGTACGAAACGCTTTACACATTAATCATGCTGTCACATGGTGTTCAGAGGAAATATGTCTAATACAATAAGTATCATATACAGACTAATAGATGGATTTTCTGGCAGGTGAGACATAATGAAACATTTTGGGATGGACAGGTTATATTCTTCCCGAAGTTATTAATCATACAATGAATAAACCACAAAGATCTGTGCTGGTGTATGGAAATAAACCACAACAGGGCGGAGAAATACTGCCCCAGGGCACATGTGCAGCATAAACTACAGGTATTAGGCGCAGCATTCCTTTACTGTTGGCAAATGGATTTCTATTGCACTGGCATGTATGCACTGCCTCTTTGTACTAACAAATTGATTACCAGTTAAGAAAATAATGTGGTCTTTGTGCCATTGCAATCTAATCTAATACTTATCCGTACCAAGCGATAGCCTCTCCAAGCCAAGAGGTACGGAGTCTGGATGTAAGGATGATCGATTGCATCTGTAATGTTAAGCCAGTGCAAATGGATTCGTTGTGCAAGGACCAGCTGACTCTCAGAAAAGGTCTTGGCTGCCCATGTTCCCGATGGTTGACCCAGCACCACAGATACAACAAACATTTTTAGCTTTTGAAAAGCCAAACCATGAGGAGGGGCTGGCCGCACTACAACCAAAATGTCTGATGTCTGAGTCGTTTCTTGTCAAGTTTTACTCTTTGGTCGGTAAACTAACTTTAAGGTGAAGAGTGAAAAGAATAGAAATGATCTAGGCCTTGGCTGCAATAACACAGACCTAAGAGTACAAATGGACAATCATTACTTTGCATTGCATTACGTTGTAGACATTTATCTTACCCAGAGTGAGTCACAACACAAAGTGCATAATGTTGGGATGAGAGTATCAAAGTGCTAGAGGGATTAAAAGTGTCAAGTGCAAGAATGGTTATGTGGATGACCTGTTGAAGAAACCAAACGAAAAACCATTAATAATATCAACAACAACCGTTAGTCAGCAAAATTAGTTTGCTACAAGTGAAACTATGGCTAAGTAGGGGAGCAAGGGATTCCAAATATAAATGGGAGAAAAGCTGAATGGATCCTAAAAAAGAAAATATTAGTTCAATAGAGTAAAGATAGTTAAGGCCCATATGATAGGAAATGGAAAGAGAATATTGCCTTTTGCACCCTTAGAGTATGCATAGCTTAGTTCATTAATGACTAACAGATTCAAATAACAGTAGAAAGTATTTGTTCTACTATATTTCTCTCTTCTGACAAAAACTTCATCATGCTCTGTTTTTAAAACGTTGGATGTCTGAGTCCTTTCTTGTCAAGTTTTACTCTGTGGTTCTACTGCATGAGTTATGATGGGTACTGTAAAGCCATCTGCTCTCAAAAGAAAAAAATCTCCCCGGCTCTACATGTTGCATTGACCAATCAGATGGTTTATGGGTAAATAGTGACACAACAGCAAAATCCAGCCATAAATTTCAGCGCCAGTCAATACCACCATCCTGCAGATCTTCATAAGAGAGATAAATTGGGGGAGCTTACGGTTATTAATCTGTTTTTTAACAGAGTGCAAAGACAAGAAAGATGTTCTCCGACTGAACACAGAACCAATCAGGAAGTGGAATGCAGACTAACAAAAAAAAATGTCATGCCCTAACAGTTTTTCTGTTTTAGATCAAGCTTTAGCCTTTCGTTGTGGGAGGGATGGATGGACAGAGCTGGACTGATACCAGATCTACTGCTCTAATGGCCTTACTGTGAGACGTTTGTTTGAGTTATGTGTGGATAAGACAAGAGCGATCGCTCTGATACGAGTTCACCTTGAAGCAGCACCATTCACTGGACATCGGTAATGGTGGAACAGTACAATACAGCTTGAAGAACATGGCTGTACTTGTGTGGGTTAACTACTGTCCTATTAAAACATATCAACCATCAATCAGAAAGAGAGACAGGGGGAATTGATGTATATAAAATGACTCTATCAATTATACAGATGGACACTTTTAATAATTACCTTTGCTTTTAAAAACAAATAATGTAGAGGAGCAAATAAAATGCTTTATGGTAGATTACAACAGAACCCTCCAATAACTTGAAATAAGAGGTTCTCTCTTACAAGATCCATTTTCAAAGTACAATATAAATCAGAAAATGTTAGTGTGAAAAATACAGCACCCTGTTCTTGAACACCGAAGTTTATATGTCACATATTGAGAGTATTTCTGCGCAAAACATCAAGACATCCTCTATCTCTTTGTTTACAGGTATGTGTCAAAAAGAAGCTATTTATCTAGCCGGACAAGGGCACTAAACACACTTCATCTTTCTTCAGATGATGAAGACAGACCTCTATTTGTCAATTTCACTCCTGGGCGCCTCTTGGGAGTGCAGGAGGAGGTGATCTGAGCTCGGCGGCGGGGGCCCGGTTTCTGCAATAAAGGCATTAATCCTGGGGAGGCCGTCCAGCTTGTCACATCTCAGCAAGTCCTGACCCGAAAGTGACCTGAGATTTTCCTCAAGAATAAGACATTGAATTGCTGTCTTAGGTGCACTGGAATTGGATCGGGTACCTGTTTTACCTATACTGATGGTAGAGATATCTGTGAGACCCATCCTAAAAAAAACTAGATGGCTTCTTCAGAAATATCAGATTGTCTGCAGATATAGAAGTCAACGGGGGAAAATGATTGTGCTGTAGGATGTTTCTATGGGTAAGGTAACGATGAAATAATTTATGGAGGAAGGCCCTTGTTCCAAAACTTCTAAAAACGTTAACTCTTTGGGTGGGAAAAGTGACTTTGCATTACAGGTATTTAACTGATGCTTTTATCCAGAGTGTCTTACAGTTGATTGGACAAACCAGATGCTAACCCCCCAAGGAGTATCATGGGTATAAGGGCCTTGCTCAAGGGCCCAAAAGCTGAACTAAGGGCGTCAATTTGTTTTTAAAAGTTCTGGGGGCAACAACGGGTTCAACATGTGAAGGCTTTCAAAAAGTGGTGGGGACGAAACGGGCCGCGACGAAAAGTGGTGGGGGCATGTACCCACGATCCCCAGCGTAAATGACACCTACGATCTGCGCTGATCTTACATTTCCTGATCTCGATTTTTCAACTTGACTGGATTTTCCACCGCCATTGTTGGAACCTGTGTCGACCATGTCAAATGCAGTGAGTCAGCGGATTTGTCAGGGGGGGGTTGTGTGGCTGGGGGGTTTGGAGGGGGCTGTGTGACGGTTGAAATATAGCATTCAACAGTCGTGAAAATGTTTGTTCAGTCATGGCAGATGATACCGCTCCATATCACTCCCTGATCACAGTTGTGAAATGAAAGGACCCCTGGGACATTCCAGCAGTGATGTTTTTGGCCGGGGGAAGGTTTTTCTGATCCAAGAACGTGGAGAACTGTTCCCAATCTGGGTAAAAATGGGTTTACAGGCAACGATAAAATGCCTTTTTTGTTTCTAAACAGTCTGGAGGAAAGGAGAGGATGAGGTTTTGCATCTGTGCCTGATTAGAGTTCAGATTATGCAAGAAAATATGTCTCCCTGGGACGAATGCATTAAACACACTCACTGTGTGTAATAAATGTGAAAAAATGTGGAAAGCTGTATGAAGATAAAGAACAAAAACACCTGATATTGGTGGAGAAGCTTACTGCCTCACATGGTCATTTCAGGCGTTTTAGCTAATGGATATCTATAGGTTACCAAGGGCAACCAATCAGACATGGCAAAGTATCAATAAAAACGTATTTTCAAGCTTGGGTTTTACTGAAACGTTGGTTTAAACATTTATACATCTTATTTGTATTGTTTGCTGAAGTCACACACATTCCTCCGAAAATAGTTTGTACTGGTGTGATTGTCGGTAGTCAGGAAGACGACGTTTTTAAAACAGAAGTTCTGCTTCAACAAATGGCAGTAATCAGCAATCAGCAATCAGCAATCTTTATCTGCAGGGTCTTGAAATTTTGAAAGTAAAGATAAGTTTCACCAGATGTGCTGATTAATGAAAGTGTTTGGAGATGTCAGCCTTTCCAAACATTTGGATAAAGATTTATCTCGAGGAAACAGAGGCCGCCCGCCCGATGAGCAAGAGTCACTCCAGATGGTTTCACATGAAACAAAGGGCTTGGGGGTGGGGGTGGGGGGGGGTTGTAGGAGAGCGGGGGTGGAGGGGGCGGGCGGTGAGGGCATGCAAAGGATTACGGAGGAAAGACGCGTTCTTGTGGTAAAAGGATGTGAGAGGTGAACAGGAACTTTGAGTTAAGGCTGCGAAAACCACAGGCAGAAATGTGCCAGGTTTAAATTCTCAGTCACAGCCGCTGCCCCGTCACGTACAGAGCCGCGGTAATTGGCTGCTCAACGGATTCCCATGGAAAGCCTGTCATAGTTGGGATTCTTTTATTCCGGGGTCCTGTGCTATTAGGGCATAAAGGAGCTCGGAGGAAAAGCAGGCTGCCTGCTGTGATAGTTCGTCAGCCCTGGCTGTTAAAGGAATATACGAGGCTCTGGGCTGGCTCGCGGAGTGTGAAACAGTGGGCCACAGTGATTGACTGTCATTCTCGGCTAATGACTATCAGGGGTTAGGACAGAGGGGCTGCTGGGAGCTGACACGTACCTCTTTCCCTGTGACATGACTGTACAGAGCCGTGCCCCGCAGGAGCCCGGGCCCGGTCCGCCTGACAAGCCTATCTCGGGTTTTTCCGTCCCCATACCTGGGCCGTGCAGCAAGTCTCTCTCTTTTGATTGTGAGGAGAAATGTACGCTGTTACTGACACTTAGGCTGTAACAATGAATGTACTTTTACAGCTCTCAAGCTTTCATTTTTAAAATATTTTTGCCCAGCTACCAAAAAAAAAGCTACAGTTAGCTCTATATTAAAGTCATTATTTTCAGAAATAATATGTATATATGTGGATGCAGTAGCCACAGCTGCCACAGAGCTGTCTTTCCGAAGAACTGATAAGAAATAACAAAGAATTATTACAGGGCAATGTTTATATGAAGTATTTTAAAAGCTGTATTGCTGGTGGTACGTTGCTGAACATCGGCCAAATCCTCCTGTCGCGTTTCTTAGTACCTTACGCTGTTGGCACTGACTGAAAGAATGCACTTTCCTCCCGCCTGGGTCTGGCTGTAATCAGACAGGCACCGGGTCACAGTTATGAAACTGAAGTTTAGTGGTAATAGAGCACCTGATCCAGTAAGCTGGATAAAATAAAGGAACAATACATCTGAACCTGCAGAGAACAGAGATCATTGACACACCAGATAAGAGAGATCCCAGAGCGTTTCCTCAGTAGACAGGAACTCCCACATGTAGCCAGCGACTCTGCATTCTCCAGATGCCAATGAAACTGGATAACACCGAGATACACTCTCACTCTCGGGCAATAAGTGGACACTGTATATGGCTTTATGTAGCCTGAAAGCATGGAGCAAGAACATCGGTGGCACAGAAACTATGAAATGCTTTGAAGTGCAAATAAAGTTTCATCAGACCCTGTTTATTGTTGGAAATTAATAATGTAATCATAAATACTTAATGTGGGTTTTTTTCCAGCTTGGAAAATGTTCTGTAGGCTCTGTCAGTCTTTATCCTGCTGAACTCTGACCTTCTCCTCCGTGAGTGACACTGTAAAGGTATCCGCTTAATAGGCTTATGCTGTGAAGGACCTGTCTGAGTTTGTAAGAGAGCAAAGGGAATTTAACGTCCCTACCAAACAGTGTAAAACTTAACCGTTCATGAATGACAGGCCGTGGAACTGAAGGAAATTCAAGGCCTGGATATAGCCTCCATGGTACGGATCTTATGGACTGATCTTCTCCTCCTGTTTCATCTGGAGAATGTGCAAAAGATTTCACATCTTCACACAATAAAGTCCGTTTAAATCAGAAACCTTAAGTGCGCTTACTCACTGCTGGGATCCCTGCATATGTGATCAGGTACATTTTGGACTGTAGCTATCCTCCCATTGAGGAAATAACATACTTTTCTTGCATTGGCTTGGTTACCTGGAATATAACTAATGTAATATGAACAGACATTTCTACACTGTTTTCACTTTTTTCAGGAGGAAAAATAGAACACTTTCCTAACTGATAAAACTGCATGCCTAATTTAGAAAATGTTCTCCATTTATAATGTGTTTAAATTTATTTAATAATCTGTGGGGAAAACAGCCACAAATGTGATTTTTTTTCCACGCAAATATATGGGAATGCAAGATTTTACTTGTTGTACCCCTGATAACTGGTCTCAACAGAAATGCTTTCCTGTCATTTTTCACCGCCCTGTCGCCACAGCTTCATTTGACTCATTAACTGTGGGTGAAAAATAGAAATTAATGAAATAATTTGTCATTTTCCCTCAGCATGTTGTTTATCCAGTGTTTGGCATAACCAGGTTAGGGCCGGGTTATTTGACACTGTGATTGAAGACGGCGCTCAGAGGTTACCTCAATGTACATGCATAACACCCATTTTGAATTTTTAAATCGAATATCCCTACTGTTTTTTTTTTTTTGCTGGCTAGACAGTAAAACAATATTATAGAAAGGCCCTCTCAGCAAGAATACCCCCTAAGAATGATAGTGTAATGTATATATTTCCAATACTAATAAAGCTTTATTTGAATTGATCTCTTGGAAGGCCATGCTCTTAAGTTCATTTAAATACAATGAGTTAGCAAATATTTGGTAAGCCGAATACATCTGAAGTGATGTCCATATCCACGGGTAGCTGGCTTGGCAGTGCTTGCTGACAATATTTCAGAGGTGACTCAAAGACAACACAGAACACATGGGGTAGGCTTGCCTTAATTTATATTTCTGACCTGTATCTTTTGGCAAAGCAAAAATCCATTATAAACAGAAAATTTTTCTCATTAACCGAGATTGAAGGATCATGTTTGATTCGATGATGTCCCTTGAAATTTAATGGAAACATTCTGTTTTAAAAGCCTCTCTCCTTTCCCTGTTATTTCAATTACATAAATGCTTTAAAGCAATCCCTGGGGACAGATATAATCTGCTTTACAACTCCTTTTGCGGTTTATGGAGATACAACAGCATATTTTTTTTTTCCAATGAAAAAAAAAAAAAAACTTTAGTACATCTGAAAGAGAATTACATTTTTAAGAGCCTCTTTGAAGTGGGGCTCTTTTCTTTCCTTTCTTTTCAAAAAAAAATGGGGGACAAATCATCCTTTCTTCTAAATGCTCCCCACCTTTTATGTGAGCCACTTAAGTGAAGTAGCAGAGGTGGGATACAAAATTTATTGAACTTTTTTTGCACCCCATCCCCCCCCACCGCTCGCCCCCCAGCCATCAGTGGAAGGCTGAAATCCCGGTGGAACCTGACACAGTGCCCTCCCTCCCTTCAGTCTTATGGAGCCTGACAGCTCGGCACTTGACGGGCGGGTGAGCTGACTGCCATGCAACACACAGTCCCTCCCAGGAGAACGCGACCCACAGAGGGTTTAATCCTGGTACGGAGGCCCATGTTCATGACAGACTTTAATTCTCTTTTGGTGCAATTCATCATGCATTGTCTGTCAGGGCCCTTAATCAAATGAACTGCGGGATACTCACATCCCGCCAAACGAAGCCGGCCCACTTTACGCCCCTTGGATTTACCCAACGTGTTTTCACTGGCTTTTTTTTTTTTTTTTTTTTGCTTTTGTTTCATTTTCCTCCTGTCTGCTGGTGGCTAACATGAAGGACGCTCTCCTGTGGGCCGCTCCATATGTGGACTGGCTGGATGGAGATGAGACAGAAATCAAAGACAAACTCTTCAGTGTGGCTGCCCGCTATTGCCACATCAAAGACCAGAAATTTGAACATATGCTTATGACTAATTTTTCTACAACAAAACATGCAAACAAAAATGCTCAAACATATCTGAGCAAAAACATTTCCCAGTTCTAAACTGTTTTATAAGAATTTTATTTCATTCATGGTAGGGTATATTATTATGTTAACATTATTTACTTTACCAAGTAAGGTAAATGCAAATACAAGCACAATATTGCAACAAGAAGTTATTTAATGGGAGTAATTTTCGGTAAGAAAGCTACATAAAATATATCAGTTTGGAGAATTTGAATACATTTTGATTGTAATTGTTTCTAACAGGAGTGTCACCCTTTGTTAGGTTTTGGCGTTAGAACATTTATTGAAATGAAACAACAGCCAAGCCGTCGTTAACAGTGATCTCAGTAAACCGTTCTTTATTTACTTCTTTTCCAACATTAACTTTCCAAACAGCTCATCTCAGTTTCGGTGACCTATCCCTGCAGTGAGAGATCTTTGGCTTCTTTTGCAACCTGTTTGATTTTTTTTTCAGGCCCTTCACTTTATTACACACTGCTGATACCTCCACAGCGTAGTCTTGGCAACGGGGCTAAGGCTTGTCTCTTTGTCCAGTGTTGGTATTCCGTGATTTAAGAAGATTCCATTCGCTGTGATGATAATCTTCTCATATCAATGATCATCAATATTTTGGTGTTTAAAAATGCCATTTCTGGGTTACAGTTGCATTTGTTTGACTGATTGCATAACTCTGAGTTTCTGTCTCTGGGATTCTACAGTATGTGTACAATGGTGGAAATCCCATGGGGAAGTAACCTCATGCATGCATTTCTACAGTTTCTCTGTGCACTTATGACTGCCACCCTTGAATCACCACCCTTTGCATACACAGTCGAACCTCTTCAACGATTCAAGTATTTGTTTAAATAGTTGAACAAACTGGTTTGGATACGTGGCCTCTCAACAGTATCTGCATATTGATTCAGAAGTGTGCTAAATTCATAACAAATTGGTTATGTTCAAGTATTTACAAAAGGTAAAAGTAATACACAGATTTTTCATTGCTTCTTTCCTATATCAGACACCCAATTTCCCACCAGTTGACAAAATCATGAATAAAAAACCCTTACTTCATTGGTCTGACTTTTTTTACAAACATTGACATTTTAATTTCTTTGGAGAGTATGTGCTCTTACCCGGGAATTCATATTTAACAGTCCAAACGAATGGAAATACATATATGTATTCCAATATTTGTGTAAACTGGCTCATTGATTTATGAGAATGTCTTCTACATTTAAAGGGATGGTGCAACTCATTATTTTCAGTGTTTTGAGTCAGAAACATTAATTGGAGCCTCCTAATCTATTGACTGCTGTTCATTTCTAAATAACGCCTTGTGTTGAGTCTTTACACTGTTTAAATCTCCAGAAGACAACGCAGAGACTTGTTGTAATTGGGTAAAAAGGCATTTTTCAAGGCAAGACAGAGATTGAACAATTCTCATTTTAGGGTGAAATATCCCATTAAAACAACAACAAAAGAAATCATAATTGGTGGAAAATCAGTGGAAAAGGCAAAAACCATATATGGGTTTTTACTACTTGAAAAGAAATCTACAGTAAAATAATAATAATCTCAGCAATTACAGCGTAATGCTTTTGCTCCTATGGTGCTTATTATGTTTCTTGTACTGCATTACTTCCACAGAGGGTTTTGTCTGCAATGATTTCCCAGTTGCAAAATGCGATGTAATATGCAGCATATAACAGCCCTTTGTCCATTAGCGGTGTTTAAACATCATTAGCATGTGCGCAGACTGTGTGCTGCAGGAACGATTCTGGGAGCGCAGAGCCGCACTCCTACGGCAAGCAAATCTTTCTGGGCTTGAAACCCCATTTGAGTGAAAAATGAAATGTGCCTCAAGATGTATTCTGGAGGACCGTCAAACAGGCTGGATGACATTTTACATTTGTAATAAAACACTGGTTTTACGATGATCTCAGCTCTGCTGCAAATCCATGGCTTGCAAACAGGTGAACAGAATACTGTATCTTACATTTGTGTACATGCACAATGCCTTATGCCAGCAGAACTGTGCTCAATGCAATGGAAAAATGTCCTCTTTTCCAAAAGAATTTTGGCTAATAATGAACTGAGATATTGTCCTGCAATTTTGGATGATGTGCAGATACAGAGGACCAGTTTGCACTTTGCAAATATTTATCAGTCTGTGACCAATATTACTGGAAATGATGACATCCACACAAAATACTTTTACTTGGCACATCAGCTTAAGCACTCAACTCTTACAGTCTGATTCATGAATTTGTGGCAGGAATACAGAACTGCTAGCTGGTCCACCACGCTGCTCATTTTAAATTGCTGCGGTTACTCTGCATGTAGAAAGGGAAATTGTATATAATATAAATAAAATGAGCCTTTGAGCTGTAATAAGGTATCCACACATTCCAGTGAGTGATTTAGCCATGAAAGGTGGCATAAAAAAGTCAGAATGTGGCATCTATTGTGTTCCTTGAGTATTTAAAGTTACCCCCAATATTTTTATGCTTCTTAACTAAAACACCAGTTTAAAATGTCCCAGGTATCCAGAGTCTTCAACTCTACTGAACTCTTTATCAGGAGAATTCAGTTCCTCGCTCCTAAACAGTCTCCCAGGGCTTTGTTTCACAATCGATCGTGACTATATAAATGGTCAGTGTTCCCATTAAGATATTTTTACTCTTGCCCAGAGGATATTTCATTTGGCTCCATGCTATTTGTCTGTCCACATCAAAAAGGCCACAGTAAAAATGTTTCACCAAGAGAGGCTAAGGTTGAACCGAAGGGCCAAGGGTCTACAATCTCTACTGCACTTTTTATCTATTGCTCTTATTATTTCTGCACTATGGCTGGAATGAGTCTCTAGTTTTATTTACCCCCGCAGGCTCCTTCACAGCTCCCATGAGATTCAATGTAAAACTACACAAATGATGTTCGCTGTACAATATTAATAGTAATAATAACTCCAAAAAATACTGCATACAATTTAAAAACACTATTATTATTATTATTATTAGACTTTTATCTCGAAATAAAGCATTGATGAATTACACATGAAATTAATTTCTGTATTAATTTGAAAGTAATTGCTCTATTTCAGTCCATTTACCATTCCTGCTCACTTTATGGAGAGAACAACGGTGAGTGTACATGGCACCAATCTGAAGTGTGCACATATTGTTACATGAGCACATGTTTCGTTTGTTTTTTTTTTACTGTTTTGCTTTTATTTTTGGTCAATAAACATGGAGCCAGGCTGTAACTTGACTTTTTAAAAATGGCCAGTGTGGTATTTACTCTACACTATGATTAGACTGGTAAACCTATTCTTATATTAGTATACAGCGATGTTCTTGCACATCAGTGATCTTCTTATAAATCTATCTGAACTGTCACTATGTATTTCCAATGGTACCTTGGGAGGGTGCCGAAAGGGTGACATTGAGCAATCAGAAGAAGTGACCTTATCCCACAGACAGGCACTCACCACGCAAAATGACCAATGGGACAACAAATTTCAAGTCTAAATTGTAATCTGTGCAATTCTAACATCGTTTCAAGTTAAGTTGCATACAATTACTTTGCTGAGATTGTTCGTTTTAAACTACCAATGAATGGCTCTTCCCACACAAACACTGTCTCTACATCACAGTAATTGCCGTGGAAACCTGAGACAGAGGGGAAACTTGATTTACTGTCTTCAGATTTCCTGCACATGCTATTCAAAAGCTCAGACCTGGCTAGCACAAAAAAGTACAGCTAATCTCTCTTGATACCCCTCCAGTTTTAAGGTTTGTGATGCTGTGTTTTAAGTTTTACATGCATTTTGCCATCTTCCACAGAGGAATAAATAATACACACACACACACGCACACACACACACACACACACACACACACACACACACACACACACACACACACACACACACACACACACACACACAACTACCCCGGTGGAGAGGAGGCACAGAACACCTTCATCTGGTAATTATCTTTGAACCTTTTTTGATTGGTTTACATGATTAACAAGTCAATCAATTTAACTAAGAATCCCTCATTAGCACCTGAGTCTTTTTCCAAACACACACACACAAAATCATTTTATTTACACAAAAACTCACACTTTGAAACCAGAGCACAAGATAAGTAAAAACCCTGATCTTCAATCAAAACAGGCTAAAGGCCTTGTCTGAATAGATGAAAACCCATAGGCCTTGTCTTGCTGCTTGGAAGAGAAAAAAATAAGAGTGCAGCTAATGTCAGCAGTCTCTGTATGACAAGACAGCACTTTTGAAAAATAATAGCAGCTAGCGCCATTAGGATGGCAGAGACACAAACACCTTCACTGCCCATCAACTCAAAAGGTAGCGCATTCTTGTGTACATTATGGCTATAACACATTTTATTTGCTGATGTCTGAAGTACATCACTCCTCGCAGTCTCTCGGTGACACCTCCTGTCTCCTTAGAAGCAGAATTGGCCTGACAATAATTATAAGGCATGAGAGCTGGGAGACTCTGGGTTTCTGCACTGAGCCTGAAATTCTCTGTCTTATATTTTATTTATCTCGTGCTCCACAGCCCTGTGTTTCCTCACAGTGCTTCCTCCAGTTTTAGGAACTCCTTTTGAGCCAGGTATTTTAGGTGCAGCAAACACGCGCACACACACACACACATGCACACACACACACACACACACACACACACACACACACACACACACACACACACCACACACACACACACACACACACACCTGCCGTATGCACACATACACCCATACACAGTGATATACATGGACATACTCCTACACAGAGACAGCCACATGTCAATTCAATAAGTGTATGTGAATGAGGGTGAATTGTTTGGATATTCGTGTTGATGACAACAAATATCCCAAACAATGAACTGTAGGTTCTCTGACGTGTTGCTAATCAAAACCTTTTGTCTGCATACCAAGAGTGGAGAAACACACAGGCACTGTTTTCATTTCTGTTTATGTTTTCCCTAAGAAGCTGGTACAATGACTGGAAGTCTAAGGGAAGTTATTGTAAGCAAACGTTCTGGATACAAACAAAACCACATCTCTATCACTACATCTTGTGGCCTCACGAGAAGATTTCCCCACCTGTTGCTAGAGCCACATTGCAAAGTTGGAACTTCCCACTGCGTTACAGCAATTCTGCTAATGCTAAGCAGGATGGAAATGCTAACAAATGAAACATGAAAACACTGATAGTGGGTTTCTCAGTTACAATGCTGTTGTAGATGGGAAATGTTCCAAGTGTCACCTTCATTTAACATTGACTGAATCATTTACATACTGAGCGTCTCTGGGCTGACTGTGTCAACCTCCCATCCTCGGTGTGACTAGACACAAATTCATTGCTCTTTTTTACAGGGTATTATGACTTTGTGAGCTACGCAAGACCCACAAAGAAGAGGAAAGCCACTTGTATCAGGGGAAACAAAAGAGCCATCTGTTTATTACTGAGTAAAAACCATGACATTACCTGTCTATGCACCGACAATGAACAAAGAACAATGGCTGTAGGTATGTACACTCAAAATACACAATTTAACAACACGTTTTGATCAAACTGGTGCTTTTTCTATTAAATAGTCTTTGTTAGGCTGCAGAGAGTGTCTCAGTGGACACCTTGACAAGGAAGGTGTCTGACATGCAGCATAACTATGTTGTGCCTAACCTTACCTAACATACTTACCTCTTTTGTATGGTTTATACCTCAGTACCACATAGCAACCAAACTCCTGCACCACTTTGAGAGCTAGATCATCATTCAGCTTAATGTATATATCCTAGTTTATCATAGTAATGATATAACAGTAATGTTATACATTTATTGTTAGTCAGATAAAAGCATTGAAATATAATCCATACATCGCAACAATGTAAGATTTCCATTCCATCTAAATATCCATAATGTTTCTTTAAGTAGTTTTCTTTTTCATTTGCGGTACACAACATATTGAAGTGCATTGTGAGATTTTAGATTTACATCATAATGTCCCAGTTCGACATAATATCACATTGTAATGTTCCTATCCAGAGCTACAATTCATACCATGATGTTTACATACAACAAAGTTTCTCATCATAATGAAATATAGTGTCATATCAAACTGCCCCTGAACAGCAGAATGCCAAGAAATAATAACAGAATAACGTTTTTTCATACAAATGATTTCCCATTGAACAAAGGCAATTCTCTCAAATTCAAATCCAATCTCAACGCATTAAAATATGTTGAGAGTTTAGTGGTGACCCTGCGCACCCTCCATTTTTGCCCAGAAGTGGCCATTCGCCTGCTGGCTGTACCAGTTGGGTGTGTCTTTGGGAGTTACCTGTCCTAATCAGGTGTAGGGCATAAAATGAGGTCACTTCCTTCCTCTCACTCTCTCTCTCTCTCTCATCCCTCTTGCACATACATGTCACGATTCACACTTTACTTACGCTACACTTACTGATTAATAATCCCTAGATTTTTTTCCCACATACATACAAACATATGACATTAATTATGTAAATCCATTTAAAACTTTACTGCTCTGTGCCTGCCTGTTTTATGCGTCGATCTCTCTATCGAGCTGATCGTTACAGCTTTAAAAAAGTTAGGCAGAGTTGCAGTGACATTGAAACAAGGTGAGACATTTCATTACGTTGATCCAGATTCCTGAAGCGAGGGAGCCCCACTTTTTCAGTGCCCTCGGCATCCTGTGGGGATACAGTACACATCTATGGGAGCGCACCTGGAGTACAACAGGGCCCAGCTCACAGCAGGCTTCAAGCCCAGCCTTCAGACGAGTTAAAACACAGCAACAAAAAAACTATCCTCATGGGCAACAGCTGCATGTATCAGCAGAGAATCAATTGCATAACTAACGTTAGGTAGGTCCTGTCAGCATCGTACCCCACTTAGATTTCATCCCGGCTCCCTAACAGAGTGCTGAGGGGGAAGGGGCCTGTCTCCAGCCGACGCAGAGCCTTTGAATATTCGCTTTGATTCTGGATTATTGGCTTTCCTTCAAGATATGAAAGAGCACTTTGACAACCGAGTCACTTTAGGGGATATACGAAGGGGGAAAAGGATCGCTTCTTAACGCACTTCATGGTTAAAAAGCGCCCCGCCCAGAGATATTGGTAGGCCTGTCCCATTACTGCAGCATCCTTCATCAGCGCAGGGGAGTGGATGAGCGCACGTGTTCTCTAAAGCGTATGTAAGGAAGCACTTCCATGCACCAGCTGTGCAGCGGTTTGCTGCAGGTCAGACGGTTCCCAACGTCGGTCCTGGGGGCCCACTGTGTATGCTGGTTCTTATTCCAACCACAACTGCAACCCCAGAATCTT
Organism: Albula goreensis; assembly: GCA_022829145.1. Taxonomy (NCBI): domain Eukaryota; kingdom Metazoa; phylum Chordata; class Actinopteri; order Albuliformes; family Albulidae; genus Albula; species Albula goreensis. Next base: position 5,599,821 of record CM040748.1, on the reverse strand, counting down.
AACAAGCTGTTAATCGTTCATTAATTGTTTGATTGTTCGTGCTTTTCACAATCCACTGCTTTAGACGACTGTATGTCTCATACTTTTCTAAGGCGAAGTTGCTGTAACCTGCCTTTTTCGGCGTGGACATTGAAAGGACACAAAACTGGAATGATTCTGTAATCTTCTACAACACATACAAAAGATATCTACTTATTTTACAACAAAAAGGATATGTGTTCATGTAGCATATAATGCTTTTGGTGGATATGCCATCCTTAAATTTAGCATTTTTTAACAGAATGTCGCCTCTAAATCTTCAAAATTGCAACTTAATTTCCAAAACTGAATAGACATTTTTGTAGATTGATTCATTTATTTGACTCAATCAATATTGTTAAATTTTGGTATTCTATGGAAAACATTTACTGAACATTGCACCGATATATTTGTACACCTGGAGAAGTATGTCAATGGGGTTTTAGACATAAAGAAATCCGATAACTAAACAGTTGGAAAAATGATCAAATGCAACACTGAAAAATGCATAGCATTCCCTTTGTTAAAATATTATGATTTGACTGTGCCGTGATTCTATTGCGCTGTACACGAAAGCACGCTGTGTTCCTGATTGAATGCACAGCGTCTACAGCAATCCAAGTCAAAGATGTCGCAGACAATCTACCTCAATGTATTCCTCCACGCTTAAAAGGTTAAACTCATTTCAGTTGTTTTTGAATTTGGCTCCTATTGAATAATATAGCAGTTTATGTGAAGGCTTCGACGGGGCCAATCACGCAGATGCGTTCTCACGGTACGATAAGCTGGTTTCTGATCTCTCCCAATAAAGGGGCTCATGCAGAACTTAAATGTGACTGACAACGTAAAATACTGACAAATATCACGGTGATTTCAGGGGTATGGACAAAAAAACGCGACCAATATCAAGACGCAAACAATAACACTTTTTTTTTTTTTAAATTCAATATGAATAGCTTTGTTTTTACAGCTGCTTCGGGGGAAGGAGTTCAGCGCAGGCGTGACACGCTGCCCTCTGTGATGTTTCTTTCGGGAGGCAAACAGAAAATACATTAAGTCAAAGTCCAGCTCTGTAAATGTAAAGTAGTATTTCAGGGCATTGATGAAGACCGCTTGAGCAAGTAACAAAGAAAAATCAATAACACAGCAATAAGAAAAACATATGAACTCATGGCTATGACACATGCCCCTAGACCCTTAAAGGAAGAGAAGGAAACAATGGCAACAGCGCTAAAGTGCATTAAATACACTGAAACGAAAGGCCATGAATAGATTTTTACAAGGTTTTTCATATGGAATGTTTACATGCTTTTTTATTGGCAGCATTGGGTATTTATAGTTTAGAGTAGCCCTTTTTCATGCAAATAAGGTGGTGTGAGCTATATGCTGGGTTTAAGACCTATCCTTTGTGAGCAGGGTCATCTTAGCTGTGTGACCATGCAGTTCATTAAATAAATGCATGAGATTGAGATTCGGCTCAATGTGTGACATTTGTATACGAGCACCGCAAAGTAGAGAGAGAATTTTCAGAGGTAAATGCCACATGGTTTTGAACTCGAAATCTCTTATTGTGGGGGAAAGGAAATTACCCACTCTGTTTAATCCTGAAGAAGGATTTTCAGACTTTTCAAATACCCATACATTTTAATACATACATAATAGCCCTATGAAAGCCATGTTTTCTAATAGGTCACATCAAACATTGAGCTGCAGAGCCAGAAAGTCAAAGTGCTTGTTTGATGTTTCATTTACTGTTAAATAACCTTTAAAGCAATGCGGTCTACCAGAGCGCGCTAGAAACATGAGGGTGAATTCTGTGCTCACAGGGAGTTTTAGAGGGAGTTAGGATTCAGAGCAGTGTTACGTTACGGTGTGTTGGGAATGTTTACTTCATTATGAGATCAGGGGGTGCGCTCGCAAAGTTTTGCCTGAGGTGCGTGGGTCAGAAAATTGATGCAGCAAACATGGTCATTTTGTCGACAGCGTGAACGTTGCGAAAACACACCATCAGCACGCTTTGGATTTACCCCATGCACGATCCACAGTCCAGTAAGTCCATCCAGAGATTAGAGCAGCAACCCCCCCCCCCAGGAGCCTGAAGATATGGGGGGCAGGAGAACTCAGCGTTCAGCGCTGAAGCTCAAAACCCAACCAAACACAGCGTCAGGGCTCAGCCGCCAAAACCAATGAGTTTATCCGGGCCTGATAGCACCCATCTCCCACCCTGCTGAAGGAGAGCTCCATAAAGAGGTCTCACAGCCCCCCGGACCACAGCCCGCCTCGCCTCCATCTCCTCTGTATCT